>JASEVX010000004.1:123631146-123755460 GCA_031761405.1 Serripes groenlandicus | reverse complement strand
ATGTTTAATTGTTTGTTTGTTTGATTCCTAATGACATTGTATTATGATTGTACTTATAAGTCTATGATATCGTTTTAGAAGGCCCCATGGGAGATTAGTGTTAACTCACTAAATGAATCACCTTCTTAAAATAAAGTATTATTATTATTATTATTATTATTATTATTATTATTATTACCTATTATTATTACTATATTATTATTATTATTATCATTATTATTATTATTACTATTATTATTATTATTATTATTATTAATTATTATTATTATTATTACTATTATTATTATTAATTATTATTATTATTATTATTATTATTTTTACTATTATTATTACTATTATTATTATTATTATTATTATTATTATTATTATTATTACTATTATTATTAATTATTATTATTATTATTATTATTATTATTATTACTATTATTATTAATTATTATTACTATTATTATTATTATTATTATTATAACTCGATATTTGTTGAAAGCGGCGTAAAACACCATACACATCATCAAACTTTCCCGGATACAATCGAATTGTGTTGCCCGGATACAATCGAATTGTGTTGCCGCAGCAGCAGACGACTTTTAACATTCATTGCGACCTGTTGTCTTTCATCAATGAGTTCATTGCAAATAAAGTGTTTAGTTTAAATTTATTTATTTTGCATCTATTGTGAAACAAGCTTTCAGCTTATATTAAGTCAGAACCCGCTCATGGGACTCAAACCCGGGACCTTTGGTACGAGAGGCCGAGGCTCTCCCTCTACTCCACTGTTTTCCACAATATCAGTGTGTTTCACGGATCCTTCTACAGAGCATGATCGAACTGCGCGGATGCACAGGCTGGTCTGAACCGACATTGTCTGTAATTGTTATTACGTTTGGTTATAGTAGAGAACTCGAAGGAGAAATCTACACCTTAGTCTAACAGGTCCTTTGTTTAAACAACATTTATTCTATTAATTACGTATATAAGTATATACAATATCAAAGAAGTAATATAACTTAGTCAGAAGCTAACCGATCCTTGAGCGTTGTAAACCTTTTCGCTGCTGGAACCAATCTTGTGAAGCCTATGCCATTCTCTATACTGCTGGAACCAATCTTGTGAAGCCTATGCCATTCTCTATACTGATGGAACCAATCTGGTGAAGCCTATGCCATTCTCTATACTGATGGAACCAATCTTGTGAAGCCTATGCCATTCTCTATACTGATGGAACCAATCTTGTGAAGCCTATGCCATTCTCTATACTGGTGGAACCAATCTTGTGAAGCCTATGCCATTCTCTATACTGATGGAACCAATCTTGTGAAGCCTATGCCATTCTCTATACTGATGGAACCAATCTTGTGAAGCCTATGCCATTCTCTATACTGATGGAACCAATCTTGTGAAGCCTATGCCATTCTCTATACTGATGGAACCAATCTTGTGAAGCCTATGCCATTCTCTATACTGATGGAACCAATCTTGTGAAGCCTATGCCATTCTCTATACTGATGGAACCAATCTTGTGAAGCCTATGCCATTCTCTATACTGCTGGAACCAATCTTGTGAAGCCTATGCCATTCTCTATACTGCTGGAACCAATCTTGTGAAGCCTGTGCCATTCTCTATACTGATGGAACCAATCTTGTGAAGCCTGTGCCATTCTCTATACTGATGGAACCAATCTTGTGAAGCCTATGCCATTCTCTATACTGATGGAACCAATCTTGTGAAGCCTATGCCATTCTCTATACTGATGGAACCAATCTTGTGAAGCCTATGCCATTCTCTATACTGCTGGAACCAATCTTGTGAAGCCTATGCCATTCTCTATACTGCTGGAACCAATCTTGTGAAGCCTATGCCATTCTCTATACTGATGGAACCAATCTTGTGAAGCCTATGCCATTCTCTATACTGATGGAACCAATCTTGTGAAGCCTATGCCATTCTCTATACTGCTGGAACCAATCTTGTGAAGCCTATGCCATTCTCTATACTGCTGGAACCAATCTTGTGAAGCCTATGCCATTCTCTATACTGCTGGAACCAATCTTGTGAAGCCTATGCCATTCTCTATACTGCTGGAACCAATCTTGTGAAGCCTATGCCATTCTCTATACTGCTGGAACCAATCGTGTGAAGCCTATGCCATTCTCTATACTGCTGGAACCAATCTTGTGAAGCCTATGCCATTCTCTATACTGATGGAACCAATCTTGTGAAGCCTATGCCATTCTCTATACTGATGGAACCAATCTTGTGAAGCCTATGCCATTCTCTATACTGATGGAACCAATCTGGTGAAGCCTATGCCATTCTCTATACTGATGGAACCAATCTTGTGAAGCCTATGCCATTCTCTATACTGCTGGAACCAATCGTGTGAAGCCTATGCCATTCTCTATACTGATGGCTGTTCAATTCAGCCTTTGAGCCGTTCCACGAGCAATCCAACATTATGGACTCTGCGAAAATGATCGACCCAGATCAGCCTACGAAGTCCGCGCAGGCTAATCCGAGCCGACACATTTCGTCTCAGTGGGATAGAGGTATAGAGTAATGATTCCTGAAACAGAAAATCCACAGGAGGCTAAAAGTGCCTGTCCGGATTAGCTAGACTGACCCCCGGGTCGATACTTTTACGCAGAGTCCACACTGTTGGTTTTCTCGAGGGACGGCTCATGTTATCTTGATATTCGTAGAGAACTGGCTATGGACTCTTCAATATGTAACGGTGAACAGGTCCATTTAAAAAATACTTTTGAATGGGTAAATATTAATCACTTACATTATAGTTAAGACGGACCCGACACTAATTGATACCGATATATCTACAAAACCGGAAGGGCCGCGTGTTGGGCCTACTGGACTCCCTCCAGTTGCGCATGCGTACTTCGATGTAACTGTAAAGCCCTGTACAATTATATAAAGTATCATTGGTTAATGAAATTCACAAACGGTATAAGATTCACGACGTAAAACATTTATCGGTTTTAACCCTATCGCTGACAAAGGCAATCAAAGGCTGTTGCAAACAATGCAGATTCAGGTGAGACAGCTCGAAACGAGTAGTCTCTCCAGAAATCTACATTCTTTGCCACTTAGACATTACATTTTACCAAATTTCCTATTGGACGAAAAATGGAGTGGTTCAATGTTCAAAATGGAGTAGTCGTTTTTGTTAAACTTTTGGTCAGAGGCAAAGCGGGGCAATAAAGTATCTTCTTGTCGAATGAGATTAGCAGGACCAATATTTAAGGCATTTCCCGCTCTACCTTAGATGTAGTGTGTGTTTTCCCTCTACATTTGATTAATATAAGTCGAAGAAATTCACAATTTATGTTGAGTAAATATACAGCATTCACTCATTAATTATTGATGGTTGATTACTCTTAAATTGCAGCGATTTATGCAACGTTTACTGGCATGGATTTTTTTAAAAAAAATAACAAAAATGCTTGTTCTACATTTGTCATAATAATGTTAATTTGACCATATCACCAACTGACCGAAGCAGTGATGCTAGTAGACCACAGACAAACTTTGACAGCCGGTGTGTTAGTTCACACTGAAAAGCGTCAGATATTGGGTTTATTTACTACTTTATCAGTATGAACATGAATCTATGATGAAACTCCTGTTTCCCGGTAAATGATCTCGTAGTATACGATAACAACAACATGAGCCACGTCTGACGATCTGCCTACAGTAACGACTCAAACAGGCTTGTTTATCCGCACAGTCGTCACCGTTCATGGCTTTGTTATATATACACCGTAATGCATCTTCTGACAAGAAACTGGAAGTGTAGCAGTGCTTGCTGTCTGCCAACATGTCTTTAAAATATATCAAAGCGAAGGGTATCAAAATCCCAAATTGCTAGAAGCGCATCAACTATATCTTACATATACGGCAGTGCCGGTCTCTCCTTCTACTGAATAGATCGCTGGATCAGCTGACGGGTCACATACAAACGTTACAATGGACGTTCTGAAACGGAAGAGACGCAACAGGAGAAAGTGGTCCGTGGACAGTAAAGGTATGGTTGTGCATTCGCCAAATCTCACTCACCCGTCTAGAATTGAGCCAGTGCATGAAAGAAATGTCCTTGCTGATCACTGTAGGTTCAATGAATGGTGTCCACCTGCTAAGTCTTATCAGAATATAATCATGTTGAAAGAATCTTATAAAAAGCTTGTGTAAATGATATGTGAAAGATGTAGATCTGGATTTATACTGTTCACACAAGCCAAATTTTACCTTTTCTAATTGCACTGGCTCTTTTGATATTGCTCCAGAAGTTAATTCTGACAACACTACCAGCACAACGAAACAAAAACAGTAGGATAACTAATTAGGTTACAAATCCACGTATGTTTAAGCCTATCGTGATTCTACAACAATAGCTTTTCTTAATGCATCTTAAATATACTAGTATTTCTGTGAATAATACCTACACTACTACAGGAAAGTTAGTGATATATAACTTAAATTATATTGAAAAATCGACAATAAAGTCGTTATTGAAATATTTCATGGTACACCTTTATTAATTGGGACACTCCACTGGACACCTTCTGGCATTCTACCAGCACCATACAAGGATCAGTCCATACTAACACACAGTCCTTTTTGTTCGTCATCTAGTCACACACAACGAGCCTAGAAACATCTACAAATTCTTGACTACACTTCATTGTATCCAACATCAAAACACTAACCGAGTTCGGTAGCTTGGTTGAAAACAAACGTTGGCTGAATCTAGAGTTCGTTAGTTCGAATACAAACTCCGCAAACGTTCTTTCCGACATTTGACAAAAGTCAATGCGTCAAGCGTCACGCGTCTCCTACCAATGGGCTTACAGTCTATGTGGAAAAGCAGCAAGTTGCTTAGAAAAGACTGTTGTGTGGGCACTTGTGAAAAAGCCAAGAAACACATGGGTTGATGAGCCGGCCGCCGTGTTGAAATCGGCCGTAAGCCCAATTAATTAATCAAAACAGAGAAAGGTCGTTATTTGATTGCTCATGTTACCTTGCTCCATCATCCGCAATGTAAGTGCCTTGGACGTTTAGGCCGTCGTATCCAAAACTCACTTTGGAGGAGTCGCCTATGTTGTAATAAATAACGCCTGTCGCATCGTACTGACACGCCTGTTAAAAATAAATATACAGTAAATGCAAAATTAAAGTTCAGGAAGTACTGTAAGTTGATTTGGCAAATTGTTAATAACAAAAATATCATCACAGTATTACGTATTGTTTCTGCATAATGAACGTTTCAAATTACAGACACAAGAATTTCAGAGAATGGAGAAATCTTGGATTTGACGGCCTTTAATCATCCTACAATAGAGCGTAGATCGATTTGAGTTGGAGGTCAAATTACGCTAGTCCCTAAACAAAACTTTGTTTGCGTAGAAATTAGTGTATCCCATCACCAGATTGTATTGAATATATGACATTGAGTTTAAACGCATTGTGAATGTGTATAGGATGCACTGGAAATGATTGATTTGATCACTTTTAGTATTTTTGACCTTGTTTGAAAGTGAAAGAAGATAATAATAAACACCGGTTTTGTCCGGGTCCGATTTGGTCCAAAATGACGGTTACTATTTCCCCTAGTGAGTTTTTTCTTGCATAATGCATGACCCCACATTTTCTTTGGATTGTTTTAAAGCCAGGAAGTAAATTTTTTCAATGATATATGGTGTTCTAGATGAGAAACGCTTAGAAAGTGTGACGATTGAGGACTGAAACTGGTCGATTTACATGGAAACAAAGAAGGATTTTTGTTTGTGTATTGTAACCTGGACGGATCTTTCAATAGTTATCTGAACTTATCTCCCTTGTAACACCGTTTGGTGTCGCATGACTATTAACACTTCCGCTGTACATTGTCCTAACTAATAGCTTGATTTTACACATGGTTAATCGTGTAAAACAGCTAACAAATACAGCATAAATTCATGGATAACTACAACAATTGCATACAAAATAAAATAATATCTTGTTTTGCTCTAAACCTTTCCCACATACAGTAAATCCGTAGAAGTACCATCAATACTTTGAAAACATCTAGGCAGACATGTGCTGTTCTGTTAAAATCAAAGAATATATTATATTAAATACGTTTGATAAAATTGTGTCAAAAGGCGAAATATCTCATTTTGAACATTTTCCCGTTTTGCCGAAACGATTTCAAAATTCGTCTGCTGCAGATGCTTAAAATTGCGTCTGTATGTGCGAATGAGATAATAAGAAATACTGACCGCAGCATTGACGCAAGTTCCGATACTGAAAGGATAGCATGGATTGAACGAATACGCAAAATTATCAGCAGCAAATACATTGTTGACTCTGGAAAGAAAGAAAACAGACTGTATCAATTAAATCAGTCCCATGACGTATGAATGTTTGCATGAACGCCATGTTCTTAAACCAGACCTGGCCTGCTGTCTCAGCATTTTCTGTCGGACCAAGCCGGGCCAGGCCAGGCCAGATTTAATACACATTGAGAGTACAAGTTCTGAATATACTGGAACACAATGATAGACTTTTATTTAGAAATTAAACTGCATGTTTAACATAATGATTTTTTTTTATGATTTTTGTTTAGATAAAAACAAAAATAGTTTAATTGAATAATAATCGGATACATTTATATTTAAAGGCGTATGCTACAGTTTTTTCACAAAAAAAATCCCAATCATAGAATTTTTTTATTCTTTGTATTTTATTAGTACATACACTAACTGGTTGAAATAAGAAAAAAAAATATTAATAATCAATCTAAAAAAAAAATATTAGCCTTTCAATGACATGACCAATTTCATCAAAGGCACAAATATAGACATTTTTGCCGGAAACCTAAAACACACAAAAAAATTAAAATGAAAACTGCAAATCATATTAAAGTAGAATAATAACTTTATATATAGAATGTTAATCAATATGAAAAAGGTTTTTTTGAGAAAAAAAGGAAAAAGGAAAAAGAAAATATTAAAAATGTTTTTCAAGGTCGAAATGGTGTCACATTTTACCCCCGAAAAAGTTAAAATCATAGAAATTTTCTATTCTACATAATAGAATTTTCTGTAATTATGCATTAACACTAAATTTTATATGTAAAGTTATATATGAAATTCAATATGATTTGTAGTTTTCATTTTTTTTTGTGTGTGTGTTTTAGGTTTTCGGCCAAAATGCCTATATTTGTGCCTTTGATGAAATTGGTTATGTCATTGACAGACGAATGTTTTTTTTTTAGATCGATAATATATATTTTTTTTCTTATTTCAACTAGTTATTGTATGTACTAACAAAATACAAAGATGAGAAATTCTATGATTGGGAATTTTTTTGATAAATAACTGTAGCATACGCCTTTAAGGTAGTGGGACCGTAATGAAAACCTCCACGTGAAACTCTTCAATTTTAATGCTTTAGCCTATGCTGTTAAGCACAGGACTTCAAATCTTTTGAGGGTTTCAAGGTAGTGGTTCGAATCCCTCCAGAAGCACAACTATTTTTTTTCTTTTTTTCTTCTTTGTTTTCATTAATTAACATTTTTTACAGAAGTTTATATTGTATTTACATTAAAAGTAATTCAATACATTTTTACACATAAATATAAGATAAACATACTTTCCTGAAGAAGCGCCAATTGTGAAATTTTGACCTTGTCATACTAAAACAATTATTGGGAAAAATCCGAACGGTAAAACTTTCTAATATTTTTATATTGTATGTGGAATAGTATATATATAAAAGTTATTCATGTAGTACTGATGCCCCAATAATAGAATTGATGCTCTACACTTTTGTTTTAGAACGTTATTTTTCAAATCTGTCAAAACAATAGATTTCTACGGTGGCATAGAGGTGACATGTGTGTGTTTTTATTTTTATTTTACTAAGTCGTGCACACGACATACTAAGTCGTGCGCACGAGATACTATGTCGTGCGCACGAGATAATTAAGTCGTGCGCACGAGTTACTAAGTCGTGCGCACGACATAATTAGCCAATCAGAATACACTTTACATACATGAATGTTGTTTGAAAATGGCTGATAGCAGAAACGATTTTATTCTATTATATTTTAATGCAGGGTTAACGTATGAAGAAATTCGGTTTCTTTTAGGCAATCGGCATGATATACACATATTCTCAAATAATATTCATGTATGTAAAGTGTATTCTGATTGGCTAATTATGTCGTGCGCACGACTTAATTATCTCGTGCGCACGACTTAGTAACTCGTGCGCACGACATAGTATCTCGTGCGCACGACTTAAGTATATCGTGCGCACGACTTAGTAACTCGTGCGCACGACATAGTATCTCGTGCGCACGACTTAAGTATCTCGTGCGCACGACTTAGTATCTCGTGCGCACGACATAGTATCTCGTGCGCACGACTATGTAAAATAAAAATAAAAACATACACATGTCACACCTCTGTGCACCGTAGATTTCTCCTGTCCGCCATAATACAAATATGTTCATATTATATTTTTTTTTTCCAAATTAATGTTGCACGTTTATATTTTTTTTCTTAAATGATATGCTTTAAGAATACACTGATATTTAATAAAATAAAAAATATTGAAAATTAATAAAAGTTTTACCATTTATCCCAATTTTGACTGTAATTTTTTCGCCGCTTTTTGAAAATGGGGTCCGGTAAAGGAAATGCCGATATATTTTTTTTTAGACGGTAAAAGTTTCTAAAAATTTGGATATAAACCAGTGGTATTATATAGATGATATAAATAATAAAACCTTTAACTGATTTGAAATATATTCCATTACGGTCCCACTACCTTAAGTTCACAGATCTGGGTGTACAAATCGATTCTTAAAATCAATGTGTTCAGACTCAAGTAATACATACATATATTTTTTTTATTTGTGGTGATTTTTATGTTTTGTCTTTATTTTAGATGTAGACATTCCATCTTACGGTTCATTTAGTTGAACATGGAGTAGTTCAAAACTACATGCATAGTTCAATTGAAAACATGATTTTTATATAAGTAAATTAATTAATTATGTAATTGAACTTCATAATCATTACTTAGATGAATAAGTTGTTTTATTCCATACCTAATTTATACGTCCAATCGTAGACGCTCATTCGAATCATGTGACCGTACAATATATTTCCGTATCGGGACGCACGCGCGTACAAAATAACCCGTATTCTTTTCGTATTGTACGATTCACAGGTCCCATGTTAAACCTATGATAAAGACCGAAGCGCGTGAAAAGGTTCCGAATGAAAGTCTGAATCGACAGGCGCTCTAGATAAAGCGTTACGATAAAGCTCCTGTTGTCACCGGATCATTATTGTCGTTTGCAAACAAGGAGTAACACTGAAACTAAAATGTTATCCGATTCTGAAATAGATGACTTTGTAATTGAACAGAAACCAAAAAACACTGTGAAAAAACCTAAAAGTGATGTAGGAATATTCAAAAGGTGGTTAGCGCAGGCCGTGCCGACAGAAGGTATAAAATAAAAAGGACATTTAACATTATTCTGCACAATACAAAATATATTTTGGGGAAAAAGTCGAGGTATAGAATAAAAAGATCATTTAACAGTGTTCTGTACAATACGGAATATATTTGGACTCGTACACAGCTTGGAAAATCATATTGGACTCGCCTAGCGGCTCGTCCAATATGATTTTCCAAGCTGTGTACTCGTCCAAATATATAGCCGTATTGTACAGAACACTGTTAAATAACCTATAAGTATTGAAAAAAGCCTATCTGTATCAGTAGAGAGTAATTTTTATTGAAAATACTATTTCAATTATTTCATCATGAAATTCAGAGGACACTTTAATAAACAAAATATATCATTATATTAAACATGCAGTTTAATTTTTAAATAAAGGTCTATTATTGTGTTCTTGTATATTCAGAGCTTGTACTCTCAATATGTATAAAATCTGGTCTGGCCTGGCCCGGCATGGCCCGACACAAAATGCTGGGTCAGCAGGCCAGGCCAGGTTTTAGAACATGCCACAGAGAACCACACAGCTCGTTGCGAATACGATCGTAGAGTAGAAATTTTACCCTAGCAGGTGATTGAAGGTTGTAAAGTCATTGTAAAGTAGAATACGCTAGTAGAAGTGTTATCCTAGCAGGTGATTGAAGGTTGTAAAGTCATTGTAAAGTAGAATACGCTAGTAGAAGTGTTACCCTTGTAGGTGATTGAAGGTTGTAAAGTCATTGTAAAGTAGAATACGCTAGTAGAAGTGTTATCCTAGCAGGTGATTGAGGGTTGTAACGTCATTGTAAAGTAGAATACGCTTGTAGAAGTGTTACCCTAGCAGGTGATTGAAGGATGTAAAGTCATTGTAAAGTAGAATACGCTAGTAGAAGTGTTACCCTAGCAGGTGATTGAAGGATGTAAAGTCATTGTAAAGTAGAATACGCTGGTAGAAGTGTTACCCTAGCAGGTGATTGAAGGATGTAAAGTCATTGTAAAGTAGAATACGCTAGTACAAGTGTTATCCTAGCAGGTGATTGAAGGTTAAATAAGTGTAACCTTTAACGCTTTCGCGCATACAAACAGTCTGCAGGTGGTTAATTATTTAATAACATATAGGTACACATATGGAAACTCTTTATAAATTAAATTATGCATAAATTGTGTTCTCCTTTTTCCTCCAGGGTTTCAAATGTCGTCTGTCGTCTGTTTAAAGATGCGCCTAAAGTCGACTGCAAGTTGGAAAGGGCTTAATTGTGATATGATGAACTTAGTTTGTTGGTACCTAAGTTCTGTTATGTGGGCTCGCAGAAGATTTTAATGTCGCAGATGTAGTAACACCTTCAGCGGATGCATTTAAAAGCAGTCGACTCATTAATTTGAAAACAGGGGTCTGCGAAAACAACCGTTAGGCAATTGCTCATCAGTGCATTCAGATCAAGGTCTGCACTATTCGCCAAATCGTCAAAGACTGTTTCAAGAAACTTCTATAGGGCGGTATCCATTTAGATCCTTTAGCATGGATGCACACGTGTAATAATCACTCTACTCTTTCAGCGCCGAATTGTTTAAAGTTGACTCTTCCATGTTCAAAATCGGGCGTCCCAATTTCTCATGTAATAAAAGTGTTGGACTATTTTGATAACTAAAAGGCAGACAATGCTGCTTTCAGGTGAGACAGCTCGTCACGAGCTGACTCACCTGAATCCGTATTGTTTGTAGAATTTTGTGTATACAAATGTATGGACAAAAAACACTTTCTGATGCTGTACAAGACCCTCATTCGTCCTCATCTCGATTATGGAGATCTTATATATAACCCATGTCTAAAGAAGAATAAACAGATTATCGAAAACTGTCAAAGACGTCAAAACTGTCAAAAACTGTCAAATTAGTAACGGAAATTTCTCATCTTTTATGTGAGCAACGTTTGATTGAGCTGAACTTGCCATCTCTAGAATTCAGAAGGTTGCGAGGTGATCTCATACAAGTATTTAAAATGATACATCACATCGATGACATATATTTCACTACTTTGTTTACTTTATCAGCCAACACATCCAACAGTGGACATAATTACAAGATACAAAAGCCAAGAGCAAATAAGAACATTCGGCTATACTCGTTTGCCCATAAAGTCATAAATAATTGGAACGCTTTACCTGTAAAAATAGTGAATGCAGGTCCCCTTGGTCGATCTTCGCGTTACGTGGCCCTTTAATCATTCTCAGGGATATATGTATACGTATATTTTATCATATCATATCATGTTATGTTATGTATAATAATATTATATATCTTGTTATATTATATTATTATATTTATATTTTATTATATTGTATAAGTGATTGAACGGTCCTAACATCCTTGTGATAAAGGCATCCGTTTCTTTAGCGGTATGTTATTGGCAATAGAGAGGCCCTTTCTGATATTGCCGATTGGCTAACCGGCATCTAGTAAAAAAATGAAATCGAACGTCTACCTGATTAGTTGGTGCCTGGCCCCATGGACGGACTTTGGGTAGTACATGTGAGAACTTGTCTAATAAGTGAGAAATGACATACCCTTTCAATGTGGGTGCAATATGAGATTATAAACCTCTCCAATAAGGATGACAATGCTGGCACTTTAAGAAACAGTCACTGTACTCACAGTAATGTGATTATGTGTATACTAAGTAAGAAATGAGAGGCCCTTTCTATAAGGATGGGAAAATGATGAAAGTCCCTTCCAACAAGGATGGCAAAATAATGACAGGCCCTTTCAACAAGGATGGCAGTATGATGACAGGCCCTTTCAACAAAGATGGCAATATGAATACAGGCCCTTTCAACAAGGATGGCAATATGATGACAGGCCCTTTCAACAAAGATGGCAATATGATGACAGGCCCTTCCAACAAGGATGGCAAAATAATGACAGGCCCTTTCAACAAGGATGGCAAAATAATGACAGGCCCTTTCAACAAGGATGGCAATATGATGACGGGCCCTTTCAACAAGGATGGCAAAATAATGACAGGCCCTTTCAACAAGGATGGCAATATGATGACATGCCCTTTCAACAAGGATGGCAATATGATGACAGGCCCTTTCAACAAGGATGACAATATGATGACAGGCCCTTTCAACAAGGATGGCAAAATAATGACAGGCCCTTTCAACAAGGATTGCAATATGATGACAGGCACTTTCAACAAGGATGGCAATATGATGACAGGCCCTTTCAACAAAGATGGCAATATGATGAAAGTCCCTTTCAACAAGGATGGCAAAATAATGACAGGCCCTTTCAACAAGGATGGCAATATGATGACAGGCCCTTACAATAAGGATGGCAAAATGATGAAAGTCCCTTTCAGTAAGGATGGCAAAATGATGAAAGTCCCTTTCAGTAAGGATGGCAAAATGATGAAAGTCCCTTTCAGTAAGGATGGCAAAATGATGAAAGTCTCTTTCAACAAGGATGGCAATATGATGAAAGGTCCTTCCAACAAGGATGGCAATATTATGAAAGTCCCTTTCAACAAGGATGGCAAAATGATGAAAGTCCCTTTTTAATAAGGATGACAAAATGATGAAAGTCCCTTTCAATAAGGATGGCAAAATGATGAAAGTCCCTTTCAATAAGGATGGCAAAATGATGAAAGTCCCTTTCAATAAGGATGGCAAAATGATGAAAGTCCCTTCCAACAAGGATGGCAATATGATGAAAGGTCCTTCCAACAAGGATGGCAATATTATGAAAGTCCCTTTCAACAAGGATGGCAAAATGATGAAAGTCCCTTTCAACAAGGATGGCAAAATGATGACAGGCCCTTTCAATAAGGATGGCAAAATGATGAAAGTCCCTTTCAATAAGGATGGCAAAATGATGAAAGTCCCTTTCAGTAAGGATGGCAAAATGATGAAAGTCCCTTTCAGTAAGGATGGCAAAATGATGAAAGTCTCTTTCAACAAGGATGGCAAAATGATGAAAGTCTCTTTCAATAAGGATGGCAATATTATGAAGGCCCTTTCAATAAGGATGGCAAAATGATGAAAGTCTCTTTTAGTAAGGATGGCAAAATGATGAAAGTCCCTTTCAATAAGGATGGCAAAATGATGAAAGTCCCTTCCAACAAGGATGGCAATATGATGAAAGGTCCTTCCACAAGGATGGCAATATTATGAAAGTCCCTTTCAACAAGGATGGCAAAATGATGAAAGTCCCTTTCAATAAGGATGGCAAAATGATGAAAGCCCCTTTCAATAAGGATAATGATGAAAGTCCCTTTCAATGAGGATGACAATATTATGATAGTCCCTTTCAATAAGTGTGTCAATATGATGATAGTCCCTTTCAATAAGTGTGTCAATATAATGAAAGTCCCTTTTAATCAGTGTGTCAATATGATAAAAGTCCCTTTCAATCAGTGTGTCAATATGATGAAAGTCCCTTTCAATAAGTGTGTCAATATGATGAAAGTCCCTTTCAATAAGTGTGTCAATATGATGAAAGTCCCTTTCAATAAGTGTGTCAATATGATGAAAGTCCCTTTCAATAAGTGTGTCAATATGATGAAAGTCCCTTTCAATAAGTGTGTCAATATGATGAAAGTCCCTTTCAATAAGTGTGTCAATATGATGAAAGTCCCTTTCAATAAGGATGTCAATATGATGAAAGTCCCTTTCAATAAGGATATCAATATGATGAAAGTCCCTTTCAATAAGTGTGTCAATATGATGAAAGTCACTTTCAATAAGTGTGTCAATATGATGAAAGTCACTTTCAATAAGGATGTCAATATGATGAAGTCACTTTCAATAAGGATGTCAATATGACGAAAGTCACTTTAAATAAGGATGTCAATATGATGAAAGTCACTTTCAATAAGGATGTCAATATGATGAAAGTCCCTTTCAATAAAGATGTCAATATGATGAAAATCCCTTTCAATAAGTGTGTCAATATGATGAAAGTCCCTTTCAATAAGTGTGTCAATATGATGAAAGTCCCTTTCAATAAGGATGTCAATATGATGAAAGTCACTTTCAATAAGGATGTCAATATGATGAAAGTCACTTTCAATAAGTGTGTCAATATGATGAAAGTCACTTTCAATAAGTGTGTCAATATGATGAAAGTCACTTTCAATAAGTGTGTCAATATGATGAAAGTCCCTTTCAATAAGGATGTCAATATGATGAAAGTCCCTTTCAATAAGTGTGTCAATATGATGAAAGTCACTTTCAATAAGGATGTCAATATGATGAAAGTCACTTTCAATAAGGATGTCAATATGATGAAAGTCACTTTCAATAAGGATGTCAATATGATGAAAGTCACCTTCAATAAGGATGTCAATATGATGAAAGTCACTTTCAATAAGGATGTCAATATGATGAAAGTCCCTTTCAATAATGCTGGCAGAATGGTAAAAGATCCTTTTAATAAGATTGGCACCTTTAGAAACTAACACTGTACTTACAGGATTGCAATGTTATAACAGACCCCTTCAATAAAGCCGGCACATTAAGAAACTAACACTGTACCCTCAGTCATGTGATAAGGTGTATTATAAGTGAAATGATATGCCCTAATAAGTAATAAGGGGTCACTATGAAAGACTTACAGTGGTGTTCCATCCTGGAGCCCCAACGATGACAAGTCCACGGTTCCACTGCCATCATCGAAGGTACATGAACATTGGTCCACTTGATTACAAGTCTTGGCGAACACGTTTGGAATCGCGAACAGAACCATGACTAGCAAGCACTGTGACATCTGTCTCTGGCTGTTACCTCTCGTATATCCCATTCTGACTTTATTTGTTATTTTTTTTAGTTTATTTACAATGTGTGTTTGATTTCTTTCTTTACGGATTTCCGTCACGTATAAATAGAAGCGTTCTACAATTGCTTTTGTGTATCGAACAATTAGTTAGTGTTTCTTTATTGTGTTTTCGAAACACACAGTTACAGTTACTCTGCAAAAAGAAAAAAAAGGTATCGCAATTAGTAGATTCTCACTCAAACCCATTTTCGTCTAAGCAACGACAAATAACTTATAGACTTTCGGGTAAACAGATGGCAGGAAACATGACATCTTCATGGAAGTCCGAAACAACAAATACCTGGCGACATGTGTGATCAAAATAGCGAATGTACCGCATTTCAGACCGACTGACTGTTCGTTGACTGTTCGTTGAAAGTTAAATACATCGACATTTTCTTCATTTCCATTCGAGATTAAGATTTTTGAGAAAGTTGAAAACATTTACAAACTTTGCCTCAGTTTTCTATCATAAGGTAATCCCATTAATTGTCTGTTTTCTGGTAAGTAGACTAAGGCATACAGGACGGATAAATGTGTCAATAATGGACTGTGGAGTGGGAGATACTCGAGCATACGTTATTCCAATCACTTCCTGGAGCAGATCTTTCTTCGGAAAACATAGTGGCAAATATTGTTAATTTTCTTACGAACATTCAGAACTACTGCTGCGCTTTTTTCTTTGTTTGGATTTTATCATTGGCTTACTTTCATAAATTAGGTACAAATCAGTTATACCCATCGAAAACTCGAACATGCCAATACCTCGATGTAATTTCTGGGTCCCTAAATCGACTTCGACTTAATGCGAATAACAAATTGCCAATATGACATATCGAATGTATCGTATAACAAGAACCATATCCAATAACGGATCTGTCTTTTGAAAATAACGTAGCAGCAGGACTGATTGCTCCTACCAGCATCCAGAACTGCTGCTTTGTTGTTTCTTGATATGATTTTAAATAAACTGATTACGCAGCTGACAGTAAAAATATACCCAATATCCTCTGTGTTCGAACCACCGAAGATTGACCTGACTCAATTTGCCATATTTCGAATTCAAAACAATGTAAGAAAAAGGGAAAATCTCGTCAATTAGCATCTTGTTTATTTAAAACAGAGTAGATACTATTGTGGAGAAGGGAAGATAATACGATCATGAGCGTTGCCATTTTTCTTACAATGTTTTGAAATAATTCTACTATGGATGATCTAAAAGCCGTTTTAGGAAGGGCAGAGTTAAAGATCGCCCACGTGAGAGACAGCCATTTTGATCGTTTGATGGGTCGAACTGATGTGAGCATTTGCTTTATATCAATGAAATGGTAATGCCTTTTCTCGTGACTCATTCAAAATAATCGTATAAAGCTTTGATTCTCATGGCTAAACGAATAGGGATGTGTACGCGTGTTACCCTGGCACAACTATTATAACACACATTGGCGAAATCATTCTGAACACCAAAATCACAAAGAAAAACAAATAAAATAGAAAGTTCACTTTTATATCCTGAGTTTTAGCGTGAACCTAACCCATACGGACATATGTACATACATACACAATCACGGACGTCACATGAAATGATTAAATGTGTTATCAGTGTTGAAATGATTAAAACGAGTCAGGCGAAAATGGATCATGTTACACTCTCCGTACTACTTATTCAAAGCGTATATTTATATCAGCCAGTAATTCGGAGTGACCAAACATTTAAAATACTACCTCTTAGGTGCGAGACCCGCTCAATGCGGTTACGGTGAAATGCCTTGTGGCAATGCGCGGTTTCATAGCTTAACTTCATCCGATAATATTTACCTGTTGTTTGGTTTCATTGCATTTTACAACGCTTGTAACACTATTTCAGTTATATCACGGAAATTCCTGGTTAAGTTACAAGTACTACGGGTCAATTATTATTTTTACCGTGTGTAGCATCACGTACTTAATCTAATGTTAAAGCCGAGCATATATAGATACATTTTTGAGTTGAATTCATTAAATTGAGCCGTCCCGCGAGAAAACCAACATTATGGCCTCTGCGTAATGTATCGACCCAGATCAGCCGGCACAGTCAGGGGGTCAGAGGAATAGCGTAATGATTCCTGAAACAGAAAAACTCACAGGAGGCGAAAAGTGCCCGTCCGGATTAGTTTTACTTTTCCTATTGATACTTTACGCCGAGTCCACAATATTGATATGGCTGAAATGCTGTCGAAGGCGGTGTATAAACATCGGGTTAATTCACGAGTCGGATCATACCAACAAACTTGTGGTTCCCTTGGCTCTCCGGATTTCGGTATAGCATTAACCACATGTCCGCCTGTGTAAGGGTAAACATACCGATGTTACTGATCATTTACCACATGATATGAGGGAAATACTGTTGAAAGTGACTTATAACACCATTAAACCAAACATGGGGCTTATCGTAAGCGGTGTTTTCGAAAGTGGTTTGCTGCATCGGTTTTGAAATGCAAGTTTATCGGTGAAATAAAATGTAACCCTCTTCCAAACGCAGACGGCTTTTGAAAATATTGTGGCAAGAGGAGTAAATTGATTATTATGAGCAATTTACTCCTCTTGCTACAATATTTTCAAAAACCGTCTGCGTTTGGAAGAGGGTTACTTTTTATTTCACCGATAAACTGGTATATTGCTCACAATAATCAATCTCTTCCTTTGTCACAATGTTTTCAGCTCTATTCAATACATTTATTCATAGAGAGTTTTGGAAAAGGGTTGATAAACATTAACATGTAGTCCTTGATATGACGTAGATGATATCCAAAAAGGTACATGTATACTTGAATGTATCATAATACACTTACAATTGTTAATCACTCGATAGCATGTTGTTTAAAATGTTTTCGAGCGTGTTTAGATAAAAAGGCAACAATTTCTCGTGCTTTAGATATATGCATATGTGTGTGTGTGTGTGTGTGTGTGTGTGTGTGTTTATGTGTGTATTTCTTTGCACCATTTTAAAAAAATGTCATTATGAAATCATAAATTTCCCATCTCTTAGTTCGGAGAGGCATTGTACTTTTATATAGTTTTGTATATTTTATGTTATAAATGTTAAAAGTTTGTATCAACAATGATGAGATATAAATAAAGTTCATTACTCTTACTCTAATATCTCTGTATTGATAACAATGATCCTTACCGACTGATATATTGTACTTAAGTTTTCCTATTTGCGTATATGATTTCAAATTCATCTGCTGTAGATTTGTTATAAACAGGGTTAACTTAATTACACTTTTTCGCTGCCAGGGGCAATTATAGGCTTTTGCAAACAATGCAGATTACAGGTGAGACTGCTCGTAGCGAGTTGTCTCACCTGTAATCTGCATTGTTTGCCACTCAGACATTATGTTGTTGAAATAAAAATGGAGTGGTTTCCATTTTCAACATACAGGAACATTGTAAAATTCGGCAGTGAAAGAGTGAGAACACAGGTACCAGTCAATATATAGTCAAATGCCAATTTTAGATTTTAAACGAGACAGCACCTGTGAAGAAGAATGGAAAACAAGACAAACGATATATTTTTTTAGAGAAAACATAAAAACATTACAGTGAAAAATATCAGAAATACTGCACAAAATGAAATGTAATTAGAAAAGTTAAATCCGCTGCATCAAAGAATTTCCGTCCACCAAATCAAAGTACGGAAAGTTCTTATTGTAAAATGTCGGCCGAGTGAAAGAAGTTCCGTCCTCCAAATCAAAGTACTGAAAGTACTAAATATAGAATCTCCGCTGAGTGAAAGAAGTTCCGTCCTCCAAATCAAAGTACTGAAAGTACTAAATGTAGAATCTCCGCTGAGTGAAAGAAGTTCAGTCCCCCCAAAAAATGAACCGCGTCTGGGGATGTTGGGCCTCGTAGATTTGCCTTCACATAACATACACTGGCTTATAGCTAGTGGGTTACAGTTCTCATGTATAGACTTGTATATATTTCATACGTTGGAAGTAGTTAAAGTTGCGTGGACGTGCTAGTAGAATGTCTAGAGAAAGACTTATAGATTTACTATACTGGGGAAAAGTTGGATTGGCGTTCCAGTAGAAGGTATAGACTTGTATATTTAATATACGTGGGAAATAGTTAAAGTTGCATTGACATGCTAGAAGAAGTGTTAGACTTGTAGATTTATTATACGTAGGAAATAGTTAAAGTTGCATTGACGTGCTGTTAGAACGTATAGACTCGTAGATTTATTATACGTAGGAAATAGTTAAAGTTGTATTGACGTGCTACTAGAAGTTATAGACTTGTATATTTATTATACGTGGGGAATAGTTAAAGTTGCATTGACGTGCTACTAGAAGGTATAGAAGTGTACATTTATTATACGTAGGAAATAGTTAAAGTATAGACTTGTAGATTTATTATACGTGGGAAATAATTAAAGTTGCATTGACGTGCTGGTAGAGGGGTTAGATTTGTTGATTTAGTATATGTGGGAAATAGTTAGAGTTGCGTTGACGTGCTAGTAGAAGGGATAGACTTATATATTGATTATACGTAAGAAATATTTGAAGTTGCGTTGACTTGCTTGTAGAAGACGTAAGACGTGTAGATTTATTATACGTAGGAAATACTTGAAGTTGCGTTGACGTGCTTGTTGAAGTGTTAGACTTGTAGATTAATTATATGTGGGAAATAATTAAAGTTGCATTGACGTGCTCTTATAGAAGGTATAGACTTGCAGATTTGTTATACGTAGGAAATTGTTAAAGTTGCATCTACACTTGTAGATTTATTATACGTAGAAATAGACGTGCTGGTAGAAGGCATAGACTTGTAGAGTTATTATACGTGGTAATAAGTTAAAGTTGCATTGACGTGCTAGTAGAATGTATATACTTTTGGAGTGTTGTCGGTAGAAACATTTCGTTTTGTAAATACATGTAACAAGTTTGACGAACAGCTACTGCTTTGATGCAACTGTGATGATGCACAAGCTTATCCGAGTCTTCATTATACGTAGATGCAGTCTGACGCGGCTCCTGACATTTTACAAAAGGTATCTTGTTGATGATATCTAATGTAGATAGTAGCCTACCTATGTACATGTACATGTACGATTTATGAATGATATTTACAGTTTAACCCTTTCCCCATAATAGACACACTCTAACACATCTGCAGTAGACGACTTTTGAAAATATAATGACAAAAGGAGAAATGTATCAGCTTTATGCCTCAATAATTTCACATTTATTCAATTCACTTATGAAGATTTTCCATGTTTTTACCCGGACGTTTTCAATGTAGCCTGCTACAGATTTGTTGTATGTGGGAAATGGTTAACCCTATGTTAACTATATACGGATTTTTAAAACTCCGTGCACCTGCTTTGAAAATATCGTTTTAAAACAGACAAATTCTGGGAAATTGAGAAGCGTTATTTTCAATTTTCATATGAAATTGAAATCATTGTGAGCAAAGCTTTTAGAAATATTAGCTTTTTTCAAACGTGGTTTTCTGTTTTGATTTCAAATTTCCACCATCCCCTGTGTACTTTATGGTAGCAAACGATTGCCAATCATCCAATCAAATAGCATCCATTCATGTCAGTTACGAAGCGTTATGGACTGTGAGCTACCAATCTGCTACCCTGAACGCAAGGCTGTTTTATGGGAAGGATTGCAAGTAACATGTACATTTAGGACATATCAGAGTCACATGTATCGATAAAGGTAGGTCACGCGTTTACAAACTCGATATAACGGTCCGTACGTGGATTTCTCAATGAGTTGTAACAGAATAATTTATATGCTGTAACGTTCTTTATTACCACTGCACATTGAACTATAAGTGTGCGTTATTACCACTGCGCATTGAACTGTATCATATCACCACGTGTGGGTAGTTTAATGAAGGCTTTTATTTAAGTGTTATCCTATATCCGCTGTCCTAGACTGTATACTACATTTACGTACATGAATGGCGTAATGACCCCCCTGGCCAAGGCTACTTTGTTCATAACCATTTCTATAAATAATTAAGGGAATGTAATGTTCAAATTACCCCTGGCTTGCGAAGAGGGACTTTAAACAACAATTACTAATGTCGTAATGCATGACTTTAAACAACAATTACTGATGTCGTAATGCATGACTTTAAACAACAATTACTAATGTCGTAATGCATGACTTTAAACAACAATTACTAATGTCGTAATGCATGTCTTTAAACAACAATTACTAATGTCGTAATGCATGATTTTAAACAACAATTACTAATGTCGTAATGCATGATTTTAAACAACAATTACTAATGTCGTAATGCATGATTTTAAACAACAATTACTAATGTCGTAATGCGTGATTTTAAAAACACTTACTAATGTCGTAATGCATGACTTTAAACAACAATTACTAATGTCGTAATGCATGACTTTAAACAACAATTACTAATGTCGTAATGCATGATTTTAAACAACAATTACTAATGTCGTAATGCATGACTTTTAACAACAATTACTAATGTCGTAATGCATGATTTTAAACAACAATTACTAATGTCGTAATGCATGACTTTAAACAACAATTACTTATGTCGTAATGCATGACTTTAAACAACAATTACTAATGTCGTAATGCATGACTTTAAACAACAATTACGAATGACGGAATGCATGACTTTTAAACAACAATTACGAATGACGGAATGCATGACATTGAATAACATTTACGAATGACGGAATGCATGACTTTGAACAACATTTACGAATGACGGAATGCATGACTTTAAACAACAATTACGAATGACGGAATGCATGATTTTGAACAACATTTACGAATAACGGAGTGCATGGTTTTAAAACAACATTTCTGAATATCGGAATGCATGACTTTGAACAACATTTACGAATGACGGAGTGCATGGTTTTAAACAACAATTACGAATGACGGAGTGCATGACTTTGAACAACATTTACGAATGACGGAGTGCATGGTTTTAAACAACAATTACGAATGACGGAGTGCATGACTTTGAACAACATTTACGAAAGACGGAGTGCGTGGTTTTAAACAACATTTCTGAATAACGGAATGCATGACTTTAAACAACATTTACGAATGACGGAATGCATGACTTTGAACAACATTTACGAAAGACGGAGTGCATGACTTTGAACAACATTTACGAATGACGGAATGCATGACTTTGAACAACATTTACGAATGACAGAATGCATGACTTTGAACAACATTTACGAATGACGGAGTGCATGACTTTGAACAACATTTACGAAAGACGGAGTGCGTGGTTTTAAACAACATTTCTGAATAACGGAATGCATGACTTTAAACAACATTTACGAATGACGGAATGCATGACTTTGAACAACATTTACGAAAGACGGAGTGCATGACTTTGAACAACATTTACGAATGACGGAATGCATGACTTTGAACAACATTTACGAATGACAGAATGCATGACTTTGAACAACATTTACGAATGACAGAATGCATGACTTTGAACAACATTTACGAATGACGGAGTGCATGACTTTGAACAACATTTACGAAAGACGGAGTGCGTGGTTTTAAACAACATTTCTGAATAACGGAATGCATGACTTTAAACAACATTTACGAATGACGGAATGCATGACTTTGAACAACATTTACGAAAGACGGAGTGCGTGGTTTTAAACAACATTTCTGAATAACGGAATGCATGACTTTGAACAACATTTACGAATGACGGAATGCATGACTTTGAACAACATTTACGAATGACGGAGTGCATGGTTTTAAACAACATTTCTGAATAACGGAATGCATGACTTTAAACAACAATTACGAATGACGGAATGCATGACTTTGAACAACATTTACGAATGACGGAGTGCATGGTTTTAAACAACATTTACGAATGACTGAGTGCGTGACTTTAAACAACAATTACGAATGACGGAATGCTTGACTTTGAACAATATTTACGAATGACGGAATGCATGACTTTGAACAACATTTACGAATGACGGAGTGCATGACTTAAAACAACATTTATTAGTGACGGAATGCATGATTTTGAACAACATTTCTGAATAAAGGAGTGCATGATTTTAAACAACATTTACGAATGACGGAATTCATGACTTTAAACAACATTTACGAACGACTGAGTGCATGACTTTAAACAATATTTACTAATGTCGTACTGCATGCTTTTAAACAACATTTACGAATGACTGAATGCATGACTTTAAACAATATTTATTAGTAATGGAATGCATGATTTTAAACAACATTTACGAATGACGGAATGCACGACTTTAAACAACATTTACTAATGTCGTAATGCATGATTTAAACAACATTTACGAATGACGGAATGCATGACTTTAAACAACATTTACTAATGTCAAATGCATGACTTTAAAAAACATTTACTAATGTCGTAATGCATGGTTTTAAACAACATTTACGAAAGACGGAATGCATGACTTTAAACAACATTTACGAATGACGGAATGCATGATTTTAAACAACATTTACTAATGTCGTAATGTATGACTTAAAACAACATTTATTAGTGATGGAATGCATGATTTTAAACAACATTTACGAAAGACGGAATGCATTACTTTAAACAACATTTACGAATGACGGAATGCATGACT
This sequence comes from Serripes groenlandicus, assembly GCA_031761405.1. NCBI lineage: Eukaryota > Metazoa > Mollusca > Bivalvia > Cardiida > Cardiidae > Serripes > Serripes groenlandicus. Next base: position 123,731,487 of record JASEVX010000004.1, on the reverse strand, counting down.
TTAAACCACATTTCCAAATGACGGAATGCATGGCTTTAAACAATAAATAAACGAATAACTGAGTGCATGACTTAAAACAACATTAACGAATGACGGAATGCATGACTTAAAACAACATTAACGAATGACGGAATGCATGACTTTAAACAACATTTACGAATGACGGAATGCATGACTTTAAACAACATTTACGAATGACGGAATGCATGACTTTAAACAACATTTACGAATGACTGAGTGCATGACTTAAAACAACATTTACGAATAACGGAATGCATGACTTTAAACATTATTTACGAATGACGGAATGCATGACTTTAAACAATATTTACGAATAACGGAATGCATGACTTTAAACAACATTTACGAATAACGGAATGCATGACTTTAAACAATATTTACGAATGACGGGATGCAAGACTTTATACAACTGTTACGAATGACGGAATACATGACTTTAAACAATATTAACGAATGACGGAATGCATGACTTTAAACAACATTTACGAATAACGGAATGCATGACTTTAAACACTATTTATGAATGACGGGATGCAAGACTTTAAACAATTGTTACGAATGACGGAATACATGACTTTAAACAATATTAACGTATGACGGAATGCATGTGATATAACTGAACTAGTAGAACCCACAACTTACCCAGGAAACGCTGTGATATAACTGAACTAGTAGAACCCACAACTTACCCAGGAAACGCTGTGATATAACTGAACTAGTAGAACCCACAACTTACCCAGGAAACGCTGTGATATAACTGAATTAGTAGAACCCACAACTTACCCAGGACAAATGTGTCAAAGCGGTGTAAAACACCATATAAACAAAGCTATGATGTATGCAGTGTTTAAACTGTTTAAATGAGCAGTTAAAATCATTTCTATTTGTCACCATACAAACATCGTTACCGTCTAATCAATACACATGTAACGCAGTGAGGTTTTAGCAGATTGTTTGTCCGGTGATTGTGCCGAGCCCCGGTAGCGCAGTCGGTAGCGACGCGGGCTCTCAATCCAGGGGTTGTGAGATCGAATCCCAGATCGGAAAAAAATTTGCAGCCTATGTGGAAAAGCAGCCAGTTGTGTGCAGTACTAATGTGAGAAAGCCATGACACACGTGAGTAGGTGAACTGGCTGCCGTGATATGACTGAGCAATTGTTGAAAACGGCGTTCAACTTCAATTAATCAATTGTCCTCTGATCAGTATGGTAACACATTCATGTATGTCAATATCCGCGAGGACCACCATGGTGGTGAAGTAATATAGCGTTCACCTCTTTTGCGGGAGGTCGATTAAGGTTCTATAAAAAACTGTAAACATGTTAGTACACGTATTGATTGGCTTTCCCTCTTTGGCGCTGGGGGTTGTGGGTTTAGCACTACGACTCACTCGATGGTGCCAGGATAAATGGACTAATAGTACTGATAATTTACCCAGGAAACACCGTGATATGATTGAACAAATGTTGAAAGCGGCGAAAATCTCAACACATTTGAAGAACATTATGTTCGTTGACGAACAAAACAAATGGTTAAAGGTTTGTTTTGTAAGAGGTGACAAAATAAAAGTTTATAACAAACATTAAAAGAACACTAACCCTGGGTTTTGAAATGTCTTTTTATGTGGTCAGTTTCAAAAGGTTGCATTTCACTCCTGTTTTATTTATAATCTATAGAATGTTATCAAATTGCTCAATTTTAAAAGAAAAAAAAGAAAAAGAAAAAGACAAGAAAAAATAATCTATATCTGCAAATGTTGAACCTTGGTCTTTGAGAGACCAGAGACATACATGCATTATGAATTGTGTATGTATCTGGGGAGACTCGTCTTTTACTTCATGGAGGTTCTTTTAAAATATTTGAGACGTTATACTGAATTTATTACAATGTGTTGCAAAATAAAATTCTGGCAAACTGTGGGTTGGAGTCGTGCTATTGGAACTTATTCCATTTTACATTATTCACTATGGAAATAAGCATCATTGATTGGATTTTTCATAACAGAGTGGTTTATTTTTTATGTAAGCGAAATATATTTGTGCGAAATGTTCTTGTATCGAATTGTTCGCGCAATCTTGTGCAGATTAATGTTAAAACAGATTATGCATTCGACAAACCTATATTTTAGTTTAATAAACATTTAGACTGTAACAGGTGTCGTGTGTATTAATTCTTTGAAAAAAGATAATTGAATACGATTTAGATGTAAGTGTATGCATTATTCTTTAGGTGTCTCCTGACCATATTTTAGGCCACACCTCTCGCAAGGTAAACAAACAATCGAAGGATAAAATGGTTGACAGGTAATACTTTCAAGTTAACGTCAAAATTATGACACTATTTATATATTTACTTGTGAGGTCATATAACATATGCTCTCTGAGCATGACATGTAAAACAGAAGATTGATAAGTATCTAAATTTAGATAAAAGATATTAAAGGCGGATTTAAAATTTGGCTTGAACATGTCATTTCGCAATGCAAATCTAAATTGGCTGCAATGGTTAGACGTCAGATGTGGGGTTGCTATTTGGAAATATCTTTTTCATGAATAGTTACTTATGTGTATGGTTCATTCATTATGGATAAGTCTTCGTGAAATATTTGTTTTATCATCTTTCTCTTAAAATATATTTTAATATTACTGTAAACAATAAAATACAAACGATTTTCACCTATAATACACAGTTTCACAGTTGAATTCTTAGGTCATCCTAATTGTTGATGTAAGTGAAGTTTATTACACAGTGCTACAGTATCTTTACAAGTTTCAAAGTTGAGTCCTAAGGACTTGTAATCTGAGTCCAGGTTTCTGTACTCGGAATCATGTGATTTTATATTTTAACTATTCACATCCTACAATGCAATCAATATGTGACTACGATATATTGAGACTAGTAATCTTACTATCAAAGAAATCCCCATAGAAAACAATGAGTCCCTTGTATTATAATGTTACAACTTTGTTCAAAAGTTATGAATTCTTTGGACTCCCCAAGTCTTTCTTATTAATATTATGACCTTGATAAATTATAGTGTAAGTACAGGACTCCAGACTTGCAGGCAACACAATCTGGATACTTTTGAATCTTTATAAATTTTAATCACTGTAATATTGATAATTTTGCTTACTTGTAGCAAATTCTCCTGTTTCGGTATTGCTACATTGTATATATATTTAGCTTTTATAATGTTCTATGTAACAGAGTTCTAGAGTGTTTGCCTTTGAACCTAGAGGTCCAAGGTTCAAGCCATAGGCAAGTAAAATCTTCTAGGTCTATTACAATGGTGCCAATTAATGTTGTCATAAGTTTTATCCATGATGATGCTTATACAGTGTTTTTCCCCATGCATATTAAATTTATAATATTGGAATAGGGGTCACTCATAGCAAATCACTGGTGGCTGGTTTTCATGTGTTCTGTCTTTCATCATTTTTCACATGCAGACCCATTTTGTCACACCTTCAGCAGATAACTTTTAAAAACATTGCCGCAAAAGGAGAACTGATTTATTATTATCCTTTTGTCACAATGAAATCTACACTATTCAATTACTGAATAAGTTGTCATGTCCATGCAAATGGTACAAAAATATGTTGACTTGTGACAGATCATCCTGTCCATATGCACCATCTTAATACAGAAACTACACAAGTTGACATAATCTTCTAACAAGCTTGTGAAAGTAATATGTGAGCTGTCTAGATCTGGAACAGACTACACACTAGCTGATCTGGATCTACACTGTTCACGAAAGCAAACCTGTAGAAGTTGAACCTTTTCCTCATGTATGCACTCAAATACTCTTACATTTTTTGAGATCTCTCCATAAATTTTCCCCATTTGTTTTCAAATTATCAGTTTTAAGATTTATTTTACGTTTGTATAAGTAAATGTAGAATTCCAGTCAAAATGGAATATTGTTAGTTAGTCGGATTCTATTCCCTTTCAGAATGATGGTGTTTAAACCATGACTGAGTCAGACTTACAGTTTCTTAAAGTTGAAGCAGATCAGCATGCAAAGTGTTGGAATTGATATACGAATCACCGGGACATGCAGTGCAGTCAAATACTGCACAAAAACTGTATTTCCACAGTCGAGGACGCACCATGCCGCTTGCCAGCATGAGAGTTGGATCTATGTCTTGGCTGGAAAGGATGGCAACATTACTTTGAAAGATTTCTGGAGACTTAATCTAGGTTTGTAAAATTGTTTGAATATGTTTCAACATTCATCGGCAACATTTCTCCTTTTGCCACAATGTTTTCAACTCTTTCAATGATTTTATACTGAGTTAAAAACACCCTGGGAAACTCCGATTGATTGATTTTTCATCGTTCCATATAAATATTGAAAGTTTTACTTGTTACTATAGAATTCTCCTTTTGCTTTTAATCGTTTTCAAAAGTGGTCTGCTGTAGATGCATCAAAAATTGTCTGCATGTGGGTAAGGGTAATATAGCAAAAACAGGTTTATTTCATACACATCATGTTCCGATGTCAACAAGATGAATTTGATTTTACTATTTTGACTATTTTTTTTGTTTAACAGTGGATTGGAGATGATGATCATGAGAATGTTGAAAACATTTAGGCAAAAGGAGAAATTACTCATGATTAACCTCTTCTCGTTTTGCCACAATGTTTACAACTTTGTTCAATGATTGCTCTTTTATTTACAGAAAATTTCCAATGTTTTCAACTCTATTTACAATTATTTATTTGTTCATAATGGACTTTCAATTTAATTGATACTAGTCTAGATAATATTTTGTCGAAAAAAGAAAATCTCTATTAATGAATGGTTAAACCTATGACCTATGACTAAAAGTGGAAAACATTGTGGCAAAAGGTGAAATTGCTCGTCTTGAGCAATTTCTTCTTTTGTCACTATGTTTTTAAAAAGCCGTCTGCTGCAGAGGCGTTAGAAAGCGTCCATATGAGGGAAAGGGTTAAAATAGAAGAATATAAACAAAAAGGATAACAAATATTTCAAGTTCAACATCCATTGTTATAACAATCCGGTATGCTAAAAATTGTCTCCTATTATAGTATTATAGTACCGGTATATAATTACAAATACCAAAACCTTTACCGCCCATGAAGAGTTATTTTATAAATCTCCGAACAGACAATACAATACAATTTCTTCTCACTATATGCAAAAATTAATTAAAGTTAGGCATTTTTCATAGGAACATATTACACTGAAAACTATTAATAATATCTTCATTTTCACAAAACAATTTACTTTATATGTTTAAAAACTCTATGCTGTAGATGTGTAATGCAAGTTTAATGGTTTAATGTATATCGATGAAAGTGAAGGATACTGAAAAGTCATCCAACCAGTGAATTTATAACCTTTCCCACAAAGAGACGCATCTTGACTTTTGAAAAAATAATAATGAACAATTTCTCCTTTTGCCGCTAAGTTTTCAATTTCTTTTCGTTATAGAGATTTTCCATGATTTTGCATAGCTAATTTCAAAGTTGTCTGCTGCAGATTTGTAGTATGTGGGAAAGTGTTTAAGTAAAAGTGGTTAACTCACCTGTAACTTCCTGCTTTACACTTTACCTGATATGTTGTTTAATAACACCCCTTTCCCACATACATCAAATCTGCACGACCTTCAAAACCTCTGATTAAATATATGGTAAACCTCTGTAAATGAATGTTTAATTATTGAATAGAATGGGAAAATGTTGTGGCAAAAGGAGAAATTGCTCATCATGCAGAGGCGTCTGAAAGTGTGTGTATGTGGGGAAGTGTTAACCCTTTTACCACATGCATAAAATCTGAGGCAGCTCAATTTAAAAACCTCATCTGGTTGAAAAGATGTAAAATCTATCTCTATAGGTATGTTTATTGAATGGAGTGGCAAACACTGTGACCATTATGTCTTCTGGTGTAGTTGCTTCAAAATGTGTAGGAAAGGGTACATGTTTACCTCTCAACTCAACTCAAATAATTGTATTAGGCAAGTCGTCACTAAATGTGCCATTGGCCATACAAAATACATACAAAATGGTTTTTACCTGTTATTATGTTTTACCCCCATTTCCTTCATACAACAAATCTGCAGCAGACGACTTTCTTATATATTAAATTTATAATATTGAGATACATGTAGAGCTAATAAAACATTGTTGGAAAAAGTAGAAATTGTTTGTTTTAAGCAATTTCTGTTATTCACAATGTTTTCAAAAGTATAAGCCTGCATGAGACAATTTTTAAAAAAATGGAAAAAATGGAAATTCTCATTCAATATCTATGAAAGTCTAATTGTAAAGAGTTTAAAATATATTGTGGTAAAAGGAGAAAATAATCATGCTTTCCATTCAATAATTTTGCATGGACGCTTAAATAGTTGTATTCTGCATATTAGTTGTATGCCGTTAAGGATTAAAGTGTCATAATTATGCTTTGAAAATAAATGTCGGATGAAAAATGATACATATGGAATATTTTTGGTTTAACCCTTTCCCACATACAACAAATCTACAGCAGACTTTGAACATATTTTGTCAACAAATTGAGAATCTCCATAATTGAATGGATATAAACCTATGACTAAAAAGTAAAAGTGGAAAAACATTGTGGCAAAAGGGGAAATTGCTGGTTTTGAGCAATTTCTTCTTTTATTACTTTGTTTTCAAAAAACCCTCTGCTGCAGAGGTGTCAGAAAGGATCTGTATGAGGGAAAGGGTTAATATTTGGAAAAGGATAAATTACTTATTTTAAGCAATTACTTCTTTTCTTACAAAGAAAGCAGACATCTGCTATCTGTATCAAATTAAATGATTTTCCCTTAACCCTTTCCCACATATGTGGAGAAATAAGTCCAACTCCATATTATATAGCATATTAATTATTGGTTTGGCAACCCTTTGACTGACGCCTACCTAGAAGCTGAGCCCCTTAATCTAATAGCTGACTTTTTGTTTGACTGAAGTAAATCAGTTGTATTTAACTATTTATACAATAGTAAAGGTGTGTGTATTGGTATTGACAGTTTAGTATGTGACTTCCTCCTAATTGACCAAGTCGTAAATCATTGATCAGTATTCACACATCCAACAACACATTCGGATGCATCTGCAGCTGTCAACATGTTCAAACATTCTGACAAATTTATCCTTTTGCCACAATATTTTCCACTCTATTCCATAATAAAAGTTTCTTTTATAGAGATTTCGCGATACATTTGCCTGGATGTTTGCTACGTCATCTTCTGCAGATTTGTTGTGTGTATGAAAAAGAATCATGCACCTCTGATGATGTGATTAAAACTTTTTTCAAATTGAAAAGTTTTGATAAAAAGGATAGCACAATCATTGATAACCTTAAATTTAACCACTTTCCCACCTAAAGACGAATTTTGACACATCTGCAGCAGACATCTTTTGAAAACATCATGACAAAAGGAGAAATTGCTCAAAACGAGCAATTTCTCCTTTCTCCTTTTGCCACTATGTACAATTATAATAGTACAATTATATACCTACAATTCTAGAGATTTTTTCGTATTTCTGATTTAGACATTTTCGCAGTTGTCTGCTGCAGATTTGCTGTATGTGGGAAAGGCTTAACCCTTTCCCTCACATAGATGCTTTTTGACGCCTCTGCAGCAGACAGCTTTTTGAAAACATAGTGATAAAAGAAGAAATTGCTCAAAACCAGCAATTTCTCCTTTTGCCACAATGTTTTCCACTTTAAGTCATAGGTTATCCATTTAATTATATATATTTTCTATGTTTTGACAAAATATGTTCATAGTCGTCTGTTGCAGAATTGTCGTATGAGGGAAAGGATTAAGACACTTCTTCTTCTTCTTCTTCTTGATATAGTTTGAGTTTACAGCTTCGTTTGTGTTCTTCATCTTCTTCTTCTCAGAGCTCTTGATAGGAAGAGTATTTTACATTCCTAAATCCTGTTTTGACCTTCAAACGCTCTGCTGTGGGTACTCAAAAGAGTTGTCTCAGTTAGACGATTTTTTTGAGTACCAACAAAATAGAGTTTGAAGGTCATAAGAGTGATTTTTTTGGAAACATACCAGTTTACTCCTCATTATCTAGTCCTCTGTCTTATAATTATCATTAGCAGTATTATAATTAAATCAATATTGTGATTATAATTATTTTTATTATTTTGCAGGAAATCTCACATGGGAGAAGTTGAACTACAGGGGTGACATTCCTCAGCATTTACAAGGGCATACATTGCTGTCCTTTAAAGTAAGACACATAATCTACATCTGTTCCTACATACAACACATATGTTGCCACATACAACACATATGTTGCCACATACAACACATCTGCTCCAACATACAACACATCTGCTTCCACATACAGTACATCTGTTTCTACATACAACACATCTGTTGCCACATACAACACATCTGCTTCCACATACAACACATCTGCTCCAGCATACAACACATCTGTTGCCACATACAGCACATCTGTTCCTACATACAACACATCTGTTCCCACATACAACACATCTGCTTCCACATACAACACATCTGCTCCAGCATACAACACATCTGTTGCCACATACAGCACATCTGTTCCTACATACAACACATCTGTTCCTACATACAACACATCTGTTCCTACATACAACACATTTGTTCCCACATACAACACATCTGTTCCCACATACAACACATCTGTTGCCACATACAACACATATGTTGCCACATACAACACATCTGTTCCTATTGCCACATACAACACATCTGTTCCTACATACAACACATCTGCTCCTACATACAACACATCTGCTCCAACATACAACACATCTGCTTCCACATACAATACATCTGTTTCTACATACAACACATCTGCTTCCACATACAACACATCTGCTCCAACATACAACATATATGTTGCCACATACAGCACATATGTTCCTACATACAACACATCTGTTCCCACATACAACACATCTGTTCCTTCATACAACACATCTGTTCCCACATACAACACATCTGCTTCCACATACAACACATCTGCTCCAGCATACAACACATCTGTTGCCACATACAGCACATCTGTTCCTACATACAACACATCTGTTCACACATACAACACATCTGTTCCTACATACAACACATTTGTTCCCACATACAACACATCTGTTCCTACATACAACACATCTGTTCACACATACAACACATCTGTTCCTACATACAACACATCTGTTCCCACATACAACACATCTGTTCCTACATACAACACATTTGTTCCCACATACAACACATCTGTTCCCACATACAACACATCTGTTGCCACATACAACACATATGTTGCCACATACAACACATCTGTTCCTATTGCCACATACAACACATCTGTTCCTACATACAACACATCTGCTCCTACATACAACACATCTGCTCCAACATACAACACATCTGCTTCCACATACAATACATCTGTTTCTACATACAACACATCTGCTTCCACATACAACACATCTGCTCCAACATACAACATATCTGTTGCTACATACAGCACATATGTTCCTACATACAACACATCTGTTCCCACATACAACACATCTGTTCCTTCATACAACACATCTGCTTCCACATACAACACATCTGCTCCAACATACAACATATCTGTTGCTACATACAGCACATATGTTCCTACATACAACACATCTGTTCCCACATACAACACATCTGTTCCTTCATACAACACATCTGTTCCCACATACAACACATTTGTTCCCACATACAACACATCTGTTCCCACATACAACACATCTGTTCCCACATACAACACATCTGTTCCTACATACAACACATCTGTTCCCACATACAACACATCTGTTCCTACATACAACACATTTGTTCCCACATACAACACATCTGTTCCCACATACAACACATCTGTTCCTACATACAACACATATGTTGCCACATACAACACATCTGTTCCTATTGCCACATACAACACATCTGTTCCTATTGCCACACACAACACATATGTTCCTACATACAACACATCTGTTCCCACATACAACACATATGTTGTCACATACAACAAATCTGCTCCAACATACAACACACCTGCTTCCACATACAATACATCTGTTTCTACATACAACACATCTGTTGCCACATACAACACATCTGCTTCTTCATACAACACATCTGCTCCAACATACAACATATCTGTTCCCACATACAACACATCTGTTCCCACATACAACACATCTGTTCCCACATACAACATCATCTGTTCCCACATACAACATCATCTGTTCCCACATACAACACATCTGTTCCCACATACAATATCATCTGTTCCCACATACAATATCATCTGTTCCCACATACAATATCATCTGTTCCCACATACAATATCATCTGTTCCCACATACAATATCATCTGTTCCCACATACAACACATATGTTCCCACATACAACACATGTTCTCACATACAACACATGTTCCCACATACAACACATATGTTCCCACATACAACACATGTTCCCACATACAACACATAACATAATCTGTCCCCACATACAACATCATCTGTTCCCACATATAACATCATCTGTTCCCACATACAACATCATCTGTTCCCACATACAACACATCTGTTCCCACATACAACACATATGTTCCCACATACAACACATCTGCTCCCACAACAACACATCTGTTTCCATAAAATAAATAATCTGAGACCCACATCTGAGCCCCACATACAACACATCTGTTTCCATAAACAACACATCTGAGACCCACATACAACACATCTGAGACCCACATAGAACACATCTGAGACCCAAATACAACACATCTGTACCCACATACAACACATCTGTACCCATATACAACACATCTGAGACCCACATACAACACATCTGTTCCCACATACAACACGTATGTTCCCAAATGCAATGTCATCTGTTCCCACATACAACATATCTGTTCCCACATGCAATGTCATCTGTTCCCACATACAACAGATCTGCTCCCACAACAACACATCTGTTTCCATAAACAACACATCTGAGACCCACATACAACACATCTGTTCCCACTACAACACATTTGTTCCCACATACAACACATCTGTTGCCACATACAACATTATCTGTTCCCACATACAACACATCTGTTGCCACAAACAACACATCTGAGACTCACATACAACACATATGTTCCCACTACAACTTATTTGTTCCCACAAACAACACATATGTTCCCATATACAACACATATGTTCCCACATACAACACATATGTTCCCACATACAACACATATGTTCCCCACATGCAACACCTATGTTCCCACATACAATACCTATGTTCCCACATACAACACACATGTTCCCACATACAACACATATGTTCCCACATACAACACATATGTTCCCACATACAACACATATGTTCCCACATACAACACACATGTTCCCACATACAACACATATGTTCCCACAAACAACACACATGTTCCCACTACAACACATTTGTTCCCACAAACAACACATATGTTCCCACATACAACACATATGTTCCCACAAACAACACATCTGAGACCCACATACAACACATCTGTTCCCACTATAACACATTTGTTCCCTCAAACAACACATTTGGTCCCACAAACAACACATCTGTTCCCACATACAACACATTTGTTCCCACATACAACACATATGTTCCCACATACAACACATATGTTCCCACAAACAACACATCTGAGACCCACATACAACACATCTGTTCCCACATACAACACATATGTTCCCACAAACAACACATCTGAGACCCACATACAACACATCTGTTCCCACTATAACACATTTGTTCCCTCAAACAACACATTTGGTCCCACAAACAACACATATGTTCCCACAAATAACACATTTGTTCCCACATACAACACATATATTCCCACATACAACACATATGTTCCACATACAACACATATGTTTCCCACATACAACACATATGTCCCCCCACATACAACACATATGTTCCCACATACAACACATATGTTCCCACATACAACACATATGCTGTAGACAGTAGAGCTGTAGATAAGATGCATTTTGCATGTTCTAAAAAATCCTTATTTGACCTTCTAGCCTTGTGTTGTTGGTACTCAAAAGAATTATCTCAGTTAGAATACCCCTCTTTATTGGACCTCTGAGACAGCTTCAAAAGTATCTAACAGAAACTAGGTAGAATATCTCTATAAATGAAAGTATATTTATTGAAGAGAGTTGAAATCATTGAAACAACATGAGAAATTATTGCTCATAGTGAGCAATTTCTCCTTTTGCCACAATGCTTTCAATAGTTGTATGCTGTAGATGTCTCTCAATGTGTCTTGTATGTTGGGAAAGAGTTTATATCAACGTTCATATTCTCAAGTCCTTAATTTGACCTCTAATGCTCAGTATTGCTTTTGCCACAATGTTTTCAAGATTTTTCTGCTGCAGATGCACCTGCAAGTGGGAAAGTCATGTAGTCTTGTTAACCCTTTCCCTCATATAGACGCTTTCTGACGCCTCTGCAGCAGACGGCTTTTTGAAAACATAGTGACAAAAGAAGAAATTGCACAAAACGTGCAATTTCTCCTTTTGCCACAATGTTTTCCACTTTTTGTCATAGGCAATCTATTCAGTTATGGAGCTTTTCTATGTTTTGACAAAATACGTTCAAAGTCGTCTGCTGCAGAATTGTTGTATGAGGGAAAGGGTTAACACTTTCCCACATACAACAAATCTGCGGCAGATGACTTTGAAAACAGTGACAAAAACCTGAAAAATCTCCATAAAAGTTAGCTTAATTGTTTTATAAAATTGAAAACATTGTGGCCAAAGGAGAAATTGCTCATCATGAGCAATTTCACCTTTGGCCACAATGTTTTCAAAAGTTGTCTGCTGCTATTGTGTCAAAATACATCTGCAGGTGGGAAAGGGTTAACTTTTTGAAATGACACCAGAAATAAATCAAATTTACATTATTACTGGTATGTTAGTGTCAAAGCATTCTTTGGCACAATTTTGAGACAAAAGTAACTTTCGCATTTATGTCCAGAAGTTTTGTTTGTATTAGATTTTCAGACAATAAGTGAATTACGCCTTATATTTTGCAATATTACTGGGTTCTTCCCCCACCATTTAACCCTTTCAAACATACATATATAATAAATCTGCAGCAGACAACTTTGAAAACATCTTGGCAAGAATTGGGAAATCTACATAATTGAAATAAGAATAATTTAATACAGCCATGTACATTTGAAATACACTGGGGCAAAATGAGAAGTTTTCTCTTTTTTTGTCACAATTTTTTCAAAAGACAATCTGCTGCAAATGTGTCAAAATGCGTCTACCTGTGGAAAAAGGACAAATTATTAGAAAATATGGATACCGATTGATTATTGGTTTGTAGACTGAAGGGTTGCTTCATACAATATTCATGTGACTTAAGTTGGGTTAATAAAAAGTTATCATATCACATTTTGCTCTACTTAACCCTTTCCCTGATATAGACGCTTTCTGATGCCTCTGCAGCAGATGCCTTTTTTGAAAAAATGGCAACGAAAGAAGAAATTGCTCAAAACAAGCAATTTCTCCTTTTGTCACCATGTTTTCAACTCTATTTAATTATTGTACTTTCATTGATAGTGAGTTTCCAAAAACAAATTGGGTATGTTTTTAAAGTCATCTGCTGCAGATTTATTGTAATTTATATAAAAAATATGATGTTTATAGATGTTTTTTCATCTTCGCAAACACTGTTTTAAGAATAGTTCTTGCAGAAGGATTTTTTTTTCAATTAACCCTTTCCCACATATAGAAACATTTGACGGAACTACAGCAGATGACCTATTATCACAAATTTCTACTTCTGACACAATGTTTTCAACCTATTCAATGATTATACTTTCTTTTAACCCTTTCCCACATACAACAAATCTGCAGCAGACGACTTTGAAAACAGCCTTTCTAAAATGAGATAAATCTTTATTAATGACAGTTTAATTATTAAATTGAGTTGAAAACATTGTGGCAAATGGTGAAATTGCTCATCATGAGCAATTTCACCTTTGCCACAGTGTTTTCAAAAGTCGTCTGCTGCAGAGGCGTCAGAAATCTTCTTTATGAGAGAAAGGCTTAATTAAAGTGATTTTCCTGTTTTATTCAATGTTTTCTAAGTTGCCTGCTGCAGATTTGTTGTATGTTGGAAAGGGTGGTTAACACCCCACAGTGCTTCAAGTCAAAATTTAAAAACTTAAACTTTCCAGATTTTGAATTATTATGATTTCAAAACGGACAAATCTTATCCAATCCCCACACGAAGAGGCATCTGCAGCAGACAACATTTGAAAACATTTTGTTAAAAATGAAAAATGAATCATAATGATCAATTAATCCTTTTTTACACTGTTTTCAACTTGGGTAAAAAAATCATATTTTCATTTGCAGAGCTTTTCTATATCTTTAAAGTCATCTGATGCAGGCTTGTTGTATGTGGGAAAGGGTTTAGTAATCATATTGTGTAAACATTTATATCATTTCTGTGTTTCAGACTTCTATGTCATATTTTCTGACATACGTCTTCAAACACTTACGTTTATCTATATTATCTTAGTATTATTATACCCTAAGCCAAATAAAAACTTTCGAAAACATTGTGGCAAATGAAGAAACTGCTCAAGACAAATGTTGGGGTTTTTGAAGAAAATATTGGGAGAAAAGTTAATATTGCTCATGATGGCAAATTTGTGTTTTTCTCACAAGTTTTTTTTTTGTCACATTTCTTTTGGTATTTCAATAATTTTCTCAAGGAATTTATTAGTTTGAAAATGCCATAAAAAGTACATACAAGGCTAATTACGTTGAGTCCCAGTAGCTCAGTCGGTAACGACGCGGGCTGTCAATCCAGGGGTTGTGAGTTCGAATCCCGACTTGGCCAACTTTCTTTCCGACGATTGACAAAAGTCAATGCGACATGCGTCATTCGTCTTCCACAAATGGGCTAAGTCTATGTGGAAAAGCAGCCAGTTGCTTGGGAAGATTGTTGTGTGGAGTACTGGTGTGCGAAAACCAGGAAATGCATTAGTAGGTGAACTGGACGCCGTGATATAACTGAGAAATTGTTAAAAACGGCATTAAACCCCAATCAATCAATCAAGGCTAATTACAAACACTTGTATACATATAAATAAAAATATATATTTTTGAAAACATTGTGACTAAAGGAGAAAGTGCTCATTATGGGTAATTTCTTCTTTTGCCACAATGTTTTTAAAAGTCATCCGCTGCAGATGTGTTAAATTGTGTTTACAGTTGGGGTTTATGTTACTCAGAAAATACCATATAAAAAGTACATACTAGGCTAAGTACATACACTTGTATACACAACAGTATATCAAACAGGATAGAACACAGATCAAATACTTATCCCTTTTCCAATTTACAACTAACCTGTATCAGGCACCTTTGAAAATATCTAGACAAAAACATATCGAAAATCATTATTGATAAAAAAAAAAATTGAAAACATTGTGGCAAAAGAAGAAAGTGCTCATTATGAGCAAATTGTGTTTACAGTTGGGATTTTTTTTTAACCTTTCCTCAATGCAATTAAACTGCATGAGACAATTTCAAAAACATCTATGAATAGATATGGGGTCGAGTCCCGGTAGCTCAGTCAGTAACGATGCGGGCTGTCAATCCAGGGGTTGTGAGTTCGAATCCCGACTCGGCCAACTTTCTTTCCGAAGTTTGACATGCGTCATTGCGACATGCGTCATTCGTCTTCCATCAATGGGCTAAGTCTATGTGGAAAAGCAGCCAGTTGCTTGGGAAGATTGTTGTGTGGAGTACTGGTGTGCGAAAACCAGAAAACACATGAGTAGGTGAACTGGCCGCCGTGATATGACTGAAAAATTGTTAAAAACGGCGTTAAACCCCAATCATTCAATAGCATAGATATGGTAACTTTCTGTAAATGATAGTACAATTATTCATGGTAGTATAGTTATTGAAATGCCTCAAAAACATTGTGGCAAAAAGCTAATGAGGAATTTCTCCCAGTGGTAGAATGTACTCAAAAGTTGTTCTCTGAAGATGCGTCAAATAGTGCATGCCTGTTAGAAAGGGTTAATATAAAGTTACCACTTAACCCTTTCCCACTTATGACAATTCTGCAGCAGATGGCTTTTTAAAATTTATATATATACACAAATTGTTAATAAAAGGACAATTTCCGTCACAAAGTTTTCAAAAGTCGCCTGCTGCAGAGGCGTCGGAAAGTGTCTATAGGTGGGAAAGGGTTAACTGATGAATCCTAGATAACCCGGATACAACTTTCTTTTAACATTTTCCAACATGCAGACACTTTTTTATGCATCTGCAGCAGAAGACTTGTCACTATATCAGAAAATATACTTGTTGGGTAGAGTTGTGTAAACATTGTGATAAAAGGAGAAATTACTCATCATTATGAGCATTAACCCTTTACCTCATACGACAATTCTGCAGCAGACGACTTTGAACGTATTTTGTCAAAACATAGAAAATCTCCATAATTGAATGGATAATTAACCTATGACAAAAAGTGGAAAACATTGTGGCAAAAGGAGAAATTGCACGTTTTATGCAATTTCTTCTTTTGTCACTATGTTTTCAAAAAGCCGTCTGCTGCAGAGGCGTCAGAAAGCGTCTATATGAGGGAAAGGGTTAAATACCTATTTTACTAAAATGCTATAAAAAATTGTCTGCTGCAGATGCATGAAAATGCATCTGTATGATGGAAATAGTATAACCCATGTTAAACAAATCTGCAGCAGACAACATTGAAAATATGTATGCAAAAATAAGGAAAATATCATTATTTTCAAAAGTTATTTGCAGCCGATGTGTCAAGTGTGTCTACCAAATGGGAAATATTTAACCCTTTCCCTCATATAGACGCTTTCTGATGCCTCTGCAGCAGATGGCTTTTTGAAAACATAGTAACAAAAAGAAGAAATTGCTCAAAACGAGCAATTTCTTCAGAGATATTCCATTGTTTGACAAAATATGTTAAAAGTCGTCTGCTGCAGAATTGTCGTAATGAGGGAAAGAGTTAAGGATACAGCTCTAAAACTTGTATCCAGACAATACTTCAATGTTTAACCCTCAATACAAGACCATTTTATTTGTATAATGGCCCTTGAGTGTTTGTACACATACTGTATACTTTGACCCTTTCTCTATAATTACTGTTATTTGATGTCCCCTATGATAGAAAATTATTTTAAAAATGAAAGCACTCAACATGCTGTGGACGGTACCACTGGCACTGCTATGAGTGTAAAAAGCTGGTAACCTATCGCAAATTTTTGGGAAATAACAAAACTGTTGAATTATTGCAAATTAAGTTAACAAAATTATATCGGAGCAATTACTCCTTTTGATACAATGGTTTCAAGTCTTATCAATAAATCTACTTTAATTTATAGAGATTTCCAAATGTTTACATATATGTATTCAATGTTGTCTGTTGTAGACTTGTTGTTTGTGGAATAGGGTTAATCAACACTTCCATTTGGAAGCATGTATAGTGAAACATAGTGGCAAAAGGAGAAGTTGCCTACAAAATGTCTTTTTAAAAAGGGAGTTTCCACATGTTGTTTGCCTTTATATTTTCAAAGTTGTCTGCAGCTTCTAGAGCTTTGTAGTATGTGGGAAAGGGTTAAATTGTGAAATCATTGATTAAAATACTGTTCAAACTGACTTGGGGTCAGAGCATGATCAATTGTTTAATGACTTTAACTTTTGTGCTGTAGTGGTAGACAAATGGCTGCCCTCTTTGGCACTCAGGTTTGCGGGGTAAGCATTATGACTGACTGGCCAAAAAATATGGTTGTGCAAATCCAGACCTTGTTTATTATGTCCCTACCAAACTTGATTTGTGGATAAATTGTTACCATTTACTGTCTCTCCATGATCATTTGTTAAGATTATAAGATAGATAAAATGTGAAGACATTAACCTTTTTTTGTATCATTTCAGAAATTATTGCTCCTGTTTGGCGGTGAATTTGGAGACGCGTTGACTGAATCCTCGTTATGGATCATCAATCCAGGTTGGTAATTATCCCTTAACCCTTTCCCTCATATAGACGCTTTCTGACGCCTCTGCAGCAGACGGCTTTTTGAAAACATAGTGACAAAAGAAGAAATTGCACAAAACGTGCAATTTCTCCCTTTGCAACAATGTTTTCCACTTTTTGTCATAGGTTATCGATTCAATTATAGAGATTTTCTATTTTTTGACAAAATACGTTCAAAGTCGTCTGCTGCAGAATAGTCATATGAGAGAAAGGGTTAACCAGATACCTCTTGTCCCCACAATGTCTCTCTAATTAGCCAAACCAAACCTTTTGATGGAGGTACTCAATAGAATTGTCTCACTGAGGAGATTCCTTTGAGTACCTACAACATAGTGATTGTCAAGAAAGGATTTTACAACTTGCAAAACACCACTTATCTAGATTTCTGCCCTTATTCACTTCTAGACACATTTTGACACATCTGCAGCAGATGACTTTTATTATACATCAACATGAGCAATTTATCCTTTTGTCACAATATTTTTAACTCCATTTAATAATTATCAAATACTGGTAATTATGAATTAATTTATAAATATTTAAATTTTTGTGAGATTACAGATAATTTTTGCTGCATGTTTTAGAAGTTGTCTGCTGCAATTTTGTTAAAAATTACCTTTTTAGCTCGACTTTTGAAAAGACGAGAGCTATTGTCATGACCCTGGCGTCGTCGGCGGTGTGGTCGTCCGGTTAAGGTTTTTTGTTCAGCTCGGCTTTTTTCTGTTTTCTATCAGTCGAGCATCTGTGCTGTACGCGGTGCTCTTGTTTAAACAAAGATCTAATTTGAGAATTTTGCTTAGAAAAAACATCTGAGGAAAAAATAACAAATATATATATTCACACAAAAATGAAGTGAAATTGAAACGTACAGGTTAAATCTCTATAAATGAAAGTATAGCTATTGAATAGAGTTGAAAATATTTGACAAAAGGAGAGTTCAGTCATTTATATAGTAGTTAGTTCTCCTTTTGTCACAATTATGTTTTAAAAAGTCATCTGCTTGAGAGGCATCAAAATGTGCCTGTGTATGGGAAAGAGATAACTCGAAAAAAAAAAAAAATGAACTGATTCATTTGAGTACCCACAAAATTGGGTTTATGAATAGAATGATGATTTTAGAACACAAAATACTCCCTTATCTCCCCTTTACTGCACAGAAGGTTTGTCATACCGAAGAGCAGTAAACCTTTTCCCACATATACAATCTGCTGCAGAAGACTTTGTAAACATTTAAGAAAAGATAAGGAGAATCTCTAGTAATGAAAGAATTATGATTAAATACAGCTAAAAGTATTTAAATACAGTCAAACTTGTGTTAGTGGTCACCTGTTAGTGTTAAGCATCTGACTTATAGATTAACTAAAACTACATTTTTTAGCTCACCTGAGCACGAGCTCCGTCGTTCGTCAGCCGTCAACATCTTCTCCTCAGTAACCAATGGGATGAACTTCACAGAAAGCATCCTCTCTATGACCTAACCAGAATTCCTTCAAATTTTAGGGATCCATATAGAATTCTGGTTTCCATGGCAACCAAATGAAAAAAACTTTAAAATTCTTCTTCTCCCAAACTGGTTGCCAGATTTTCAAATATTTTGTAAAAATGTTCCTTAGATGACCCTCTTTCAAATTCCTTCAAGCCATGTTGATTGGTTGAAATACATGGCCGCCATTGGGCATGGCTATTTTGCCTTATATGGCTATAATGAAAACTTAAAAAAACTTAAAAAATCTTCCAAAAGTGTCTGGCATAATTTTCAAAAAATGTGTAGAAATGTTCCTAGGGTAACCCTCTATCAGATTCCTTCAAGCCATGTTGATTGGTCAAAAAACATGGCTGCCAGAGGGTAGAGCTATTTTGCCATATATGGCTAAAGTGAAAACTTAAAATATCTTCTCCTAAAAGTGTCGGGCCGATTTTGTAGAAATGTTCCTAGGGTGATCCTTGATCAGATTCCTTCAAGCCATGTTGATTGGTCGAAAACTATTGCCCCCAGAGGGTGGGGCTATTTTGCCTTACATGGCTATAGTGAAAACTTGTAGAAATGTTCCTAGGGTGACACTCTATCAGGTTCCTTCATGATTTGTTGAAAAACATGGCCACCAGGGGGCAGGGCTTTTTTGCCTTATATGGCTATAGTGAAAACTTAAAATCATCTCCGACGAAAGTATTTGGCCAATTTTCAAATAATTTTGTAGAAATGTTCCTTGGTTGACTCTCTATCAGATTCCACCAAGCCATGTTGATTGGTCAAAATACATATCCACCAGGGGGCAGGGCTGTTTGGAGATTAATTTTTGCCTAATGGCAGTGGAGCGATACTGGCCCTCTTGGGCCTATTGTATTAGCTTACCTGACCACAAAATGAGTTAATGTGATTGACTGTGTGGTTGGCATGACAAATCACATTGCGTAAGTCAGGTGAGCGATCCAGGGCCATCATGGTCCTCTTGTTTTCTTTATTTAAGCAGCCATCTGTGTTCAGCAGCCAACATTTGACTCTCCCCTTGGTAGTTGATTAAGACAAGCTTGTTTCAAAATACTGTCTTGTTTACCTTCACAGATTTAGGCTATGTGAGAAAGGCCAGTTTGGATATACGGTCAGAGTGTCCGTGTGTGAGACGATATCACTCGGCCGTTATTTATAAAGACTCCATGTATATGTACGGAGGATATGTCGATGTCAAAGGATCAAGCTCTGAATTCTGGAGATACGACGTTGGTATGTACATGTACTGTGTTCTCCGTATTTTGTAAACCCATTCCCACATACAGACGACTTTGAAAAATGTCTACTCAAAAATATGGAAAATCTCTAAAATTACTGGTATAATAACTGATAAAAGTTGAAAACATTGTGACAAAAGGAGAAATTGTTTGTTTTGAGCAATTTTTCCTTTTCCCACAATTTTTTCAAAAGACGTCTGCTGCAGATAAGTCAAAATACGTCTATAGGTAGGAAAGGGTTAACCCATTCCCAAATGCTGACACATCTGCAGCTAATTACTTACAATGAACAATGTCACCTTTTGTCACAATGTTTTAAACCTTATTGAATAGTTAAACGTATGTTTATAGAGATTTTTCCACATTTTAACTTAGATGTTTTGAAAGTAATCTGTTGCAGATTTGTCCTATGTGGGAAAGGTTTACATTTAATGGCAATTTCCATTCTTAACCCTTTCCCTCATACAACAAATCTGCGTCAGACGAATTGTAATATATTAGGCAAAAATATGGAATATAAATAAATAATCTCTCTAGACTTGTTTTATAATTGATGCAAATTAATAAGTTCTGACCAAAGAACAATAGATGATGACTTTCACTATATACACACTATATACTATATTCAGAATAAGTTGGCTTTCACCTAATACTATTTTCAGAGTTTGCTTTTGAAAGGTAATTTGATAAAAAACTAAATAATTGAACTACAAGTTTGGTACAGAGTTACCCTTTCCCATATACAACAAACATGCAGCAGATGACTATGAAATCATTTAGGCAAACACAATTTGGAAGTTTTCTAAAGATTAAAGTATGATTATTGAATAGAGTTGAAAACAATGTAGCAAATGTATAAATTGTTCATTATTTCTCTTTTTGTCACAATGCTTTTAAAAGTCCACTCCTGAGGATGTTTCATATGTGTCTACAAGTTGGAGAGGCTTAAAATATTGTTGGAAAAGGAGAAATTATTTTCCAAATACCCCTGTAGCATAGGTAACATCATAGTATTTGATAGAGATGAGATATCAAACTGAGTATGTTTACGCTTGTTCATTCATAGCCTTTACTGTTTCTGTTTACAGAAGATGAAGAATGGGAACTGCTACTACCTCATCAGCATTCACATGACCTTCCAGGTCGTCGCTATGGACACTCCACTGTGATTTACAAACAGTCCATGTGGCTTTATGGGGGCATGAATAATTTGGTGCCAAAACAGGATCTCTGGTGTTATAGCCTTGGTAAGTACTACATATCTCTGGTGTTATAGCCTTGGTAAGTACTACATATCTCTGGTGTTATAGCCTTGGTAAGTACTACATATCTCTGGTGTTATAGCCTTGGTAAGTACTACATATCTCTGGTGTTATAGCCTTGGTAAGTACTACATATCTCTGGTGTTATAGCCTTGGTAAGTACTACATATCTCTAGATAAGAGGCGTTTTGAAAAATCTAAAATCCTTATTGACCCTCTAACCCTTTGTTGTGGCTCACTGAGAGACAATTCTTTTAACCCTTCCCCTCATACCATCAAAAAATGGAAAATCTCTTCAATTGAATGGATAACCTATGACTAAAAGTGTAAAATATTGAGGCAAAAGGAGAAATTGCTCATTTTTAGCAATTTCTTCTTTTGTCACTATGTTTTCAAAAAGCCGTCTGCTGCAGAGGCGTCAATATGAGGGAAATGGTTAAGTACCCTAATCAAAGGGATTGGTTGGATAATTAAAGAGATATTGTGGGGAAAAGAGCTGTATACCATTCCTTATCTGGACCTCTAGTACTACATACAGCAGGGTAGGATTTTTATTCTGAACAAGTGCTTAGTGCTTGGTTTTTAGAAAAAATTTAAACCCTTTTTTACCTGCAGATGCATTTTGACATATATGCAGAAGACATTACTTGAAATCATTTAGATATTTTTCTCCTTTTGCGACAATGTTTTAAAAAGTGTTTTGCTGCAGATGCTTCATAATGCTTTTGCATGAGGGAAAGGGGTTAATTGCATTGTCTTTTTGTAAGCAGATATTTTTTATATTGAGAACCCTGGTGAAAACCTAGTTCTGGTTTAGTCTCCAGGAAGCTGACATCGAGCTGATTAATATAAGCTGAAAGCTTGTTTCGCAATCGATGTCAAATAAATAAGTTAGGTCTAGTATAGGTCCATATTCTGGTGATTATTACAGTTGAAACAAAACTATAGTTGGTTGTTCTTCTTTGCAAACAAGGACTGTTTCCCAATTATCAAGTTTCCAATAAGTTGGATCTACTGTACATGCTTACAGCTTCTCCATTTACAGATGAATTTTCATGCATCTGCAGCTGACCAAATTTTGCCTAGATATTTTCACAGTCATCTACTGCAGATTTGCTATATTTGGGCAAAGGTTATGAGTAAGACATGCTTTGTAAGATTTAATTCATTGATGTTTATTGTTGTTTTTGTGTTAACTATTTGTTTTACTTAGAGATTACTGCTTCCATCCACTGTCTGTCTTTATTTGAGATGTTTGTCTATCCGTCTGTCACTCTTGACTTTGGTGAAAATAAAATGCAATTGGCAGACAACACATGTTTTTTAACCCTTTTCCGACATACAATAAACTTGCAGCAGACGACTTTGAAATGATCAAGTTCAAAATATAGAAAATCTCTATAAATGATAGAATGATTATTGAATAGAGTTAAAATCATTTTGGCAAATGGAGAAATTGCTCATTATGAGCAATTTCTCCTTTTGCCAAAAACGATTTCAAAAGTTGTCTGCTGCAGAGGTGTCAGAAAGGGTATACATGTTTTTTATGCTAGTACATGTTTGTCACACAACATTCTTCTCAGGCAACCGGCTACCTTTCCACTTATCATCTACTGGTAGGAGTTTTTAAGAGTAAAATATGTTGTTACACATGATTTAAACTCTTGACTCCAACATTAAAAGTTAGATACCTTTGTATTTATTGTTCTCTTGAATATTGTCTAAATGTTCTGTTAACTTACAGCTTCAGAGCGATGGGAAAGAGTCAAGAGCAGAATAGGACCCCCTCCCCTAACAGGACACGCAGCAGCTGTGGTAAGTTGTCTAACCTTATAGCTCTTATTCACTCCAAGGGACTTTATTGTTCACAATTATTCCATAAACAAAGTCAACAGGGGTATATTGGAATAACCACATTGATTGTTCTGTAAGTTTGTTGGTCTTTTAGTATCTGAAACATATGAACTTTTGAGGAGGACACTAACGGTACTTCTACAATTTTTAAGACATTTTTAGCTCATCTGTTTTTCGATTGCTTTTGTGATACCCTTGGTGTCGTCATTGTCACAAAACTTAAACCTTACCTTTTTTTGGAAAGGGCTAAAACCATGAAATACACCATTTATCTAAAGCTCAGAGTAATGCAGTGGCTTCAGATTAGACTTGCATGATACATATGTTGATTTATGGACGGACTGTTCTTGAAGTTTTGGGATGCCCTATGTCTGGAAAAAATGTAACTTTCCTCTAATATCTTGCATCACAAATAATCATTATTTTTCTTCTGTCCTAACCCTTTCCAACATACAACAATGCTACAGCTGATGACTTTGAAATCATTTTGTCAAACATATGGAAACTCTATAAATGAAAGAATAATTATTTAATAAAGTTGAAAACATGTTTTCAAATGCTGTCTGCTCAAGAGGCATCAGAAAGTGTCTGTGTATGTTAAAGGGTTAAGACAATGACATAACAATATCTGATTCATATGTCATTGCATGGAACAGTAAGAAACAAATTGCTACTCCCAAAGTAGGTAAAATCAATCACTTACTAAAGCCTTTGTTTCTACATTTAGGTTGGTTCTCAAATGATTATATATGGAGGTGAGACTAACAGAGAGCCAGTCAATCAAGTTTGGAGTTTTAACTTTGGTAAGTGTTTTTAAAAATGTCCTCTCTACAGAATACTTGAGAATTATTTGCTGCTTAAAACATTTAGAGTAAAACGGAATTAACTATTAACCCTTTCCTGTGTAAAAAAAAAAAATCTGCAGTAGGTAATTTAAAAATACCTACCAACAAAAAGATGGAAAATATTTAAAAAATAATTTATAATTTAGTGTTAAAAGGAAAAATTGCTCATCATGACTATGTTCAAGTTGGTTATTCTTGTTGCAAGATGTAGTCACAAGCAGGCATCATTAGTGCAAAATAGTCAGGAATCAAATAATTAAAGGGACCAGCTGCTGTGATATACCTGATTTATTGTTGAAAATGTTGTTAATCTCCAAATTCCAATCAATCATTCAATTGTATCTGTTTATAGGAACACTGAAATGGACACAGATCCTATTCATGGGTCCAGAGCCACCAAGCAAAGCATTACATATAAGTGTGTTGGTAAACCCATGTGAACGAAGTGAGGTCACTATAAAAGCAAAGTCAACACCATTTCTACAGATTAAAGCCAAAGAACCAGTAAAACGTCCACAATCCAGTCCAGGCTACAGAATACAGTCTGAACCAGTACAGAGGGGCAATCAAAAGGTGCTAGTGTTTGAAAGAACAACTTCAGCCATTGAGACTGACAGTGAGAGCAAGGAGATCAGTAGTTGTAGTATTTGTCAAAATCAGATGTCATACAGACGATCAGTGAGTAACATTGAGAGTTTCATACATCCGTCCCCATCAGAAAACAGTCATGATGTGATACCTCTATTCTCTTCAGAGACTGATATTAATTATAATGACACATATTTGCTCGATAAAGATGCTTTGCTGAAAGGATTGGATAACCCAGGGATCTCGGACAGCACAGAAAAACTCATTGAAGAAGGTCGACTATACAGCGTGTTTGGACAAGATTGTCATTTGTCAAGCAGGAAAAGCGGGGATATTGAACTAAATGGTGCAGAGAAAAGGAAGGTCTGTCCAGATTGTGTTTATTTATCCAAAACAAAATCATTGAACAAAAGATATAAACTGGATCCAGATTTAATTATAGAGGATTTAGAGTTCCAGGACTGTTTCCCATATAATATACAGGTTCCCTTTCCGTCCAGTAACCAGATCTCACTACAAAGGCCTTACATGGATTCAGACAATAGAGAAACATTAGAATTACAAGACTATGTGTATGGAAATAATGCAGACTGTAACTACAATAATCCTGGAGTACTCCTCCCTACTGACTATAAGCATAATAGTCCCAAAGTGATATTTTCTACTGACTGTAAGCACAATAGTCCTGGAGTGCTCTCCCCTACTGACTATAAACACAAACTTCCTGGAGTGCCCTCCCCTACTGACTGTAAGCACAATAGTCCTGGAGTGCTCTCCCCTACTGACTGTAAGCAAAACCTTCCTGGAGTGCTCTCCCCTACTGACTGTAAGCACAATAATTCCAGAGTGCTCTACCAAGCAGCTAATCTTTCATTTAGTCCAATTGACACATCCAATAGTATTAAAAAGGATATATTTTGTGTGATAGAACAGCATAGCCATGTACCAAATATGCAGACAAACTATGATGAGAACTCTCAGGAAATGGAGACCAGCTTTCAACAGCCTGAAAGCCGGCCTGTGAACAAACAGCATGTTACCAGGGAGAGGAAATCAACATTAGCCGTGCACAAAATGGTAATAATTATATTATTATATGAGCTGCGAAAGACATTTTGTTTTTTTACACATGCAAATAGTGAAGACTGAGTCAAGCCTGTACATATGTACAGTCTCTGTAGAGCCTTCACTGTCTGTCTTCATTTGGTAGACTCAAAGACTAGCAGCTTCGATCATTGCCAAATTATATTACAAGAAGATTTTTAAATTCTCATTTTAAATTTATATAAGGAAATAAATTCCGCCCCCTGGTGGCCATGTTTTTCAACGGATCAGAATAATTTGAACAATTATAGTTTTGGACAAGAAGATTTTTAAATTTTGGCATTAAACCCTCTTTCTGAATCAGCAGCATCCAACGTTCTTTATATGATTAAATTCTTTGAACATCTTTGAAAGAGGACCACCTAAGAAACATTCCTGTGAAATAATTCTTAAAATTGTAAAATTGGGTTAGATGGAGGAAAATGTGAACAGATCCATGCTAAAGGATCCAAATGGATCATGGATGATGCATTACAGAAGTTTCTTGAAACCTTGTATGGCTTAAATGCACTGGCTGATCTGGATCTACACTGCTCGTAAATTCCTTACAGTTGGTTTTCACAGAGTGCCACTCCAAAGTTCTTACCTAACGTAATGGTACTCATTAGACAATGCAATAATTACTCTATAAAACATTTTCTATTTCAGGATGTTAACGAGAAGCCATATTTGTTGATAATTGGAGGAAAAGACAACAAATCAGTCAACTTTTCTGTCAAACCCATTTCTGTCATGAAAATGCAATTTAGTATGTCATGACCGTCTCTAATGACATTTCAGCTTGACATTTCATGATTGTTACAAACTATTTCATTTAGCTCATATGACCTCACAGTGCTCAAGGTGAGCTATTGTGTTCACCCTGTGTCTGTCTTCAGCCTTTGTTTCTCCTTATAAGCCGACAAGGCAAACACTTTCAAAATCTATTGACAAAAGTCAATGCGACATGCGTCATTAGTCTTCCACCAAAAGGCTTAGTCTATATGGAAAAGCAGCCAGTTGCTTGAGAAGATTGTTGTGTGCAGTACTGGTGTGAGAAAACCAGGAAATGCATGAGTAGGTAAACTGAACGCCGTGATATAACTGAGAAATTGTTAAAAACGGCGTTAAACCCCAATCAATAATAACTTTCAAAATCTTCTTTGCTGATACAAGATTCAAGATTTTTTATTCCGTAAAGTAAACTTTGCCAAGTTTCTAGATACGATACATTCATATGTTTAACCCTTTCCCTCATATAGACGCTTTCTGAGGCCTTTGCAGCAGATGCCTTTTTGAAAACATAGTGGTCAGGGGGAATTTAAATATACATGTGGATGTGCTGTTTGGCTTAGCTCTATACTGGTTTTAACCCTTTCCCTCATACGACAATTCTGCAGCAGACGACTTTGAACATGTTTTGTCAAAAAGTAGAATATCTCCATAACTGAATGGATAACCTATGACAAAGAGTGGAAAACATTGTGGTAAAAGGAGAAATTGCACGTTTTGTGCAATTTCTTCTTTTGTCACTGTTTTCAAAAAGCTGTCTGCTGCAGAGGCGTCAGAAAGCGTCTATATGAGGGAACGGTTTAAAAGGCTTTAAAATCTCTAACTAAGTCTTGACCATCATTGATATTAATTAATAAGTTTAATGACAGAGTGATAACTTGATATTTTGCATTGAAGCAAACAATTTGATTTCATTCATTACAATAGATATTATTATTTTTCATTGTTATTACTACATTGTTTTTGTTTTCTTGTTTGTTTTCTAGATGCCAGTATATCTTAATCAATTTGTAAAAATATTTTTTTATATTTTTAAATGTTTGAGTTATGCCAAGATGTTGTTGACCTTCGCCCATGACAAGGTATTACATTTTACTGCTCAGTCTGTTTTTTCCAACAAGGCTTATATCTTAACGATAACTGGCTGTTACCTTTAGCTGAATAGTTCAAACTACTTCTATTTAGCACAAAAATGATTGATATCTTAAAAGGTTTGTCAAAATTGTGTCAAGAGAATTTCTAGTCATTTCCGATTGCCATTCACTGTTATTAGTCCTTTCCCTCATACACAAACATTGCAGCAGATAACTTTAAAATCAAGTAGACAAATCTATGGAAATCCCTACAAAACAAAAGTTTAGAAATTTAATTAAGTTGAAATCAAGGTGGCTCCCCATGATCAATTTCTTATTTTCCCATGTTATTTTGAAATTTCATCGATTGTAGATGCATCAAAATCATGCTTTCATTTATGAACTAATTGGCAGGAGACATACTAATTTCTTCAAACATCTTAACATTATCTATAGCCATATTGAATGTAGCCCTGTAAATAATAATGTTAAGGTGTAAATGACATATGCCTTTCCTAATTAAAGATAATTTTCAGATTTTTTTAAAATTTTGGTCAACTTGTTCAAAAATGTTTTTAAAGGACTACCTGGCTGATTGTATATACATTGTACACCTTCAGACATGATGGTGGCCATTGTCTGTGTCTCAGAAATAAGAACTACAATCTAAAAATGATTTCATGTATATATTTATACATGGTACATGGAATTAACATAGTTTGAACAAATATATAAAACTGAATTCTGATGCCAAACTCTTGTAATTCGGTGTAGAAATGAGATTTGCTCTATGGACACGAACCTAAGAAGCTTTTTAACAAGTGTAGAAAACGACCAATCACCCATACAATGTGATCTAAATGTACAATGTATAGCAAAGGCTTCTTGAATGCGTCTTTGACTTACGAACAGGTTCAATGATGTGCAAGGGGATATGCATCTACACTGGTCGCCAATACCCTGTGCATGGTTTAACTGTAGGACTGTCCAATGATAAGTTCAAGACATTTGGGGATAATAAAAAAGATAATTCTTACATTATTGTCTTAACTACCCCTTACTGTCGAATTTATTTAACCCTTTCCTACCAGCAGACGCATTCTGACACATCTGCAGCAGACAACTTTTTATAACATTGTTGCAAAAGGAGAAATGTTATAATAAGTAATTTCTTATTTGCCATAATGTTTATAACAGAATAACTTTTCATGTATAGAGATTTTCCATTATTTCGCTTAGATGTTTTCAAAGTTGTATGTGGGAAAGGTTAAATGTGGATTTGAAGGGCATTGAAGAGCTTTTATAACAACTTGCTATATATAAGGGCTGTATGACACTCTGTTTTTTTATTATTATTATTATTATTATTATTATTATTATTATTAATACCATTTTGCATTTTTTATATGTATTAATCCTTTCCCAAATACAACAAATATACAGCATATGACTTTGAAAACTGCTAGGCAGTAATATGGAAAAGTTCAATGAATGAACATTTTATTATTCAGAGCTTTAGATAAGGGGCGTTTTGCATGTTCTAAAATCCTTATTTGATCCTCTAACCCTATATTGTGGGTACTCAAAGGAATCGTCTGAGTAACAACATAGGATTCGCTTTAATAATAAGAGAGAAATTGTGGGAAAAAGAGCTGAATACCACTCCTTAACTGGACCTCTGAACTTTATTGAACAGAGTTGAAACCGTGATTGTTGTCAACTATGAGTAATCTCTTCTTTTGCAACAATGTTTTCAAAATCTGTCTGCCGCAGTATTGTAAAAATGAATCTGCATGTGGGTAAGGGTAACATGTTTGTTAATCGTTTCTCCATGTCTTCTCCAAGGATAGTCAGGCATTTGTAGATCCAGGTCAACCAGCGCGCGAAACGACACAGTCTGAGCTGGTTCTGTAATGATCGCCAATATTTCACTGAACCAATTTAACCCTTTCCCTCATATAGACGCTTTCTGACGCCTCTGCAGCAGACGGCTATTTGAAAACATAGTGACAAAAGAAGAAATTGCACAAAACGTGCAATTTCTCCTTTTGACACAATGTTTTCCACTTTTAGTAATAGGTTATCCATTCAATTATAGAGATTTTCTATTCTTTGACAACGTTTGTTCAAAGTCGTCTGCTGCAGAATTGCTCTATGTGGGAAAGGGTTAAGAGGCCTCTGACATACAGTGAACATTTATATCAGAAAACATGGATGTGAACCATTATTTTATCTACTCGTCAACAATATCTCGCGGTTGGTTTACCAGCTCCACTCAAATGTTTTTCTTAAACTTGATGTATGTGTGTAAGATTCGAAAATATATCTGACAAATGCAGTTTGTGCTGAAGAATAAACACATTTTAACCCTCCGTTCCCAAATGTAGACGATTTTTGACACATCCGCAGCAGACGACATTTGAAATAGTGTGGCAAAAGAAATCAAAGTACTGAAATGCGGGGGATGTTGACTCCCGAGTGTTAACAAAATTTGCTTCAATTTGACCTAGTGACCTACCTTTTGACTCAACATGACCATGTTAGAACTTGACCTAGATATCATCAAGAAAAACATTCTGATAATGTTTCAACATGCTCAAGCTAAAAATGCAGTATCCAGAGTGTTAACAAGATTTTCCTTCAATTTGGCCTAGTGACCTTGTTTTCATACTTGACCTAGATATCATTTAGATAGAATTCTGACCAAATTTCATGCTGTTTTAGCCAAAAAAGATGCTTCTACAGAGTTAACAAGATTTTCCTATTTGACCTAGTCTCTGACCCAATGTGACCCATATTCGAACCTGACCTGGATATCATTAATACAAACATTCTGAACTGCAGAATTTCAAACTGCTAAAGCAAAAATTGCGGCCTCTAGAGTGTTAACAAGCTTTTCCTTCAATTTGACCTAGTGACCTACATTTTGACCCGACATAATCCGACATGACTCATGTTCGAACTTGACTTACATCATTAAGACAAACATTCTGATAAAGTTTCAACATGCTCAAGTTGAAAATGTTGCCTCAAGAGTTTAACAAGATTTTCCTTCAATTTGACCTAGTGACCTAGTTTTGACCTCAAATCGCCCAGTTTCGAACTTGTCCAATATTTGATGGAGATGAATGTTCTGATAATCTTTCATGAAGATCCGATGCAAAATGTAGCCTGTAGAAAATGTTGAATTTCCGTATTTTTCATTGCAGGGATTTTCTCAAAAGGTTTTTGAGTTAACCGCTTTCAAGCTACTCGTTTCCATATATTTAAAAGAAACAGTTAAAATCCTTATGTCTAAATTATGTATACAACTTCATGGATTAAAACTTTACATTGTGTACGTTTACTTTGTATAATGTGCATACTGTTTAGCTTGTTGTGAAACGTATTTAACTGATCCCTGGACAATCAAGACAAATTGTCCATTTTGAAAAAACAGAGGGCAGCACCAAAAATTCACAAATTTACACTTCCTGAAAACCGGGCATGAAAATATACGGAGGTATTCAGCATAGCTGAATTCCCCGCATAAAAATGGTCATAATGAGCAATTTCTCCCTTTGCCACAATATTTTCAATTCTATTCAGTAATTCACCTTTCATTTGTTAAGACATTCCGTATTTTTCTGCTGCAGATTTGTTGTATGCGGGAATAAGTTAAAAACTCATTTTGAAAATCATATACTTACGACGATTTTGCTCTTATTTATTAATTTGTCCATCGGTCCCTTTGAAATGGGAATACGAGGAGAAAATGGGCGTATACCAAATAATCATACCTATTTATTGTTGATATTCGATGATATATACATGTACATGATTTACTCTTTATGTATCAATTTCATATTTTAAATAAATCTTTGTTACATTTTCGTTTGACTTTTTTTCCTCACGATTCCAAAGTCTTTTTTAGCACAACAAAAGATATTTCAGTTATAAACTTTCAAAGATTTCAACCAAGTGAAACCGTACATATATGGATCTACAGTGATCGTTAATGCTCTAAGGTTTTCACCGAGCACTCCGAAAGCAGTATTTTACCGGACAATATCAGTCTGCCTCGCGTTCAGTAAGACAGTTTAGATCCAGACGGTTGCCAAACAACAAATCAAATAACAGCTACTTTATGTTCGGTGAAACAAGTCTTATAGCTCACGGTTGCCAAACAACCAATCACATAACAGCTACTTGATGTTCAGTGAAACAGTTTTGTAGCTCAAACTTGTCTGTCCACCAATCAAGTTACAACTACTATATTGATACTGTTGCTTGATTGCAAGCTGACCACTTATGAGCGACCATACTGTTTCACTGAACGCGGGGCGGATCCAGAACATTGTGCAAAAACAAATGAATGTGATGCAGTTGGTCGGGGCAAGATCCACCCAAATTATCCATCCCCTCCTATCCAAAACTTGGAGGCACGACAAGGGCAGCAGTTTGCAACTCCGGAAGCACCATCTGGAGAGGTTTCCTCTAATGTGGATCGACAAGCCATGTAAGATGCATCAGGAACACCAACCATTCCTTCCAGTTCTCCACCAATTGACGAGGACAGTCTGTAGTTTAAGATTCGTCCGTGGTTGGTCAGGCAGCGATGTGGGTAGTACTTCAGTAACTATGCACGCGGACCAAGGGCAGAATCTCAAACAACATCATATCAAATAGGTCGATCATCACGAGGTAAACAAACACAATCTCTTAGGCAGCAACAACAAATGTGAGCAGGACGAAATATTAAAATCACTAGTACATGTAGAAGAACCTGGATAACACATAGCAAAGTTTTCACTGGCCCCTTGGAAGTATGAAAGTTCCAGCGCTATGAAAATAGCTGGGCAACCTCTTTTATCATTCTGGTGTTTAGGGGCATACAATACTTTCTTGCCTATACCCAGGCGCTATCCTGGCGCTACCTTGCTGATGGTGTTGTGTGCCATGCGAAAGCCGTACTGTAGGGATTGTTAATAGTCTCCAGTAGCCGTGTAGCGTAATATTATGGCAATACGTAGCCATATATACAAGATGTATGAAGATATATGGTGGTACAAGAAGGAAGTTCTTATTCCCTCTCAGATAGTCATTGTTCAGTTTTTGGATAAATTTCAAATATCCAAAGATAAATGCTTGAGCGATGTCTATGTTCATGAGATCTGATATCTGCGTACAGGACAATAATGCATACCATCTACTTGAAGGTTGGGGCAATTCTCAAGGTAAACTTGTCATAAGTACGGACTATGCATTGGATGTCTTAATGATATAAACGCAAACAAAGCCGTGTTGGGTAGAATGTTGCTGAGAGTTAGAATGTTGTTGTCGTGATCCATAAGTCCCGAGTTCGATACCCATGAGGGTTATTCTTTGAGATGTCCCTATACAGCCGGTGCGAGTAATGGTCCTTCCTAAAACGGTCCCGAGTTCGATACCCACGAGGGTTAAACTCTGAGATGTTCCCAAACAGTCCGTGCGAGTAATGGTCGTGTATCCAGGGCTAAGTAGCTAAATATAAGCGCGTTACTCATTTACTTAAATACTTCAACCATTCATGTTTTACAAAACATAGAGAAACACAAATGATGATATATATATATTATTTTAAAAGTATTTAAGTATTACTTAGGGCTAAGTAAGGTTGATATAATTTGACCCAGAACACCTACCATAAACAGTTACTATAAGTTGTAAGAACTTGCTTTACAATCAATGCAAAAATTGATGTAAAATAAATCAGTTTAACTTACAGAACATAAGTCCTCACTGTGCATTGAATGTCTTAGAGAAACAAACGTTGGAAATCCACGTGTCGCAGAACGTATCAGAGAGGTGCGAGTACTGGTTCATCATCCAGGAAACAGACATCGAGAGAGGTGCGAGTACTGGTTCATCATTAAGGAAACAGACATTGAGAGAGGTGCGAGAACTAGTTCATCATTAAGGAAACAGACATCGAGAGAGGTGCGAGTACTGGTTCAACATTAAGGAAACAGACATTGAGAGAGGTGCGAGAACTAGTTCATCATTAAGGAAACAGACATTGAGAGAGGTGCGAGAACTGGTTCATCATCCAGGAAACAGACATTGAGAGAGGTGCGAGAACTGGTTCATCATCCAGGAAACAGACATTGAGAGAGGTGCGAGAACTGGTTCATCATTAAGGAAACAGACATTGAGAGAGGTGCGAGAACTAGTTCATCATTAAGGAAACAGACATTGAGAGAGGTGCGAGAACTGGTTCATCATTAAGTTAACAGACATTGACAGAGGTGCGAGAACTAGTTCATCATTAAGGAAACAGACATTGAGAGAGGTGCGAGAACTGGTTCATCATCCAGGAAACAGACATTGAGAGAGGTGCGAGAACTGGTTCATCATTAAGGAAACAGACATTGAGAGAGGTGCGAGTACTGGTTCATCATCCAGGAAACAGACATTGAGAGAGGTGCGAGTACTGGTTCATCATCCAGGAAACAGACATTGAGAGAGGTGCGAGTACTGGTTCATCATCCAGGAAACATACATCGAGAGAGGTGCGATAACTGGTTCATCATCCAGGAAACAGACATTGAGAGAGGTGCGAGAACTGGTTCATCATCCAGGAAACATACATCGAGAGAGGTGCGATAACTGGTTCATCATCCAGGAAACCGACATCGAGAGAACTTACCTCACAATCGATAACAAATATAAACTAGTTTAAACTAACAGAACATAAGTGTTCATATTGTTTTATTTATAATACAGTGTTAATTTGACTTATAAATTAAATATAAAAATATCATACATTTAAGCAAATTACGTGTTGTACATTTAATAGAACCAACCAATAGTAACGAAGATGACCAAGAACCTGCGAAAACCAAACGTACGGCATGTGCACCAGCGACGATATGCAAAGCAGTATCCTTTATCAAAGATAAACAGGCTGCAGATATTTATCCACACATGAAATACATTAGTTAACCCTTTCCCACATATTACAAGTATGCAGCAGACACCTTTGAAAACATCTCGGCAAAATATTCGAACATCTATCCGAATAAAAGTATAATCAGGCACACTATACTATTAAAAAGAGTTTAACATACTAAAAAAAAAAAACCATAGAAAAGAACCATAAAAGAACGAGAAAACATTGTGGCTATATGAGAACATGCTAATTATAAATAATTTCTCCCTTTGCCACAATGTTTTTCAAAAGTTGTCTGCTGCAGAGCTAACAGAAAGCGACTGTTTGTGGTAAAGGGTTTAGGTTATAGTTCCCGCAGACCACCGCTCTATTCATCGTACACGTCCATACTGTCAAAGGGAAGCAACTCGTATCGGCTTGCCGGGCACAGAATTTTAGCCAGGATTTGCAGATGAATCCATAAAACTGAAGTTTTCTCCCATTTAGAAATTATCAATTTCATGGAAAATTTAAAGTGTTTTGAAAGAATTGAATATCCATTCTCTGAATGATTTGAACACCCCCTCCCCTAAATAGAAATGTTGGCATTTCGAGGGCTTGGCGTGAAACGGTTGTAACTAAAATTGATATTTTTTTACCAAGATTAATCACCTCGCCATAAAGTCTTTATAAGCGTTAAATCATTTTTTTGATAAACAATGGAAATTTAGGTGCCATTGCTCGTTCTGATCAATGGCACCTAAATATGCATTGTTTACAAAGGGGTCAAAATTGCCCCTAAACCAGGGATCTCTAAATAGGTTTTTAGTTACAACCGTTTCACGCCAAGCCCTCGATTTGGTAGTTTGGATATATATTAAGAGACGACTTTAAAACAGAATGTATTTCCAACAATTGAAAGTAAATTCACAGCGGAATAAGGCTGACATTTTAGTTGATCATTCTCGGAAAATGGTCGGTGAATCACTTAGGTTTTTTTTTTTGTAAAAATGAATTGCTTCCCTCTGAAAAAAAGTGCATGCATATTCCAACTTGATAATTATTTGTACATAATTATAACTTGTATGAACAATAATAATTCATGTCAAACGTTACCCTGCTTTATGCAACTGTTAACGCTTTCAGCGCAAATTTCATGAAGTAGCCAATTCCGTGTTCGAAATGGGGCGGCTTCATTATACATGTACCAAGAGTTTTGGACAGTTTTCATAACTAAAAACCAAGCAATGCTGATCTATTATGAATATTTATTGTTTCCAGAAACTTAAAACGCCGAAAGAGTTAGCAACATTTGCAGGCAAAGTATATCAGGATCAGCTTGCACAATTGTGCTGCATGATCTTGATGTGTATGCATTGACTGTTTCTCATCTATTAATGTATAATACATACATATAACTAAAACCATAATAATCTGGAATAAGCTGACGATAGATAAATTTGCATATGTTCAGTAGGATAAGGTAACAATAATCGATCTGTAATGAATATTTAATGGAGTAATGACTAGACAAAAATAATATTTAAAATTGCCATTTGAACCCTTTCCTTCATGCCGCGCAGGCTTACCCGGATATACACTTTTTGCCTCCTGTGGATTTTCGGTTTCAGGAATCACTACTATATA
The DNA here is from genome assembly GCA_031761405.1 of Serripes groenlandicus. Classification (NCBI taxonomy): domain Eukaryota; kingdom Metazoa; phylum Mollusca; class Bivalvia; order Cardiida; family Cardiidae; genus Serripes; species Serripes groenlandicus. The sequence goes on along the minus strand of JASEVX010000004.1, from coordinate 123,694,547 downwards.
CCTCTATTACCCTGAGACGGAATGTGTCGGTCCTGATTAGCCTGCGCGATACATTACGCAGAGGCAATAATGTTGGTTTTCTCGCTCCTTTTTGACGCATCTACAGCAGATGTCATTTGAATTAAAAGAAGACATTGCTCATAATGTACAATTTCCTCTTTTTAACCATACTATCATTGCAACCATGCTTTCAACTGCTGTAGAAATCATGTGTCGTATGTTGGAAGGGATTATAAGTTGTAATTAAGACACATAAATGAAGATATTAACTCCGAGGTAAAACTTCGCAGTAATGAGAAGAATTGGTGGTCAACAATTTCTGATGGGTTCCTAAATTACCCTGACAGAGCTCTAGATAAGGAGCTTTTTTCTTGCTCTAAAATTCTTATTTTATCCGCTAACCCTATGTTGTGGCTACCCAAAAGAATCGCCTCAATGAGACGATTCTTTTGAGTAGCTACAACATAGGGTTTGGTTGGATAATAAGAGAGATATTGTGGGGAAAAGAACTGTTAACCCCTCCTTACCTGGACCTATGTACCCATTTATATGAAACGTTTCCTGAAAGCAGAAATTTGAATGACCAAACCTGTTGTTTCTATTGTTGTTTTTTTAAGCCAGTAGTATAATCACAGGTGCCAGTCTCGTTTAAAATATAAAAATAGCATTCGACAAAATATAGTCAAATGCTATTTTTTAGATTTTAAGCGAGACTGTCACCTATGAGTATAATAGTGTGTTCCACTTAAGAGACTTGATAGTGCGGCATTTTTTGGCTGACGTTTGTTGGTTTACATTGAAATAAAAGCAGGATTTCTTCAGCATTCTCATGCCAATGATTCATTAATCGGAACTATGTGTTTAAACTCGTAAACTCCGACTATATTCATTCGTAACGACATTCTTAAATAATATTTCAAGTTATTATAAAAACAGTTATATTGTAAACAAATCGCTTAAAGAAGACTCGAGAAAACCAACATTGTGGACTCTGCGTAAAGTATCGACCCGGATTAGCCTAAGGATTCAGCGAAGGCTAACCAACACATACACTTTTCTCCTCCTGTGGATTTTCTGTTTCAGGAATCATTTCTCTATACACCTATCCCCCCTGAGACGGAATGCCGGATTAGCCTGCGTGGACTGCGCAGGCTGATCTGGTTTGATACATTAAGCAGATGCAAAAATGTTGGTTTTCTCGTGTAACGACTCAAATGTTGATTGCGATACCGGCATTGAGTGCTAATAATGTTAAAGCGCTTGCTTAAATAAGTTATTTGTTCAAAATACGCCTATTTGGGGCCTCTCCATATATGTTCAAATGTCAAGGTCACCTATAGACTGAAATCAACACTAAACTAATGTGAGTTCATTTCATTTTTCCGCTAAAGAAATTTAACAACGCACTATATTTGCAAGTTTTCCCTGGTTAAAAATAAAATAAAAGCTAGGTCAAATGTAATGTTAAACAGCTGCGCTGAAGAAATATTCATCCTTTTCAATGTTGGAACTACAAATCAACTACTGGGTCATTGGTGATCTTTTTAAAGGTCCATTTGTTTCACCGTTTGTCCCGTTCGGTTTACGATTTGTGTTCCCATTCAAGACGCCGTTTGTAGAGTGTTTATCGTCTGAGTCCAATTCCATGGCATCACTTAAGTCACTCCGCACATCTTCTGTCTGCAATTTAAAGTGACATAGTTGGGCCATGTTACATGGGACTTTGTGGCATGCGTCCGATCTTTCCTGTTCGACACATAGTCATACAGGCATCCATGAAGCACCTCCAGAATGGTTTTGACCAAATACAGACTATACAAGTATACGAATCAATAGTAATTGTCATTCAAATTGAAATATCGTGTGGTGTGGCTCAATTATCCCACATACAACCAATCTGCAGCAGACGACTTTGAACATATCTTGGCAAAAAAATAAAAATAAAAATCTATGTATATGATAGTACATTGTGACAAAAGGAGTAATTGTTCACAATGAGCAATTTCTCATTATGCATCAATGTTTTCAAATGCCGTCTGCTGCAGTTGCACCAGCAAACGTGTGCATTTGGGAGAGGGGGTTATCAAACGAGCCGTGTTCCAGGGTAAATTGCCATGACTGAAAGTCCCTCTGCCTAAATGGCCAGCTCCTGCACAGCCCTCTGCCTAAATGGCCAGCTCCTGCACCTACAAGCCTAACTCATTCACTGAAGTAAATCAGTCGTATGTGTACATAGTTACTTGCATGTTATACAGGAGTAAACGTTAATCAACTATCAGATGAGTGTATATGACCTTGATAGTTAACCCTTTCCCTCATACGACAATTCTGCAGCCGACGACTTTGAACGTATGACAAAAAGTGGAAAACATTGTGGCAAAAGAAGAAATTGCACGTTTTGTGCAATTTCTTCTTTTGTCACTGTTTTCAAAAAGCCGTCTGCTGCAGAGGCTTTAACCCTTTCCCTCATACGACAATTCTGCAGCAGACGACTTTGAACTTATTTTGTAAAAAAGTGGAACATCTCTATAATTGAATGGATAACCTATGACAAAAAGTGGAAAACATTGTGGCAAAAGGATAAATTGCACGTTTTGTGCAATTTCTTCTTTTGTCACTATGTTTTCAAAAAGCCGTCTGCTGCAGAGGCGTCAGAAAGCGTCTATATGAGAGAAAGGGTTAACTACGATGACGTCCTTGTAGTTGACCAAGTCATCAATAAGGGGGTCATGAGTCATTATTTGACAGCACGATGTTTGTAAAAAACGTTCTTGAAACCCTCAGTGTCGACACATCAGACTGTACAATATACCATATGCAAATTAAATTAAATGTGTGTACTATACTCACCTTTCCGTTGATTACTTTTTTATACAACACCCCAAATATAGTGATTGACCAGAGAATATGTAGAACCATTAGAGTATATAACAATGCATTAAAGAACCAGTGGGTGAAAAACGTCTTCTTCATTAGAACATGGTATGGTTCTATTGTAGTGGAGTATAGTACACTGAAAAACAACACAGTTAACAATCACACCATTTTCAACAATTTTTGTCCAGCTATATCAACGTGTTTTCAGAGTAATAAAGCAGTACTACCTTGATGTACTGCCGGAACTATTTATCCTGACACCTATGCATCAGTCATAATGCTATCCTCACTAAACTGAGCATCAAGGAGGGAAGCAATTAGTTATGTTTCCAACGAATAGCCATCTGTGGAACTTAGTCAGCAATATAGGTTTAAACATAACATGCACTACGATCATTCAAAGTGACGCAATAACTTAACCCTTCCCCACATACACACGCTTTTTGACGCCTCTGCAGCAGACAACTTTTGATAAAAATTGTGGCTATATGAGAAATTGCCCATGGTGAGCAACTTGTTCATTTGCCACAATCATTTCAACCTTATTTAATAATTTTTGTTTCATAAATAAATATTTTTAAATTAATGTTTTCTAAATCGCCTCCTGCATATTTGTTGTATGTGGGAACAGGTTAACTATATATAATGTACATGTAGCTGAATATATAAATAAGCCGTTTCACGAGAAAACCAGCATTATGGACTGTGCGTAATGTATCGATCCAGATCAGTCCGCGCAGGCTAATCCGTGCCGACACATTTCGTCGCAGGGGTTTAGAGGTATAGAGTAATGATGCCTGAAATCCATAGGAGGCGAAAAAGTGTCTACCCGGATTAGGCTGCGCTGTATGCTTTAGCTGATCCGGGTCGATACTTTACGCAGAGTCCACAATGTTGGTTTTCTCGTTGAACGGTTCAAATGTATAACTCTGCAATCTCATCCTGACCTTTGTGCAACACTTTATATCCATCAAATTTAATTATTTTCCTTTTGGAGACGCATTTTAACGCTTCTACAGCAGACGATGAGTATTTGTTTTATTTTGCCTCATTGTTTTCAAATCTATTCAATAATAACGGTTAACTAGTACACTCATTAGTTAAAGGTGTTACAACGTTTTTGCCAACACACGTCTTTCATAAATGATCCCATGATGTGGATAGTTCACACCAATTCCCGGTTGTTTAAAACAAATAGCTTCATCAAGTACAGAAGTAAGTTGCTCGGATTTATGATTCTGCAACATGGGGCGTATAGGAGCCGTCTCGCGAGAAAACCAACGTTATGGCATCTGCGTAATGTATCGACCCTGATCAGCCTGCGCAGTCCGCGCAGACTGATCAGGGCCGACACATTCCGTCTTAGGGGGATAGAGGTATAGAGTAATGATTCATGAAACAGAAAATCCACAGGAGGCGAAAAGTGTCTATCCGGATAAGCCTGTGCGGCATGCTTAGGCTGATCCGGGTCGATACTTTAAGCAGTCAACAATGTTGGTTTTCTCGCGGGACGACTGATATGATAAAGAACCTATACACTACTTACTAATATGGATAACAAAATAATCTGGATACAACCCAAACAACGAAAAATATCACAAAACATGTATCGCAAGCCTTCTCGAATTTGGCGTATTTACACATTTTGGCGAACTGAAAAAGAATGGATAGATAATTAAATAAATATGTGTCCGGGGTATAGTAAACTGGACTTGAACTTGAATTATAGTTTATTCCGGTTTATAGCGGAGTGGTATCCGAAAGTTTTTTGTGTATAAATATTGATTGATTATTATTCATACGAAACCGATAGGTTAAACATAGAAGTAATATTTTATAAATCCCATTCGTAATGAGGCCTTGTTCTTGTACTTTTAATTTAGAACTCTTGATGGTTTTAGAGTTACCCGTATACCGTATATGTTTGTGTTCGATTGAGATTACAGAGGTCAGAATTTATTTCTAGGAACAAAACTTGACCTCGGACAAGCGCATATATTAGCTTGTTCAGTGCACTCGAAAATGGGTAGGTCAGGTCAACCGATCACGAAGTTCACGTCGGTTTACAGTTAGGGTTATCCTATATTTAACTATAGATTACTTCCGATGATTTGTACGGACATTCACGAAGTCACCGTATCTACATATTTTCGAATACAGTAGTCTGAATGTTCACGGTAAATAAATCTTCACAATAAAACATAAAGTAGTATTCAGTCAACCGTATCATTTATGGTATAGCACCCTTTAATTACGATTAATTCAAAGTTTTTGCAGGAAAACTGTTTTCCTGCCCGCTCATTTAAACTAAACCGAGCCCCGGTAGCTCAGTAGGTAGCGACACGGGCTGTCAATCCAGGGGTTGTAAGTTCGAATCCTAGCACGGCCAACATTCTTTCAATCATTTGACAAAAGTCACTGTGACAAGCAATGGGCTTAAAGTATATGTGGAAAAGCATCCAGTTGCTTGGAAAGGATGTTGTGTTGAGTACTTGTGTAAGAAAGCCAGGAAACAAATAAGTATGTGAACTGGCCGCCGTGATATGACTGAAAAATTGTTGAAAATGGCGTTAATAGCTAATCAATCATTAAAACTAGACCTAAACATCGAAACAATGACAAACGCTCGTAAAAATCGGATAATTGCCTATACCGGTCGTATCGTAATGAGTACTTCAGTGGTTTCAACTCTATTTAATATTGAAAGTCTTATTAACATAGAGTTTCCATATTTTTCCCAGACATTTTATAACTCATCTGCTGTATATTTGCTGTGCAAGTACATGTAGGTACAAAAAAGACATGAAATCACCGGATTCATCCCTGTCCGCCCACTTGTAATATTGTTTTAGCCAAAGATGTTTCTTATGGAAAAAACGTTACACGGACGACGAGCGACGTACCGGGTCCGAACCCCACTCGCGGCGTTCATGGTAGATTGCTCTTGGCCAAGGCACATTATAGTATATAGTCAAGAATAGACTCGCGGAATAACTGAAATAATGTTGAAAACGTACGTAAAACTCAATTGAAACAAATAAACTGATATCAAGTCCATACACATTTGCGTGATACCAAAACGGGGACGTCAGAGGACGCATGATTGAGACGTCATATGACGCATGGTGGAGACGTCACAAGACATACGATTGAGACGTTACAAGACATACGATTGAGACGTCTTATGACCCACGATTGAGACGTCACATGACCCACAATCGAGACGTAACATGACATATGATGGAGACGTCACATGATTGAGACGTCACGTTAGATGTCTGATAAACACATGATTGACACGCCGCAGAACGCATGCCGGAGACGTCACAAGGCACATAATGGAGACGTCACATGAAGCATAATGGTGACGTAACATGACCTATAATGGAGACGTTACATGATTCATTGTGGAGACGTCAAAGGACGCATTCTACGGCTCAATTTTTCATAGTAAAGAACAGTGACCTCGCGATAACGAAAGAAATCCAGAAATTCCCTCGAGTTATGGACGTTTTCGAGTAATCGCTGAATGAACACCGAAATGTTTATCATGAAAAGCAAGAAGCAGGTGTTAAAAATCCTCCATGAAAAAAAGCACGACAGTGGTTTTAATTGCTCATATGAGAAATCAGAACTGCTGCAAAACCGTTTCCCAAAAGCCCATCCGTTCCAGAAACTGATGCGAGTTTAACATATATATTCACTCATAGCACGGTCAAGTTATCGCGAGTCCATTATATTTTTCGATACGTACGGCTAACCATGGATCTGCAGCGTCATGGACCAGTAACACTAGTGTACCTGCTCGCACAAAATTACACATCCATGAAAAATACATGAGGAGTATGGTAGCGACGTGGTGAACCATCATTTCAGTGAAATCCTACAAAATAAAGGTAGTTAACCCTTTACTCCCATACGACACATCTGCAGCAGGTAACTTTGAAAACATTAAGTTAAATGTATGGAAAGTCTCTTTAAACGTAAGTTTACTTATCAAAGTAAGTTTGAGTTATTGTGGCAAAAGGAGAGCTACCTTATCATGAGCAAGTTCACCTTATTCCGCAATGTTATCAAAATCGTCTGCTGCGGATGTCTAAAATGCGTCTGCAAGTGGGAAAGGGCTAAGCAATAATTAAAATACAATCTGTCGGAAAAAAAGTAATTATGTTGTGTTCATATTTTATGTATACATGCTGTTGTAGAATAGCCATACATATAACATCAGACGTAACGAAAAACAAGTAGTGTAACAACATTGGTTTTACCAAGTAACGCAACAACATCAGATGTCTGATACGGTGATTTATGCTGTCAGTAGCAAATATCTAGTTATGTGCATCATATCAATAAAGGATATTTCGTGAGTGTTTAGTTATTATCATTTTTAATAAACGAGTTTACTAAGAAGATATGCCGCGAGTCTTGGCGAGCGTCATATTCAGCTTATTTAACGAGTTTATAAAAAGTGATAATAAATAAACACGAATGAGATATTCTTTTTATCACATAAAATGATTTATGAGGCGTATTTCGAAAAAAGTGTACATAAAATTGGCCGGTTTTGGCGCCAAAGAGACTAACGCTATATAACGTCAAACCGCTGACGTGACGTCAATTTCATAATTTGGTTTCCGCGTTGTAACAAATACTTGACTGTTAGACTGGAAATCAAACCAGTAGTGTCATATGATATTTATATAATGGGATTTTGACACTCCCAGAGAGGGCTTTATATGCACAAACTTCGTCCTATCTTCCTTGAAACCTTCTGAGAGTAATAATCAACAGTGTAGGTTTGATCTGAATCTACAGTGGTCGACATAAGGTTGGTTTCCTAGAGTTCCCATCATACGTGTCCGTCCATAGGAAAGGTGAACAAAATGCTTTTGTGAACAATATATAGTTCACGTAGGTCAATTTTCCCATAGCGTCGCTAAATTAAGTAGGCCCATCATTAACATACCTTTCTTTTGTGATCAGTGAAAATGGTAAACACTAGACTCCAATAAAAGGCAAGTTCTATAATATAGTACCAATACACATCGCTCTCTACGTACTGAAATAGAAGAAAATACAAAGCTAATGTACCTTCGGTTTTACTTGCAATATGTATATATGATTGGCGCGAGCACATCACAAACATAATTTTCAGCGTTTGAATAGAGACGTTTAATTGATATGTAAATGTGAATTGCGTTCGTAATATAAGATATCAATAAAAGCCATTTGTATATTAATTTATTTGACAAAATTTGAAAAAGTACATCGAAATCGAGACAATAAAATAAACTCTTGTCATGTTAGATTGCTAAACGTCAGGCAACTTTTAAATAACTTTTATAAATAAACCTCAGGGTTATGGTTAATGTTATTCCGTAGAGTTTTAACTTTTATTCGCTGCCGAATTTTACAAAGTCGACTCTACCATAATGAAAATTGGAGCACTCCATTTTTCGTCCAATAGGACATTTGGTAAAATTTTATGTCTAAGTGCAGACTTCGGGAGAGACAGCTCGTTACGCTCTAATTCATCCGTCATACACAGCTGAAACTGATTGTATAGTTGTACTGATTTGGAAAAGGTTTGAAGCGATTTTTAGTCGAAACTGCATTCTTTAAAAAAATCTTTAATTAAACCTTGAAATCTATGTTGTGGAACTGAAAAAAATCGTCTTCATGTTTTGAAAACATAGTGACAAAAGAAGAAATTGCACAGAACGTGCAATTTCTCCTTTTGTCACAATGTTTTCCATTGAGGCGATTATTTTTAGTACCACAACCTAGGGTTTTGCTGGAAAATGATAAATATATTGTTGTAGACCTCTGTAAAGTAAACTTACTTGTCGTGGCCATCCAACCCAGCACTGTTTAGTTTCCCATAACCACGATTTCTGAAACAAAACAAACACAACAACCTTATTAACATATCTGAAATAAAGACAACAGTGAACCAAATTGGTTTCTCGCGAACTGCACAGGCTGATTTGGGTCGACAATTTACGCAGAGTCCAGGATGTTGGTTTTTCTCGTGAAGCGGCTCATATAGTGTCACATTGACGTACATTCAGTTGGGCTACACTTCTACGTTCATGTATGTATGTGTATGGATGAAATGTGAACATGAAAATGTACTTATACGCACAAGTATTTATCAGATTGTTTTGTTGTGTTAATGTGTATGCTTCATAGTTGAATGCCATACTTGCCACATGGGTCTATACACTTTTGGTGAAAAATGGATAAACTTGAATCTTATTTTATTTTTAATTGTTTTCTCAAAAGTCGTAACCATGACTATAGTACATGTAGAAAGACAATGTAGGCTCCTGTGTGACTGTATGGATGCACAGGCTGGCCCGAGTCTTCACTGTCCGCCCTGGCATAAATGGCATATTGCTAGACGAAGTTCACACATGTAAGCATTCAAAATATTATGACGTTTTTATTCCATACCTTCCAAAGCATCACCGTTCCATATATAAAGGCTGCTCCATAAAATAGAAAGTGCCAGCTGGAAATATAAAAGATTAAACGCTAGTTTGAACGGAACTTCAGTTATATCACGGGGGCAGTTAACTCATTCTTGATTCTTAAGCGACTACCAAGTACTGTGCTAGGACATATCGAGGGCTTGGCGTGAAACGGTTGTAACTGAAATCGGTATTTTTTTACCAAGGTTAATCACCTCGCCATAAAGTCTTTATAAGCGCTAAATCATTTTTCTTGGTAAACAAATAAATTTGCATTGTTTACAAAGGGGTCAAAATTGCCCCTAAACTAGGGTTTTCAAAATAGGTTTTTAGTTACAACCGTTTCACACCAAGCCCTCGATGTGCCAAAGGGTACTCCACCGTAATCACTGCTATCACATCCCGCACGCTGAACTAGGGTTTCCTCATACTCCATAAGTGAAAGGATAACCTATGACAAAAAGTGGAAAACATTGTGGGAAAAGTAGAAATTGCACGTTTTGTGCAATTTCTACTTTTGTCACTATGTTTTCAAAAATCCGTCTGCTGCAGAGGCGTCAGAAAGCTTCTATACAAATAGCAATTAGAACATGAGTAAAGTAGACAAGCGATAACCCGAAGTCGAAAGGGACACATACATTGCTTCAAGTTATCGACATGTTTAAGTGATCTCTGATTTATGCTAAATTCATTAATGTATTTTGAGATTTATAACTCATTTCAAATTGAATGTTACTAATGAAAATAAAGCCAGTGGTTGAACCAAATGAAGAAAAAAGCACAGCAGCAGTTCTGATTGATCTTCTATAAGCAATCAGAACTGCTGTTACGCTGTTTTAAAAATACAGATCCGTTTCAGGAATTAGGTCGAGTTAAACAATTTAGTCGAAATCTGACATGTTCGAGATACAGCGGGTCCACTGTATCGGGTATACAACATGATTGTGTTACCAGGTGCCCTTTTCACACCATATTAGCCGTTCCACGAGAAAACTAACAATGTGGACTTTGCGTAATATATCGACCTGGATCATCCTAAACATGCCGCGCAGGCTAACCCGGACAGACACTTTTCGCATCCTGTGGATTTTCTGTTTCAGGAATCATTACTCTATATCTCTATCCCCCTGAGACGGAATGTGTCGGCCCGGATTAGCATGCGCGGACCGCGCAGGCTGATCCGGGTCGATACATTACGCAGAGGCCATATTGTTGGTTTTCTCTTGGAACAGATCATATTCTGACCGTATCAGTCGTGTAGGGGTAAGAGCGTCCGGCACGGGCGACCAGAGTCGATCCCGGTCGGGTCATACTAAAAGTGGAAGACAGTGGTGCAGAGGCAGAGCGTCGGCCTCTCGTATCAAAGGTCCCTGGTTCGAGTCCCGTGATGAGCGGGTCCTGACTTTGGGATTTTTCCACACAAACGGCGCGAGTACTGGTTAAGTCTCCAGGAAGCAGACATCGAGAGTGATTAATCTAAGCCAAAGGCTTGTTTCGCAATCGATGTAAAATAAATAAGTTTAAACTAAACTAAAAGAATCAAAACTAGTAATAGTGACTTCTGTCCTTGGGGCTCAGGTTTGCGGTGATATTATTATGACTGTTGCATCAGTGTCAGGATAAGTATTGGAAGTACTCGTCATATACCAAGGAATCGCCACGATATAACTGAAATTATGTTGAAAGGGGCGTGAAACAACGTTCAAACAAACGCACACAACCTATTCGGTATACCATTCTACTTCTACTTCTAATCTCGCGAAGAAGCTCAATTGCTGATTGGTCAAACCATAGCCAATCAGATATGGTGGAACAATTTAATAAAATTTATTTTTCAAATTAAGATTAAGAATGTGTACACCCGTTGGTGAAAATGGACACTGACGGTCACCATTATTGTATCACGGCATTACCTGAGTTAATTACCAGTACTTACACTAGCACTGTTACACCAGAGTAAATTACCAGTACTTACACTAGCACTGATACATCAGAGTAAATTACCAGTACTTACACTAGCACTGAAACATCAGAGTAAATTACCAGTACTTACACTAGCACTGATACATCAGAGTAAATTACCAGTACTTACACTAGCACTGATACATCAGAGTAAATTACCAGTACTTACACTATAGCACTGATACATCAGAGTAAATTACCAGTACTTACACTAGTACTGATACATCAGAGTAAATTACCAGTACTTACACTAGCACTGATACATCAGAGTAAATTACCAGTACTTACACTAGCACTGATACATCAGAGTAAATTACCAGTACTTACACTATAGCACTGATACATCAGAGTAAATTACCAGTACTTACACTAGTACTGATACATCAGAGTAAATTACCAGTACTTACACTAGCACTGATACATCAGAGTAAATTACCAGTACTTACACTAGCACTGATACATCAGAGTAAATTACCAGTACTTACACTAGCACTGATACATCAGGCGAAAGCGGCCAAACCCGCATACCTGAGCGCCAAAGAAGAAAGTCATCAACTTTCATTTTTAAAGCCTTTGGTATGATGAGACCGGGGATCGAACCCTGGCTTCCTCTTCCATGGCGGACAATCTCACCATTACATCAAGGAGAGTTTTCGTTTTCAAGGTTATTATACGAGCACTTACATTGGAAAACAAGCACGTCCATTTGGAAAACGGAATCAGTTGGCAATTTTGAACAGTGTCGGTTCAGATCAGCCTGTACATGTTATCAGAATCTTTACAAGTTGATATAATCTTCTTACAATAATGTGTAAGTGATATTCGAACAGTGAAGATCTCGATCAGAATGTTCGGATGCACAGGCAGATCTGTATATACATTGTTCAATTAACTTGTATCTCTTTTCCCCATGGACGGGCCAAAACAATCCCGAAAGGTTGTTATCGTATAGCTCTGGTATGAATATAGATCACGTGCAATCTTTGTTTACGTATTACGCGGGTATGAATATAAATCACCTGCAATCTTTGATTTTCTTAAGAGGAGTTGGTGCATCTTTCTGCTTTCTCTTTCTGAACCAGATTTCTATTTGTCTTTGGGTTAAATCTGTCTCTTTGAATAAAGTCTGAAAAATATATGAACAATAAAACATGCTTCTATCTTACATTATGTATCTAATTCTTCCTTTCTCTCTATTGTTTCTTTTTCTCTCATTCTAATTTTATTCTGATTTTATTTTAATTATAACGCCCTTTGTTGCCCTCTGATCACTATGTATAATTTATTGCAGAGATGTCTTTTATGTGTTATGTACATACTCAGCCCCTAAATAAAATATTGTATTGTATTGAAAAACGATGGTACATCAAAAGGTATTGTAGAAATGCTGACAATTGAAAAATACCGGTTTGGGGGGAAACAGTTATAAAGAATTAGTAAATACACGTTTCTTCGTGGGAACCTTAGCTTCATTTTCAATTCGATATGACTATTTAGAAGATATCTTTAACTAACAATATAGATTGATAATTACTCACTTCGATTTTGGTATAATCTAATGTCCCTCTATTTCTCTTGAATTCCTGTTCTAATATTTTATTTTCCCTGAAGGCTGGTCGAGGTTTCGCTGATACACCACAATACCCGGCAAACGGTTCTACAAGAAGGCTGCAATACAAACAAAACTAAGTTGTATGAGGATGTATCCTTTCAATGTGGATTATCACAATGTGTTGCCCAGGTAATCGTTTATTTGACATTTAAGGGAGAAATGAGGATATCATATTGATCATTTTTTAATAAATTCAACGGTTTCATTTAAACAATGAAAGCTTGTAAAAATTCAAATAGTAAAATAGTAAAATATCTTGAAGTGAAAGTATCTTTATTGAAAGGAGTTGAAAATATTTCGACAAAATGTGACATTTCTCATTATGATCAATTTCTTCTGTTTCCACTTTTTTTTTTCAAAAGCCGTCAAGATCTACTACAGATGCGTCTGCTAATAAAGACTGTTAGCGGGTTTTATACACGGTAGTCAACTGACCCTGATTGTTGTGATACTGTTATCACTTTGATCTGTTAAATGTATCGTAAGTCAGAAGTTGTCTACATGTGAGACACCGTTAATATTATGTATACATCGTTGTTATAGTACAAACCGTGGTTATACTTAAGTGATAAACAACCATACTATATGTATACAGATGCCTTAATCATCCTCGGTACCCAGGCTATTCATAAAATATATGATACCCTGGGCAAATTGGCTGTACAAATCTCGTACTCATGAATAATTTATCAGGTGAAATGCAGCCTTTTCATTGGCCGCATGACACAAACCTTTTGCGATACTAAAATGACAGTGTTGTTACAGAGGAAATCGTGGTGCATGCTTTACGAAATTTCGCTAGCCAATTTGCCCAGGGTATCATATATGTTATGAATAGCCTGGGTACCGAGGATGGCCTTAATACGCTAACCGATTATATCATTGTTTATTTCAACAAGATGTAGTTACGGTCGTTTTGCATGAAGCCCACGATACCTCTTGGCAGAAGCTTCTCACAACTTGTTTAGGTTCTGATAAGACAATACTTTGGATTGTAAATGGTTCACTCATACAGGTCACGAGAGGTCAATGATTGAGTTTTACAAACCAGGACTCATTAGGGCAACAGCACACGAACATTGACCTTCTGTGTTTGGCGAACACTTTCCCACATGCAACTGTAACAGACGGCTTTCGAAAGTCTACACACACTTATATATGAGCCGTTCCACGAGAAAACAAACATTGTTGACTCTGCATAAAGTTTCGACCCGGATCAGCCTAATCATTCCGCGCAGACTAACCCGGATCGACAACTTTCGCCTCCTGTGGATTTTCTGTTTCAGGAATCATTACTCTATACCTTTATTCCCCTGAGACGAAATGTGTCGGCCCTGGTTAGCCTGCGCGGACTGCGCAGGCTGTTCTGGGTCGACACACTACGCAGAGTCAATAATGTTGGTTTTCTCGTGGAACGGCTCATATATATTTAATATCGATTAACGTAAGCAAAAGTATTAAATCGAGATGAAAAAAGTATAAGGAGAAATTGCTTATCATTTTCAATTTCTCCTTCAGACACGAAGCCTTCAAAAGTCGTCTGCAACTAGCCAATTATAATGCGTCTGCATGTGTGAAAACGTCCTTTAAAAAAAAAAACACTCGAAGGTCAATTTTCAAATGATGTAGCTGATTTACCGATCAAATGTGTATCGCAAGCCTAGAAGTACAATTCCCAGCAGAAAAGACCAATGTAGATCCCTCACATCCGGGTAGTAACCTTCCGCGCCAGGCTGGTTCTCCAAGTCCTTCCACGTGACCTTCCCTATCAGTAAAGACTCGCTGTTGAACCAAATCTCGTCATCCCAAATCCACTCCAGCATGGCAGCCGTTGTAACAAGATGGCCGCTTTATTGTTTGATTTGATGGTTGTTGTTATCTTGTATAGATGACCCTTTTGAACCACTTAATGGACAGTACTGCAAGTATATTAAAAGAGGATTGTGATTCTGAGTTTAGAGCGAGTTCCTATTTGCAATCTATTCTAAACAAAAAAGTTCGGGCAATAATTGTGCACTCTTTGATTGTATGGTGTTTGGCTTCGCTTTCAACATTGTTTAAGTTATAAATCAAGGCTGTTGAAAGTGGTTTAAAGATTTATTCAAACTAACACCGGATAATATTTACGACCCAAAGACAAACTGTACAAGTATACAGTTTGAGATTCGGGGCATTGCATGAATAAAGATCTCCATCACTATGCAACTCCGCCTTGACCCATCAGGATATTATTCCCTGGTTCGCCCTATAGGCGTACAAGCATCTCAGAAGCATCCGGATAATATTTATGACCAAGAGACAATTATACCTTTCCCAACTGAAGACGCATTTTGACTTAATAGCAGCAGACGACTTTTAAAAACATTGTAGCCAAAGGTGAAATTGCTCATAATGAGCAATTTCCCCTCTTGACCACAATGTTTTCAACTTTATTTAACAATTAAGCTATCTTTTATGGAGTTATTTCCGTCTTTTGTCGATATGTTTCCAAAATCGTCTGCTGCAGATTTGATGTATGTGGGAAAGGGCTATACAGTTGGTTCGTTAGAGTCTCTGTCTGTTTGTCCCATAAGAAAGCAGGTTAATTAAGCTACTGACGGACGTAATTTCAGCAGGAGACATCGTCTAACATCATTGTGACTAAAGGAGAAATAGTTCATTAAGAGCAATTTCTCTTTTTGCCACAATGTTTTCAACTCTATTCAATAATACCACATTCACTTATAAATAGTTTTTACATTTTCACCTAGATGTTTTCAAAGTCATCTGCTGCAGATGTTATGTTTGTGGGAAAGTATAAACAAAAAAAGACCGAGCCCCGGTAGCTCATTCAGTAGCGGCGCGAGCTGTCAATCCAAGGGTTGTGAGTTCGAAACCAAGCTCGGTCAACATTCTTTCCGACATTTGACAAAAGTTAAGTCAATGTGGAAAATCATGATATATTGGATCTGAACATATCAGATAAAAGTTCATAGCTCATCATAGCTTGAATATTCTGTGTACCCGTGATATATTGGCTCTGAGCAAATCAGATAAAAGTTCATAGCTCATCATAGATTGAATATTTTTGTATTCATGATATATTGGCTCTGAATAAATCAGATAAAAGTTCATAGCTCATCATAGATTGAATATTCTGTGTATTCATGATATATTGGCTCTGAATAAATCAGATAAAAGTTCATCATAGCTTGAATAGTTTGTGTTACCATGATATATTGGATCTGAACAAATCAGATAAAAGTTCATAGCTCATCATAGCTTGAATATTCTGTGTATCCATGCTATATTGGATCTGAACAAATCAGATAATAGTTCATCATAGCTTGAATAGTTTGTGTTACCATGATATATTGGATCTGAACAAATCAGATAAAAGTTCATAGCTCATCATAGATTGAATATTATGTGTATCCATGCTATATTAGCTCTGAGCAAATCAGATAAAAGTTCATAGTTCAACGAAAGATTGAATTCTCTGTGTATCCATGATATATTGGCTCTGAATAAATCAGATAAAAGTTCATATCTCATCATAGATTGAATATTATGTGTATCCATGCTATATTGATTCTGAACAAACCAGATAAAAGTTCATTATCTCTCAAACCCTTTCCCACATACAAACATTTGAAGCAGGTGACATTGATAACATCTTAGAACAAATGGAAAAAAAACCTATCAAATCAAAATACAGTGTATAGTTATTGAATAAAGTTGAAAATATTGTGTCAAAAGGATAAATTGCTCGTATTGAGCAATTTCCCCCTTTGTCACATTGTTTTCAGTAGTTGTCTGATGTAGAGGCGTCAAAAAGCATCTATATATGGGAAAGGGTTAACCCTTCCTAGATACAACACATCGAGGGCTTGGCGTGAAATGGTTGTAACTAAAATTGGTATTTTTTTTACCAAGGTTAATCACCTCACCATAAAATCTTTATAAGCGTTTAATAATTTTCTTGGTAAACAATGGAAATTTAGGTGCCATTGCTCGTTCTGAGCAATGGCACCTAAATTTGCATTGTTTACAAAGGGGTCAAAATTGCCCCTAAACCAGGGTTTTCAAAATAGGTTTTTAGTTACAACCGTTTCACGCCAAGCCCTCGACATATGCAAATATGTTTATATGTACATGTATTGGATAAGAGTTGAACAACATTATAGTAAAATTGCTCATTATTTCTCCTCATGTCAAAATGTATCTTAACAGTTCTCTGCTGCAAATGCGTCAACGGGCGTCTGCTTGTGGAAAATGGTTAGATTAAATAGTCAGTGCATCACTATGACATTTGCGTTATCAATTCAGATAAGAACAGTCAGAATACTTTTAAACTCTTTCCCACATACAACACATCTGTAACATAGGACTTTTAGGAAAGAACTTTGGAAATATGTAACATTCAAGGTTAGATCTCGGTCAGACCGAACGGATTTTTTTAATGCTGATCTGAATCTACACAGTTCGTTGAGTCCAATTTGTATCTTTTAACTTTTGTTTACGGACATTCTCAAATAATAATATACAAATACCACTTGTAACTGATGGTGGCACATTATTGAAGTGCGTTCATTTCTATGTAGCTAATCATACACGTATACAGAACTATGTAACATTTTGAATTACGTATTTGATATACAATCAAACCTGTACGAAAGACCACCTTTGTTAAGCAATTTCCTGTCTTTAGTAACCACACTTTTAATTTCCCAATTGTTTATTGGCTGCATAAATGACCTTGTAATTAAATTGATTGATTGATTGATTGGGGTTTAACGCCGTTTTTAACAATTTCTCAGTTATATCACGGCGGCCAGTTCACCTACTCATGCATTTCCTGGTTTTCTCACACCAGTACTCCACACAACAATCTTCCCAAGCAACTGGCTGCTTTTCCACATAGACTTAGCCCATTGGTGGAAGACGAATGACGCATGTCGCATTGACTTTTGTCAATCCTCAGAAAGAAAGTTGGCCGAGCCGGGATTCGAACTCACGACCCCTGGATTGACAGCCCGCGTCGCTACCACCTGAGCTACCGGGGCTCGGCTTGTAATTAAAGACCACCTGTGAACAAAGACCAGATTGTTCTCTTCCCATGGGTGTTCATTGTGAAACCATACATCTCATTCAAGTAATTAGAACTGAAATTATGTGGTATCCACATCTACGTTATTCACAGCTATGTTATCCATAGCTACGTTATCTACATCTATCTAGATATAAGTTATCCACATCTATATTATCTACATATGTAGTATCTACATCTATGTTATCCACATCTTTATTATCAGATCTACGTTATCCACATCTATGTTATCAACATCTACATTATCCACATATACAATATCAACATATATGTTATCCAGATCTACGTTATCCACATATACAATATCAACATATATGTTATCCAGATCTACGTTATCCACATATATGCTATCCACATCTATGTTATCAACATATACGTTATCCACATGTATGTTTTACTCATGTATTTTATCCACATATATGTTATCCATATCTACGTTATCCACATATATATTATCCACATCTTCGTTATCAACATATACGTTATCCACATGTACGTTATCCAGATCTTCGTTATCCACATCTTTATTATCTTCATGTACGTTATCCACATCTACGTTATCCAGATCTACGTTATCCACATATATGTATCCATTTATACGCTATTCACCTATATGTTATCCACATCAACGTTATCTACATATATGTTATTCACATATACGTTATCCAAATTTACGTTATCCACATCTTTGTTATCCACATATATACTATCTACATCTGCGTTATCCACATCTACGTTATCTACATCTATGTTATCCACATCTATATTATCCACGTCTATGTTATCCAGATCGTTGTTATCCACATATATATTATCAATATCTATGTAATCAACATCAACGTTATCTATATATATGTTATCCACATATACATTAACCAGATCTACGTTATCCACATATATGTTATCAACATCTACGTTATCAACATATACGTTATCCACATATATGTTTTCCACATGTACATATATGTTATCTATATATATGTTGTCTATATATATGTTATCTATGTATATGTTATCTATATATATGTTATCTATATATATGTTATCTATATATATGTTATCTATATATATGTTATCTATATATATGTTAACTTCATCTATGTTATCTATATATATATATATGTTATCCACATCTATGTTTTTCACATGTACGTTATCCACACCTATGTTATTCACATTTACTTTATTTAGATCTATGTTATTCACATTTACTTTATTTAGATCTATGTTATACATGCCAAAATGTACTCCACACTCCACACTGGTAATTAAATCATCCTTGTAGATATTCGTGTTTCATTGAAAACGATTAATTGATTGTTTGCTGTTTAACGCCACTTTCAACAATTGTTCAATTATATCACGCCGTGTTCTGGGTAAAGTACCAGTACATCTTATCCTGACACGAGCAAGTCAGACGTAATGCAAACATCGCAACCCTGCGCGCCTAGGAGGGTAGCCATTATTACCATTACAGTCTCTGGTATGACCCTGCCGGTGATCGAACACGCGACCTCATGCGCCCGAGACGGACGATCTACCAGTACACATTCGAGGCGGTCTCATTGAAAAGGAGGCTAAGGTCGTAATGATATTCATCGAGAATATTATGTAAACATATGTTAAAAATCCCAAACTGCCCGAGTCGAATTAAAGTGCTGTGTAAGTAAATAAATAAATAAATAAAAAGAATACAACATGAAAACCCACAAAACACTTTCCCACGAAGTAATTTCAAACCTAATTCGATCCATATTTGAAATATAAATGCGACCAGTCAGACGAAAAGTGGTGTTGTTTTGCGACTTAGTCCCGCGTTCAACGTCAGTTTACGGTAGTGATGCACCAATGGAATCAAGTTACAGCTTTTCCGCTTTATTAACCCTGAACTACCCAAAACTGCTACAGCGAACTCGATCCAGGGTTTTGTCATGTGATACTGACGAGGCAACACTTCCTGTTTGTTTTTATTTGCCAGATGTTCCGCCTACAGTAGTTGGAAATATATGCTGATAGCGAACACCGTGTTTTTGCTAACAAGAGGAAACCATGTTATTATACGACTTAAGCTTGCAATAAAAAAAATATCAAATATCTATAAAGTGTCTTCATACCTAATAGAAGCATTTGAGCTACGTTAACTCTACTACGACTAACTATCCTAGCACCTATAGTGACATTTACGTTGGTATTCTGATATATTTGGATTCAACTTATGTATTTTACATTGATTGCTAAACAAGCTTTAAGCTTATATTAATCACGCTCGATGTCTGCTTCCTGGAGAAATAACCAGAACTCGCGCCGCTTGTGTGGAATAATCCCAAAGGCAGAACCCGCTCATCATGGGGTTCCAACCTTTGATACGAGAGGCCGACGCTCAACCACTGTAACACTGTCTTCCTATATAAGTGTTATGTCTAGTGTCACACTTTGGATATTGATAATTGTAAATATATATGCTGTATTCTAGCCGGTGGCCTGAATACTTGAAATCAACGTCTATGTTTATGTTTTAACAGTTCGGTAACATAGCGTGTAGTTTAGCCCCGGTAGCTCAGTCGGTAGCTACGCGGGCTGTCAATCAAAGGGTTGTGAGTTCGAAACCCCGGTTCGGTCAACTTGCTTTCCGACGTTTGAAAAAAGTCACTGTGACAAGCGTTATTCGTCTTTCACCAATGAGCTAGCAGTCTATGTGGAAAAGCAGCCAGTTGCTTGGAAAGAATGTTGTTTGGAGTACTGGTGTGAGAAATCCAGGACACACAAGAGTAGGTAAACTGGACGCAGTGATATGACTGAAAAACTGTTGAAAACGGCGTTAAGCCCCCAATCAATAAGTAACATAGGGTGACACGTGACCTCCTGACGCGGTTCTAATGTACTTTAAATCAACAATTTATTCACGTGACAGGGGGATCAATTCGAAATACCCGGATGAATGAAATGTAACATCTGTAAGGACAAGCTGTTTCAACGACAGATGCCCCTGTGTCGCTTCATTCGTTACTACACACGTCCTTGAGAACTGTTGACGAATCATTGAACGAGTGAATAAATAAGGCCTTTGATCAAGTATAGAGAAATATTAAACCATAACATAGTAATATGCTAACAGCTGAACACCATTATTGTTGTTGTATTGTATAATTGTATATATGTACTCGAGTACGCTATTAATGAGGGATATGGATGTGTGGTGTAAACCGATATCAGACTGCATACAGTTATATGGTTTGATCTTGATATACACTATTATATGTATTATATTGATATACACTATTATGTGTTTTATATTGTATATACACGGGTGTCTTATCGATGCAAACTGTGGGTTTCAATTTCAATTGACAAAGCAATTCCTTTTCCCCACAATGTTTTCAAACCTTTTTCTAATACAAAGTTACCAGAACTACAATTATTACATCCCATGTCGGCCAATCTGATAGACGTAATTGATAAGCATTCATAGAATATAATAAGAAAATATTCGACAATTATGAAACTCAAAGTAATTTTAGATTGACTACTATATTTCGTTACTGTAACCATACAACAGCAACTCTTTTTTTACTTCATATAAACTTGTTTTATAATATATCACTTGATCTTTTTCATAGCAACATATTAGAACTGAACGTATCAAAATGGCCAACAGCGGTGATACAAATTGTAGATCTGTCACTGAACGATATATTGTCACTTGGTTACACATTTCGAAGTAGATGATCCTGGCATATCAGATAAATAATTAATTTACTCTAGCTACTTCTGTTATTTTTTTATCCTACTTTCCAGATTATACGGAACATTTTACACTCGAGGAGTTGATCGTCGACAAAGTTGTAACCCTTTGCCTCATATAAACGCTTCTGACGCATTTACAGCAGACGGCTTTATGAAACATGGCGACAAAAAAAGAAATTGCTCAAAATGAGCAACTTCTCCTTTTGTCACCATGTTTTTCAACTCTGTTCAATTATTGTACTTTCATTTAAAGGGAGTTTTCAAAATAATAATTCGGGTATGTTGCAGATTTGCTGTATGCGGGAAAGGGTTAAAAAAAATGTGTTCGTTTACAATTTTCACTCCATATCATTATTCAGTCAAGTGAAGTGAAGCCTGACGCATTATGACGCATCAGGGGCGTATATAATTGTGCAACAAAGTTGTAAACTCTATTTGCGTCTTGATGTTTTCAAATAGTCTACTGCAGATTTTCAAGAGTTAGATCCGTTCCAAAAAATTATTCGAGTTAAACAATGTATTCGTATTATCACATGTTCGAGTTAAACAATGTATTCGTATTATCACATGTTCGAGTTAAACAATGTATTCATATTATCACATGTTCGAGTTAAACAATTTATTCGTATTA
This sequence comes from Serripes groenlandicus, assembly GCA_031761405.1. Classification (NCBI taxonomy): domain Eukaryota; kingdom Metazoa; phylum Mollusca; class Bivalvia; order Cardiida; family Cardiidae; genus Serripes; species Serripes groenlandicus. The sequence goes on along the minus strand of JASEVX010000004.1, from coordinate 123,672,159 downwards.
TCACATGTTCGAGTTAAACAATTTATTCGTATTATCAGTTATCAAATGTTCGAGTTAAACAATTTATTCGTATTATCACATGTTCGAGTTATAGAGATCTATTTTCTATGGTTTCCATCCAATTCGTCCCTCACTAAATCTTACATTATTGAGGAAGTCGCGATTTGTAACCAAACATAACTTAAAACCATCTTACGTTATATTTTATATAATTATAGTGTATTAACACACCTATGTTTTATACACGTTTGATGGAGAAGTGTGTAACGATCGCGATATGTAACTCAATCATCGTTACAGTTTATTTAAACATTTTTTATCAAAAATTTCAATATCTATGTATTGTATATCTTGGATCGCCTCCATGGGCTTGGGCAACGTTACACGTTACACGAAAATCGACCTTCGACATATAAGCCGTTGCACGAGAAAAACCAACATTATGGCCTCTGCGTAATGTATCGACCAGATCAGCTGCATAGTCCGCGATGGCTAATTCCGGCCGACACATTCCGTTCTCAGGGTAAAAGAGTTATAGAGTAATGATTCCCGAAAATCCACAGGAGGCGAAAAGTGCTTGCCCGGGTTAGCCTGCGCAGCATGCTTATGCTGATCCGGGTCGATGCTTTACGCAGAGTCTACAATGTTTGTTTTCTCGTGGAACGGCTCATATTTCGCTCCGGTAATATCAGCTTATAACACCTCTATGCAGTCTGAATCTGATATTCCTCGTCCACCAAACCATTAATTTCAAAACTCCCGAATTTTTGGTTTACGTGTGATAATAACTCATTTATCATTGCCAACATGAATTCTGACGCCTCTGCATCACACGACTTTTTGCAAAGGTTTTGGCAAAAGAAGAAATTGCTCATCATAAGCAATTTCCCATTTTACACAATGTTATCCACAATACTCAATATTTATAGTCTTATTTAAGGAGATTTTTCCATGTTCTAGTAGAGAGACGTTTTCAAAACTGTCTGCTGCAGACTTGTTGTTTGATTTGGTCCAGGGGAAAAGGTACGAAGCCGTGCGTTGCAGGTTCGTTTGCATGAAGTAAAGGGTTCAAAAATGTAGTTTGGATATGAGTGTAGTTTAATATCATCTACACGTACACATTGTATAGGAAATGTACGTCAATATATGTAGTTTGGATATGAGTGTAGTTAATATCATCTACATGTTACACACTGTATAGGAAATGTACATCAAACTATGTAGTTTGGATATGAGTGTAGTTAATATCATCTATATCAGTACACACTATAGGAAATGTACGTCAAATATGTAGTTTGGATATGAGTGTAGTTAATATCCTCTACATGTACACACTGTATAGGAAATGTACATCAAAATATGTAGTTTGGATATGAGTGTAGTTAATATCATCTATATGTACACACTATAGGAAATGTACGTCAAATATGTAGTTTGGATATGAGTGTAGTTAATATCATCTACATGTACAGCACTGTATAGGAAATGTACATCAAATATGTAGTTTGGATATGAGTGTAGTTAATGATCGTCTACATGTACACACTGTAATAGGTAATGTACGGTCAAATATGTAGTTTGGATATGAGTGTAGTTAATATCATCTATATGTACACACTGTAGGAAATGTCCATCAAATATGTAGTTTGGATATGAGTGTAGTTACAATATCATCTATATGTACACACTGTATAGGAAATTGTACGTCAAATATGTAGTTTGGATATGATGTAGTTAATATCATCTACATGTACACACTGTATAGGAAATTGTACATCAAATATGTAGAGTTTTGGATATGAGTGTAGTTAATATCATCTATATGTACACACTATAGGAAATGTACGTCAAATATGTAGTTTGGATATGAGTGTAGTTAATATCATATGTACGTCAAATATGTAGTTTGGATATGAGTGTAGCTAATATCATCTACATGTAAACACTGTATAGGAATTGTACGTCAAATATGTAGTTTGGATATGAGTGTAGTTAATATCATCTATATGTACAACACTGTAGGAAATGTACATCAAATATGTAGTTTGGATATGAGTGTAGTTAATATCATCTACATGTACACACTGTATAGGAAATGTACATCAAATATGTAGTTTGGATATGAGTGAAGTTAATATCATCTACATGTTCACACTATAGGAAATGTACATCAAAAACCCTTTCCCTTGTCCATCGATTTTTTTTAACTCGTCCATAGAAAAAGCGGTGTTTCATAAAAACTACATTAGCGTAATAATTACACGTTTATAAATATAATAGATTGGTTGATTGATTGATTGATTTGAGTTTTCAACGGCATTTCAGTTATATTACGATTTCCAAACAGTGATCTTTATTTATATATATACACGTGACTTATATCCATTCTTCGAATACAATGACTTGAACTTTCGATAGAATTTAGTTGCGTCGTGTTATTTTAACCTTTTCCCACTTACATTGCACCATGTTCAACGATATAAGAGGATTTTTACACCAAGCCGTTCTTTAAAGATGTGCAATCACTTACATGTTAATATGTCTATAATCAAATAGAAATGCAAAATTTATCTCAATTGTTATCAAAGCTCTGAAACGGAGTGATCTTGAAATAGCTAAATAATTAATCTTCCACTCGATTCATTATTGTAATATTTTCATGATTGTATGTTGTAACTTGGGCCGGAGGCCTATATTATTGTAATTACTGAATAAACTGTTTAAACTTACAGCAAATCTAACACAACCACCTTTTAACAATGTCTCCTTTTATCACAAAACTTTCAAATTCCGTCTGCTACAAACGGTCAAAAAGACCTTTGTCAATCATCGGGAAGACTGAATGGCCAAACCAGGGTTCGAACCCACGACCCCATGATTGAAAGCCCTCGCCACAAGTTTAGAAAAAGACCTGCCTGCGCATCCATTCTAAGGGTCGAAAATAGATACATACACTGCTGTACAGAAGTGTTGTAATCTATCGTTGGCTATTTGACGAACAGTATAGCTGATCTTGATCTATACTGGTTGTTGCAAATGCCTTCCAGCTGGTTTCCCCATAGTGTCGCTTAAATATAAATGAGCCGTTCCACGAGAAAACAAACATTATGGATTCTGCGTAATGTTTCGACCCAGATCAGCCTGCGCAGTCCGCGCACGCTAATCCGAGCCGACACATTCCGTCTCAGGGGGATAGAGGTGATTCATGAAACAAAAAATCCACCTGAGACGGAATGTGTCGGCTCGGATTAGCCAGCGCGAGGTGCGTAGGCTGATATGGGTCGATACTTTAAGGAGAGTCCACAACGTTGGTTTTCTCGTGGAACGGCTCTAATAGTTGTTTGATAAATCCTTGTCCATTACGAGGAAAGGGACGTCAGAAACACTAAAACGTATGATTTTGAAACAGAGAAGAAACAAAGGTTCACTGTCTCGGTTTCGTCTGCCATATGAAATGTCGTCTGTATCCGGAATAGGGCTAACCATGGTGAAATGACGTTTACGGTTACACGATTGAATTACACATTTTTGGTTTTTACATTTTTCTCTGATACACACAACTCTTTGTGACACAGACGTGCATTATCCCGTTTTCCAACATTGTTTTCAACTTTGTATCAAAATAATATATGCACTTATATAATTGGCTTAGTGTTTAAATATTTCAAACACGACAACACTTAAAATGGTAACTATACGGTATTAAAATCCGGACATTATGTGCACCCACGGCGACCAACCATTGGGCAGAAGAGCGTTTAGTCCTTTTGCCATGTTGGATACGTTTAACCCTTTCCCCCATACGGCAATTCTGCAGCAGACGACTTTGAAAGTACTTTGTTAAAAAATAGAAAATCTCCATAATTGAATTGATAACCTAAACATTGTGGCAAAAAGGAGAAATTGCACGTTTTGTGCAATTTCTTCTTTTGTCACTATGTTTTTAAAAATCCGTCTGCTACAGAGTCGTCAATAAACGTCGTATATGTTGGATACGTCTAACCCTTTCCCCCATACAATAATTCTGCAGCAGACGACTTTGAAAGTATTTTGGTCAAAAAATATAAAAATCTCCATAATTGAATAGATAACCTATGACAAAAAGTGGAAAACATTGTGGCAAAAAGGAGAAATTGCACGTTTTGTGCAATTTCTTCTTTTGTCACTATGTTTTTAAAAAGCCGTCTGCTGCAGAGGCGTCAGAAAACGCCCGTATGTTGGATACGTTTAAAGATGTGGACTAGATAACATAGTTCATGTCAGATGACAATATAAACATGTGTATACATACACTAATTAGCAACAACGGTTTCTATACGCGTAAATTATATATATCACTTGAACTTTCGATAAGATTCGCTCGCTTCATGTCGGAAACATTAAATTATTTAAACCCCTTCCCACATACAGCAAATCTTCCGCAACCGCCTTTTATTTCTGCAGCAGACGACTTGGAACTGATTTTGTCAAAAAAAAAAAAAATGTCTATAATTGAAATGGATAACCTATGACTTAAAATGGAAAACATTGTGGCAAAAAGAGAAATTGCTCGTTTTGAGCAATTTCTTCTTTTGTCACTATATTTTTAAAAAAGCCGTCTGCTGCAGAGGCGTCAAAAAGCGTCTTTATGAGGGAAAGGGTTACTGCGTATGCATACGAGAAAGGTTTAACATTAAAGAATACTGGCCATTGACCAGCCCCTCTGACCATTTCGGATTGATAGGTTATTCTGGAAGAGTCCACCTTTCTGATCAACCTTTACAACAGTCAATATAATCAAAACGTCAATCAACGTTTTCGTGGATCGCCTGAAGCCCTATGCGAAAAGCATCCGATTGTAAAGAAAAGCTCTGACGTGTTGTGTGTAGTATTCAATATACACATGGCTTGAAGTGGGATGCTGTGACTGTGTCGAAATAGTTAAACAAAACCCCCCGATCGTCTGCATTAACGAGGTCCCACACATACAGACGAATTTAATCGCGTCAGCAGCAGACGCATTTCGAAAACATTACGACAGATGAAAACCCCGCTCATAACGAGCAAGTTAACCCGTTTGCCACACTATTGTCAACGTCGTCTGCTTCACATTTGCAGTATTTGAGCAAAAATAAAAAAAACAACATACACGATGTAGCGATGTATAAAATAAAATGTTATTGTTTGTCGGAGCTGTTACAACATTTTCCTCTTCCATTACAACCATTGTGGGAAAATGAGAACATTCACCATTTTGATCGAATTCTCTTTTTCCTACAATATATTGAAAAACATACTCTTCTTAACGAAAAAGCCGCCATACGACATCTGTACGAAGGAGAGAGTTAACGTAAACACATACCTTAAATTATGTGATAAAATAAAACTCCCTCGTCCAATTAAAAAACGCCATCCGAGTTCACCACTTTAACAATAATAATGAGATATCATGCGTATACAGAAATCAATACATCGTTTGTCAAGGTAACACTATGTTAAAAAAAACAACATCAAAACTGTGATACTCTTGCTTTCGTTTTTACCTTAACCACATGTCCATGTGTTTAGTGTCATAGATGAAATGAGTAGCCCTTGATGGTACGCCCGCAAACAATTTTACACCAAGTCATGTGTAAATTAGTTATTGACGTATGCTCTCCGTATTTTACACGTATTTATAAGCCCACCAGATAGTCCACGTTGAATCTACCTGTGACCTGAACAATGAGTGTTGGCTCTTACAGGAAGCTGTAAGTGTAACCCATTGGGATATTGCTGAGCATGCGCAGTGTCATAGTTGTAATGACTTTATCGGTGTGATGCTCCAGGGACTAATTGGCGTGACTGCATACTAAAGATATAGAAGTCAACATGTTATCAGTTTATCATTGGATTACTTCGTAACTGGTGTAAATACATCGTGTATTAGGTTGTGTTAAGGTTCACTTCAAGATTGGTGACTGATATGACCCATTTTCTCCGACAGTAGCTCACAACCAAACCCTATGATGTGGGTACTCAAAATGGTTGATTCGTGCAGAAGTCCAGGGGGTGTTCAGCTCTTTTCCCCATGAAATCTCCATTATTATCCAACAAAACCCTATGGTGTGGGTACTCTAATTGGGACGATTCTTTTGAATACCCACAACATAGGGTTAGAGGGCCGAATAAGGACTTTATAACACGCAAAACACTCTTCATCTAGATCTCTGCTCGTGGATGTTATTCATTCGAGTACCAACAGCATATGATTTGACTTCATATAAGGTTAAATATAATATAAACCTATCACCTCCCCACCCACTCATCAGCTCTGATACGGAAGCTATATACGAGCCAATGTTACTAGCTTTATATCGTATGCATCGATTTATTTGAGATGATAATATATTGGCTATATTGGCGATCGAACGTGTTTTCGCAAAATCTGTACATCATAATGCGATATCATAGATCAAACGCTGTCGGTTATAGGTTTTATGACCCGTGATCTATGCATGACCTTTCAGAAAAAGGACATTTTCACACATTAAAATCTGCAAAATATTTAAGCATTTAAAGTAATTATTTCGACACTGTGCAAACATCACTATAAGTAATTGCATCTTTGTATACGAAATAATTGGGTTATATAGATTTGTTTAGAAAAGTTTTGGTTCACAGGTCATTGAATCAGTTTCGTAGATTGCCCGTCATATTTAGATTACTAAATCTTGACCTTGTTATTTAATGTCACGTCATAATACGCCATTATTTTGGATCGCATAAATCAAGACACGTTTAATAGTCCATATGTCATAAAACGCCAATATTTTAATCGCAGAAAGAAAGGCATATATAATATTTGATATGTCATAAAACGTCAATATTTAAGGTTGTAGAAATGTAGGCATATGAAATAGCCTATATGTCAATACACGCCAATATATGTGATTGCAGAAATAAAAGGATACAAAATACTCCATATGTCATAATTCGCCAATGTTTAAAGTCGCGGATAAAAAGGACAAATATAGTTGTTAATATGTAATAAATCGCCAATATTTAAGGTGGCAGAAATAAAAACATATGTAATAGTATACATGTCATCAAACACCAATACTTAGGGCAGCAGAAATTAATGCATAGACAATAGAATATATATGTCATAATTCGCCAATAATTTGGGTCGTAGAAATAAAGACATATACACTAATATATATGTCATTAAACACCATTTGTTAGGGTCCGCGCAATATACATATACGATATTACATTTGTATATATGTCATTATACGCCAATATGTAGGGGACCAGAAGTAAAGGCTTATAAACCTGTCCATATCTCATAGTAAGCCAATGTTTGAATCGCAAAAATAAACACATAATGCAATAATCTACAAGTCAAAATACGTAAATGTTTTGGATAGCAGAAATAAAGGTATAAACAATTAACTCTATGTGCGGAATATTGTCATTTGGATTTCTGATATTGATGTTGTTTACAACAGTATTTAAAAGTGCCGATAGTCGAACAGCGATAGCTGAGTCTGTAATGACGAGAGCTATCAGTCAAAGGGTCCTAATTTAATACAGTGATAGCTGAGTCTGTAATGACGAGAGCTATCAGTCAGAGGGTCCTAAGTTCGAACAGCGATAGCTGAGTCTGTAATGACGAGAGCTATAAGTCAAAGGGTCCTAGGTTCGAACAGTGATAGCTGAGTCTGTAATGACGAGAGCTATAAGTCAAAGGGTCCTAGGTTCAAACAGTGATAACTGAGTCTGTAATAACGAGAGCTACATATCAGTAAATAAAGAATGCTGTATACCGTAGTTGGGTAAAACAGCCAGGATACATATCAGTAAATAAAGAATGCTGTGTGCCGTGGTGGGGTAAATCAGCCAGGATACATATCAGTAAATAAAGAATGCTGTGTGCCGTGGTGGGGTAAAACAGCCAGGATACATATCAGTACATGAACTGACCGCCAGGTGTTGCATCAAAAGGAACAAAAGGACAACGACTCGTGAAATGTGCTAACAAAATCGATGTAAAGAAAGGCAGCTGTGGCTGTGTGATTAATGATGTATTAATTATATATCCACGTTCTTACTGCTTCTTCGAATCAGGAAAACCATTCCTATCGATTTAGTTCTATTTGATTTAATTCAGTCAATATTGTAGTAAGGTAATCACCAGAGGGAGAGTTTAAGAGTGGTCTCTGAATAGATGGTTACTCGAAAGAAGTCATCATTTGTGTTTGACGGACTCCCTCCCCCCTTTGCAGAATTTAATTATTTCAAACACTAGAATTGTTGATGTATTATCTCACATATAGACACACGTTGGTGCTTATGCATTATACGACGTTTGAAAACATTGTTGCAAATGGAGAAATGAACCCTTTCCTTCACATATACGCTTTCTGACGCCACTGCAGCAGACGGTTTTTGAAAACATAGTGACAAAAAAACCCATTGTTTTCCACTTTTAGTAATAGGTTCAATTCAATTATAGAGATTTTCTATTTTTTGACAAAATATGTTCAAAGTCGTCTGCTGCAGAATTGTCGTATGAGGGAAAGGGTAAATGCTGATGATCGATTTCTCCTTTAGCCACAATGCTGTCAACTCTTTTTAATATTTAAACGATTATTTTATTAAGATATTCCTCGTTTTGGTCTACATGTTTTCTAAGTCGTTTAAGTCGGTAAATAAACAGTCATGTACTATACATATTGGCCCAGTCTATGATGCGCAATCGACAGGACTTTGGTCCATTATTAACCTTACCCGATTATATATCAAGATGTTTTCTGTGTGATATCGGTACATCCGTACTCTAGCGGCTGGGGGCAGGACATAAAGGTTCGATTCCCGTTCGGTCATACCAAAGACTTGCAAAATGTATTGGCTTTCCATTCTGGCGCTCAAGATTGCACTGATAGTATTACTGCTTAATTCATCGGGCCGAGCCCCGGTAGCTCAGTCGGTAGCGACGCGGGCTGTCAATCCAGGGGTTGTGAGTTCGAATCCCGGCTCGGCCAACTTTCTTTCCGACGATTGACAAACGTCAACGCGACTGACCGCATTGAGTCCGATTTAGGCGTCGTTTATGAATAATACCGGACTACGGGATATTGAGCGGTTTGCGATTAAATTGTATTCAATATGAGTCCGTCCGTGGGAAAAAAGGGTATAAGTTAGCGTTTATTAACAGTGTAGATTAAGATCATCCTAGGTAACCGAATTTTGTTTGGAAAATTTCGAGTTTTATTCAAATGGTTTTTTTTGTGTGTGTGAAATAATTGAAAATGTGTGAGGCAGAGTGGTCATTGCTCACTTCGGTCACTTTCATTTCCCCCCCACAATGTTTCAAATGTCGTTCGGTGTAAAGACGTTTATACATGAGCGTGTTGAATAAAGTGTGGTATGACTTATCAACGATGACACATCACGGGATAACAAGGCAAACTCCACTTATGACATGTGATATCATAGCAACTTCCGTTCAAACTGCACAGAACGTTGACCCGTGCCAATCGGAAATCCTCGACTGTATCCGTGAACTATTTATAGACATTAATTATAAGCTAGACCCCATAACTAAATCTGTACCGAAGAGGGTTAGTTTGGAGTTTAACGCCGCTTTCAACAGCTTTGGTCATATCACGGCGGTCAGTGCACCTACCCATGTTTTCCTGGCTTTCCCACACCAGTACTTACACAACATTCTTTCGAAGCCACTGACTACTTTCTCACATAGATCAGAGGTGAGAGGCAATGGAAAACATCGCCCGAAAGAATGTCGCCGCAACCGGGTATCGAACCCGTGACCTCCAGATCACAAGTCAGATACGTTACCAATTGAGCTACCCGGCCGGGTCCGAGGAGGGTTAGCATTCCAGGGGGCTTAATTTAATTTCTAAATGCAGGGACGGTGGTTGTGGGTTCGATCCCCGGTCTGGTCATACCAGAGACTTTTAAAACTGGTATTAATGGCGCCCAGGGTTGCGGGGTTAGAATTACGACTGACTGGTTGGTGTCAGGATATATGGATCAGTAGTACTGGTAACTTACACAGGAAACGTCGTTTTATAACTGAAAAATTGTTAAAAGCGGCGTAAAACACCAATCAATTGAATTCAAAATGCAGCAGAGCCACAATGACAAAAGTGACTGAACGTCATTCATCTTCCACCAATGGGCTAAACTAGCCTAATTAGGAACGTGACCAGTTGAAATAATGTTTTATAGGGTACTGATGTAAGGAAGACAGGAACCACAAGTTAATAGGTCATATCATGGCATCCAGTTTAGATGCTCGTGTGTTTCCTGGCTTTCTCACAACATTATTTCCAAGCAACTAGCTGCTTTGCCACATAGACTGTTTACCAAATGATGGAAGACGAATGACGCTGTACATAACGTGAACTGGCTTCCGTATTACTATAACTGAATTATCCCGCATTTCTACATGTTGGAACGGATCAAAATGGTTCGTTGATATAATCAAAGACCTAATAATAAGTGTATAATTAGGTCTTTGATAAGACTGAGGTATATTTCCATGAATAGCAGAGGCAGTCCGAGTTAGGCCGAGTCAGTCCGAGTGAGACCGAGTGAGACCGAGTCAGTCCGAGTCAGACCGAGTCAGTCCGAGTTAGGCCAATAAGAGAGTGACTACGAGTATATTTTGTCGACTTGTGTTCACCCTGCACATCTGTTGAATCTTATCGGAATCTAAACAAGTTGACAGAAGCTAGACTTGTGTAAGTAATGTGTGAATAGTGCAGATCTTCACGTAATGTCTCACGGACGAGTTCTAACGTAGAGAGAGTGTGTTAACCCTTTCCAACATATAGACGCTTTCAGACGCCCCTGCAGTAGGCGACGTTTGAAAACATTGTGGCAAAGGTGAAACAGTTACTGCTCATGATGAGCAATTTCACCATTTGCCACAGTGTTATCAACTCTATCGCATAATGAAACCGTCATTTATGGACATTTTTCACATTTTTTGAAAAGATGTTTTCAAAGTCGTGTTATAAAAACGAGGGTCGCCACTCATATACATTTGAATAATCTAATCTATGCATAAGAATAAGTTTACATTAATTGTAAATGGTAAGATATGTATAACAAAGAACAATACGGTCTTCATCCGGGTTCTAAAGGTCAGTCTCCTTATCCTGTATTTATCCTGCTGTATGCGCCTTTATACCTTTACCACTTCCAGACGTATTTGTAGCAAATGACTGTTGAAAACTTCTTGGCAACGGAGCAAATTCTCATTTTACCACAATGTTTTCAACGCTATTAAACACTTATACTTATATTTAGAGAGATGTACTGCACTTGTCAATCAACAGATGTTTTACAAGATTTGCTTTATGTTGGAAAGTGTTAAACATCCTGTTATTCGCGGCTCTCAAGTGTAATTACGAACAATTGAGATCAATATCATCCTGTATTTGCGTGCAGGCTAATCTTTGGCTAGACTGCTCGCTACTAGTTCACCAGTCCATGTATGTAGCAAATAGTTATTTATAACTGCCAACATCCAGGGACCATTATATCGAGTGGACTTAACCATCTTTAAATTTGGACGAGTTCATTTGCAAATTATGGCATGACCCGGTTGCCGAAGATTTATACGAGGTTAATAAATGAAACATATTGAAACATTCAATGGACAGTCAACCTTGTGTTAGCTGTAAACCCTGTTAACCCTTTCCCTCATATAGACGCTTTCTGACGCCTCTGCAGCAGACGGCATTTTGAAAACATAGTGACAAAGGAAGAAATTGCTCAAAACGAGCAATTTCTCCTCTTGCCAAAATGTTTCCCAGTTTTAGTCATAGGTTATACATTCAATTATAGAGATTATCTATTTCTTGACAAAATATGTTCAAAGTCGTCTGCTGCAGAATTGTCGTATGAGGGAAAGGGTTAACCCACATATGACAAATCTGCAGCAGACGACCTCGAAAATATATTGACAAAAACATGAAAAATCTTCATAACTTTAAGGGTTTTATTATCAAAAAGAGTTGAACATATTTTGGCCAACGGATTAATTGAGTCATGAGCAATTTCACTTTTGGCCACAATGTTTTCAAAAGTCGTCTGCTATTATTGCGTCAAACTGCGTCTGCGTGTGGGAAAGGGTTAATTAAGCAGCCAACCTGTATTAAGCAGCCAACCTGTATTAAGCAGCCAACATGTATTAAGCAGCCAACCTGTAATAAGCAGCCAACATGTATTAAGCAGCCAACCTGTATTAAGCAGCCAACATGTATTAAGCAGACAGTAGAAGGTAAACGAAAGGCGCGGCCTACCTCTCGCTGGGCCTTTTTTCTTTTTTAACCGACTTTTATATTTTTGACTTGTATTCAACAGTCACCTGTTTTCAACAGCCATATTTTGACTCTCCCCTGAGTGGCTACGTAAGTTTGAGTGTGTTAGAGTTCACGTTAACATACGATGACAGCGTCTCAGTGGTGTAGTGGTAAGTTCCTTTACCTCGAGATCCGGGTTCGAATCCGGGTCAAGTGTTGCCATAGAGTTCAACAATGGTATTGTTTGCTTCCCTCCTACGCACTCAGGATTGCAGGAATAGCATAACGATTCACACGCTGGTAAAATTTACACCAAAACCCGAAGTACATTATAAGTAATATATAAGTAAGATATTGTTGAAAGAGGTGTATAGCATTATTAAAACCCCTCTGTATGATGATCGTATTAAAACCCCTCTGTATAATGATCGTATTAAAACCCCTCTGTATGATGATCGTATTAAAACCCCTCTGTATGATGATCGTATTAAAACCCCTCTGTATGATGATCGTATTAAAACCCCTCTGTATGATGATCGTAATAAAACCCCTCTGTATAATGATCGTATTAAAACCCCTCTGTATGATGATCGTATTAAAACCCCTCTGTATGATGATCGTAATAAAACCCCTCTCTATGATGATCGTAATAAAACCCCTCTGTATGATGATCGTAATAAAACCCCTCTGTATGATGATCGTATTAAACCCCCTCTCTATAATGATCGTATTAAAACCCTTCTGTATGATGATCGTATTAAAACCTCTCTGTATGATGATCGTATTAAAACCTCTCTGTATGATGATCGTATTAAAAACCCTCTGTATAATGATCGTAATAAAACCCCTCTGTATGATGATCGTATTAAAACCCCTCTGTATAATGATCGTATTAAAACCCCTCTGTATAATGATCGTATTAAAACCCCTCTGTATGACGATCGTATTAAAACCTCTCTGTATGATGATCGTATTAAAAGCCATCTGTATGATGATCGTATTAAAACGCCTCTGTATAATGATCGTATTAAATCCCCTCTGTATAATGATCGTATTAAAACACCTATGTATGACTATCGTATTAAAACCCATCTGTATAATGATCGTATTAAATCCCCTCTGTATAATTATCGTATTAAAACCTCTCTGTATAATGATCGTATTATGAAACCCTCTGTATGATGATCGTATTAAAACCCCTCTGTATGATGATCGTAATAAAACACTTATGTATGACTATCGTATTAAAACCCCTCTGTATAATGATCGTATTAAATCCCCTCTATATGATGATCGTATTAAAACCCTCTGTATTATGATCGTATTATGAAACCCTCTGTATGATGATCGTATTAAAACCCCTCTGTATGATGATCGTAATAAAACACCTATGTATGACTATCGTATTAAAACTCCTCTGTATAATGATCGTATTAAATCCCCTCTGTATAATGATCGTATTAAAACCTCTCTGTATGATGATCGTATTAAAACCCCTCTGTATGATGATCGTATTAAAACCCCTCTGTATGATGATCGTATTAAAACCCTTCTGTATGATGATCGTATTAAAACCTCTCTGTATGATGATCGTATTAAAACGCCTCTGTATGACGATCGTATTAAAACCTCTCTGTATGATGATCGTATTAAAACGCCTCTGTATGATGATCGTATTAAAACCTCTCTGTATGATGATCGTATTAAAACCCCTCTGTATGATGATCGTATTAAAACCCTTCTGTATGATGATCGTATTAAAACGCCTCTGTATGACGATCGTATTAAAACCTCTCTGTATGATGATCGTATTAAAACGCCTCTGTATGACGATCGTATTAAAACCCCTCTGTATGATGATCGTATTTATACAGAGTTGTATAGTAAGGTTCCTCTTTACAGATATCACTTTATGTAAGAAATGTACAATCAGATTAAAACGTATCACAGTAGAAACATATAAAAAAAAGAGTAAATGTTGATTGCGTATGGTAATTATGATGATTATAGTGGCGACAGGCATATGAGCATTTATTATAATTGCACATTTTCCGACCCAAATACATGCAGTTTTTCATGCGTAAATACACATCGTATTTAAATACGGTATAACATATGGTAATGATACGTGATTCACCCAACCTTCATTAATTTTATTTATGCATAAATTGTGTTATTTTATTATTACATGAAAATGTATCCCATGCTAACACGAGGATGATATTGCAGTAGCGATACATGGCTGTGTAGTGATTACTTCAGCCTCGCGAGAAATCAATTTTTCCACGCGCGTCGTAGAACAATACAAAAGGGGATATCGCCACTGCAACATGATATTCCCTATATAAATATAAACAGTTTTTGACGTATTGTGCATATTGATGTGCACATCCAAGTCTAAACATAACAAATTTGTCAGACATGTGCAGGTGGGAGACTCAAGGGAAACGAAATAAAAAACTATAACCCTTTTATAGCTAGAACACACACATTAAATAAAGGGACATAACTCTGTATGTAAAAGCAAGGAAAGAGGGGAGACACTTTATATAAGTAATACAAATTGCAAATTGCAATGAAAGGGTTGTTTTTAGAAAACATAGTTTAAGCTGCATGTTCACGCTTGTTCATTACCAACATTGATTGCACAGATGCACTTGGATTCCTTGAGTATCACGTAATAAAATAAATAATGATAATTGTTATCATTCTTCTACTACTTGTTCTTGTTCGTGTTCTTGTTCTTGTTCTTGTTCGTGTTCTTGTTCGTGTTCTTAATCTTCTTCTCTTTCTTGTTCTTCATCATCATATTTTTGTTCTTGTTCGTCTTATTATTATTATTTTTTTATATGATTTTTCAAATTATTATTATTATTATTAATTATTAATTATTATTATTATTATCATCAATATTATTATGTTCCTCATCACCAGTGTCATTATTGTATTATTATTATTATTATTGCAACCATCACAATTAACAGACAACCGCAACACAAAACACAAAACGTGCAGTTGGTGTTACCATGACATATGCGCCGTCCCTCGAGAAAACCAACAATGTGGACGTAAAGTATCGACCCGGATCAGCCGAAGCATGCCGCGCAGGCTAACCTGGACAGACACTTTTCGCCTCCTGTGGATTTTCTGTTTCAGGAAATCATTACTCTATACCTCTATTCCTCTGAGACGGAATGTGTCGACCCGTATTAGTTTGCGCGGACTGCGCAGCCTGATCTAAGTCAATTCATTACGCAGTGTCCATAATGTTGGTTTTCTCGTGGAACGGCACATATCTCAGTTGAAATATATGCGCCACACTTGACAGCTATATGATGCAGACATACTTACCCTTATCTGGTATGCATTTATACAGAAGAATGTAAAACCTACATGATTTGTAGTTTCGTCCTTCGAACAAAGAAGAAAACATTGTTGGAAAAGCATACATTGGCTCAACATTAGAAATTTCTCCTATTCCGACCCCCCCTCCCCATCAAGTATTTGCTGTAGAGATGGCAGAATGCGTTTATATTCTGGAAAGGGTTAACTCGTTACTTTATAGGTATCAGCTGCTATGAAAATATCGCATGAAAAAGTGTCAAGTGTCAACAATTGAATGATCAGTTTTGACACCGAGTTGAACAAACTTGAGGAATTGGTTTCTGAGAAATTTCGTCTTTTTTTATCCACAATGATTTCAAAAAGGTTGCCCGCCTCGAAATACGTTTGCATGAGGAAAAGTGCTGAAGAGGGTATAGAGGGTTTGACATCTTGTTTGCTAATTACGTCCAGAGGCGAAACATCCCTTTAATTAGACGTTTAGAAACAAATGGTAATAAACAGTGCTCTTTCACTAGGCTTTTCAATGAACTTATTTCTTGTCTCTTTTTCTTATCATTTCATGTTCGACTAATAACGTTAGTAGCAGCGACCCAGATAAGATATACGTTCCTGAAAGTAAAGCGAACAATAATTATCTAAATAACAAAAAGGGCTACCATTTTTATTTATTATTGTACATCCAGGGATGAAATAAAACTACATATGAGCCGGCCGTCCAGCTAGAAAACCAACACTGTAGACCCATAAAGTATCGACCCGGATCAAACTAAGCATGCCGCGCAGGCTAACCCGGACTGATAATGTTTGACTGCTGCGGTTTTTCTGTTTCAGGAATCATTGCGCCCTGAGACGGAATATGTCGTCCCGGATTAGCTAGCGCGGACTGCGCAGTCTGATCTGGATCAATGCATTACGCAGAGTCCATAATGTTGGTTTTCTCGTGTAACGGTTCATATTATTTAGAGCTGTACGGTCGAGCCGTTAATCCGGGAGGCTTTTATCTGGAATAATTGAGACACGAAATTTAAGGAACGGATTTAGTATGCATATTTTCCTTTAATACGGAAATCCGCGTTCAAGATCTAGATTATTTCGTTGATAAAGTCAATATTTGACGCCTTATAGGCTGACGACCATTGGTAACATTTGACGCCTTATAGGCTGACGACCATTGGTAACATTGGACGCCTTATAGGCTTACGACCTTTGGTAACATTTGACGCCTTATAGGCTGACGACCATTGGTAACATTTGACGCCTTATAGGCTGACGATCGTTGGTAACATTTGACGCATTATAGGCTGACGACCTTTTGGTAACATTTGGCGCCTTATAGGCTGACGACCGTTGGTAACATTTGACGCCTTATAGGCTGACGACCTTTTGTAACATTTGACGCTTTATAGGCTGACGATCTTTGGTAACATTTGACGCCTTATAGGCTGACGACATTTGGTAACATTGACCCCACAATAATTTCAATTTTCTAACATGTTTTCAAAGAAGATAAAATAGCATATCATTGATCGAGTAATACAGTTATCAATAAACTGTTTTTCTTGTACAGCAGTCTCGCGATATCTCTAGGTCGAACGTGACCTACACATGAACTCGAGTTATCGATTGGTTTGAGAGGTCGTTAGATTTATACAACATTCAGTTATGTATCGTAGGCTTATCGAGTTTTAACTATCAAAATTAAGCCATTGATAACCTCCTATCTATATATAAAAGCGCGACAGCAGTTCTGGTTGTTAGTATATACATATTGTCAACAATCAAAGGGTGATAACTCTTGACTAAGTATTCTAGTTTGGTTAGTACCCGAATTTGATCCAAATAAATATACACACAATGATGTAACAAATATTGAAAAAGAAATATGTTTGCTTAGAACATATATAAACATAAAATAAATTAGGTAATAAAAGATAATAATATTATTATACATATATATATATATATATATATATGTATGTATTTACAGTTGTTGTACATATAAAATTGTGTATATATGGGTTCTTTGATTATTATCTTGTCAAGTATCATACTTCATTATTTACATCATATTATTTCGATGGTGGAGGATGGATCGTTCATTTACGGGCGATGCCATATTTGCAAATTGGCTTTCATGTTTGATGTCATATTATTTATTATATTTTGTTTAATCAATTTGTTTTTTAGAATTTGTTTCTGTAGTTATTGTGTCCAGTGGAAGATAATCAAAATCAACTTAAACTTATGAAACTACACAAGGACAGCGACTGCATGTGTTGTCATATGTCATTTCAAAGTAAAAAGTGCTAACACCAAGAAGAAGAAAACCGTGATTTGTTGTTTATTCACGATACCTGGGTAAATACACCAGTACTGTTGTTTATTCACGATCCCTGGGTAAACACACCAGTACTGTTGTTTATTCACGATCCCTGGGTAAACACACCTGTACTGTTGTCTATTCACGATCCCTGGGTAAACACACCTGCACTATTGTTTATTCACGATACCTGGGTAAACACACCAGTACTGTTGTCTATTCACGATCCCTGGGTAAACACACCAGTACTGTTGTTCATTCACGATACCTGGGTAAACACACCAGTACTGTTGTTTATTCACGAACCCTGGGTAAACACACCAGTACTGTTGTTTATTCACGATCCCTGGGTAAACACACCAGTACTGTTGTTCATTCACGATACCTGGGTAAACACACCAGTACTGTTGTTTATTCACGAATCCTGGGTAAACACACCAGTACTGTTGTTCATTCACGATACCTGGGTAAACACACCAGTACTGTTGTTTATTCACGAACCCTGGGTAAACACACCAGTACTGTTGTTTATTCACGATACCTGGGTAAACACACCAGTACTGTTGTTTATTCACGATCCTTGGGTAAATACACCAGTACTGTTGTTTATTCACGGACCCTGGGTAAACACACCTGTACTGTTGTTTATTCACGGACCCTGGGTAAACACACCTGTACTGTTGTGTATTCACGATCCCTGGGTAAACACACCAGTACTGTTGTTTATTCACGAACCCTGGATAAACACACCAGTACTGTTGTTCATTCACGATCCTTGGGTAAACACACCTGTACTGTTGTTTACTCACGATCCATGGGTAAACACACCTGTAATGTTGTTCATTCACGATCCCTGTGTAAACACACCAGTACTGTTGTCTATTCACGATCACTGGGTAAACACACCTGTACTGTTGTTTATTCACGATACCTGGGTAAACACACCAGAAATGTTGTTTATTCACGATACCTGGGTAAACACACCAGAAATGTTGTTTATTCACGATACCTGGGTAAACACACCAGAAATGTTGTTTATTCACGATACCTGGGTAAACACACCAGTAATGTTGTTTATTCACGATCCCTGGGTAAACACACCAGTACTGTTGTTTATTCAAGATACCTGGGTAAACACACCAGTACTGTTGTTTTATTCACGATCCATGGGTAAACACACACGTACTGTTGTTTATTCAATATACCTGGATAAACACACCAGTACTGTTGTTTTATTCACGATCCATGGGCAAACACACCAGTACTGTTGTTTATTCAAGATAACTTGGTAAACACACCCGTACTGTTGTTTTATTCACGATCCATGGGCAAACACACCAGTACTGTTGTTTATTCAAGATACTTTGGTAAACACACCAGTACTGTTGTTTTATTCACGATCCATAGGCAAACACACCAGTACTGTTGTTTATTCAAGATACCTGGGTAAACACACCAGTACTGTTGTTTTATTCACGATCCATGGGCAAACACACAAGTACTTTTGTTTATTCAAGATACCTGAGTAAACACACCAGTACTGTTGTTTTATTCACGATCCATTGGCAAACACACCAGTACTGTTGTTTATTCAAGATACCTGGGTAAATACACCAGTACTGTTGTTTATTCACGAACCCTGGGTAAACACACCAGTACTGTTGTTTTATTCACGATCCATGGGCAAACACACCAGTACTGTTGTTTATTCAAGATACCTGGGTAAACACACCAGTACTGTTGTTTTATTCACGATCCATGGGCAAACACACCAGTACTGTTGTTTATTCAAGATACCTGGGTAAATACACCAGTACTGTTGTTTATTCAAGATACCTGGGTAAATACACCAGTACTGTTGTTTATTCACGAACCCTGGTTAAACACACCAGTACTGTTGTTTTATTCACGATCCATGGGCAAACACACCAGTACTGTTGTTTATTCAAGATACCTGGGTAAACACACCAGTACTGTTGTTTTATTCACGATCCATGGGCAAACACACCAGTACTGTTGTTTATTCAAGATACCTGGGTAAATACACCAGTACTGTTGTTTTATTCACGAACCGTGGGCAAACACACCAGTACTGTTGTTTATTCAAGATACCTGGGTAAATACACCAGTACTGTTGTTTTATTCACGAACCCTGGGTAAACACACCAGTACTGTTGTCTATTCACGATCCCTGGGTAAACACACCAGTACTGTTGTTTATTCACGATCCCTGGGTAAACACACCAGTACTGTTGTCTATTCACGATCCCTGGGTAAACACACCAGTACTGTTGTTTATTCACGAACCCTGGGTAAACACACCAGTACTGTTGTCTATTCACGATCCCTGGGTAAACACACCAGTACTGTTGTTTATTCACGATCCCTGGGTAAACACACCAGTACTATTGTTTATTCACGATACCTGGGTAAACACACCAGTACTGTTGTTTATTCACGAACCCTGGGTAAACACACCAGTACTGTTGTTTATTCACGAACCCTGGGTAAACACACCAGTACTGTTGTCTATTCACGATCCCTGGGTAAACACACCAGTACTGTTGTCTATTCACGATCCCTGGGTAAACAAACCAGTACTGTTGTCTATTCACGATACCTGGGTAAACACACCAGTACTATTGTTTATTCACGAACCCTGGGTAAACACACCAGTACTGTTGTTTATTCACGAACCCTGGGTAAACACACCAGTACTGTTGTCTATTCACGATCCCTGGGTAAACACACCAGTACTGTTGTTTATTCACGAACCCTGGGTAAACACACCTGCACTGTTGTTTATTCACGAACCCTGGGTAAACACACCAGTACTGTTGTTTATTCACGAACCCTGGGTAAACACACCAGTACTGTTGTCTATTCACGATCCCTGTGTAAACACACCAGTACTGTTGTTTATTCACGAACCCTGGGTAAACACACCTGCACTATTGTTTATTCACGATACCTGGGTAAACACACCAGTACTGTTGTTTATTCACGAACCCTGGGTAAACACACCAGTACTGTTGTTTATTCACGAACCGTGGGTAAACACACCAGTACTGTTGTCTATTCACGAACCCTGGGTAAACACACCAGTACTGTTGTTTATTCACGATCCCTGGGTAAACACACCAGTACTGTTGTTTATTCACGAACCCTGGGTAAACACACCAGTACTGTTGTTTATTCACGATACCTGGGTAAACACACCAGTAATGTTGTTTATTCACGATCCCTGGGTAAACACACCAGTACTGTTGTTTATTCAAGATACCTGGGTAAACACACCAGTACTGTTGTTTTATTCACGATCCATGGGTAAACACACACGTACTGTTGTTTATTCAATATACCTGGATAAACACACCAGTACTGTTGTTTTATTCACGATCCATGGGCAAACACACCAGTACTGTTGTTTATTCAAGATAACTTGGTAAACACACCCGTACTGTTGTTTTATTCACGATCCATGGGCAAACACACCAGTACTGTTGTTTATTCAAGATACTTTGGTAAACACACCAGTACTGTTGTTTTATTCACGATCCATAGGCAAACACACCAGTACTGTTGTTTATTCAAGATACCTGGGTAAACACACCAGTACTGTTGTTTTATTCACGATCCATGGGCAAACACACAAGTACTTTTGTTTATTCAAGATACCTGAGTAAACACACCAGTACTGTTGTTTTATTCACGATCCATTGGCAAACACACCAGTACTGTTGTTTATTCAAGATACCTGGGTAAATACACCAGTACTGTTGTTTATTCACGAACCCTGGGTAAACACACCAGTACTGTTGTTTTATTCACGATCCATGGGCAAACACACCAGTACTGTTGTTTATTCAAGATACCTGGGTAAACACACCAGTACTGTTGTTTTATTCACGATCCATGGGCAAACACACCAGTACTGTTGTTTATTCAAGATACCTGGGTAAATACACCAGTACTGTTGTTTATTCAAGATACCTGGGTAAATACACCAGTACTGTTGTTTATTCACGAACCCTGGTTAAACACACCAGTACTGTTGTTTTATTCACGATCCATGGGCAAACACACCAGTACTGTTGTTTATTCAAGATACCTGGGTAAACACACCAGTACTGTTGTTTTATTCACGATCCATGGGCAAACACACCAGTACTGTTGTTTATTCAAGATACCTGGGTAAATACACCAGTACTGTTGTTTTATTCACGATCCATGGGCAAACACACCAGTACTGTTGTTTATTCAAGATACCTGGGTAAATACACCAGTACTGTTGTTTTATTCACGAACCCTGGGTAAACACACCAGTACTGTTGTCTATTCACGATCCCTGGGTAAACACACCAGTACTGTTGTTTATTCACGATCCCTGGGTAAACACACCAGTACTGTTGTCTATTCACGATCCCTGGGTAAACACACCAGTACTGTTGTTTATTCACGAACCCTGGGTAAACACACCAGTACTGTTGTCTATTCACGATCCCTGGGTAAACACACCAGTACTGTTGTTTATTCACGAACCCTGGGTAAACACACCTGTACTGTTGTTTATTCACGATCCCTGGGTAAACACACCAGTACTGTTGTTTATTCACGAACCCTGGGTAAACACACCAGTACTGTTGTTTATTCACGAACCCTGGGTAAACACACCAGTACTGTTGTTTATTCACGATACCTGGGTAAACACACCAGTACTGTTGTTTATTCACGAACCCTGGGTAAACACACCAGTACTGTTGTTTATTCACGAACCCTGGGTAAACACACCAGTACTGTTGTTTATTCACGATCCCTGGGTAAACACACCAGTACTATTGTTTATTCACGATACCTGGGTAAATACACCAGTACAGTTGTCTATTCACGATCCCTGGGTAAACACACCAGTACTGTTGTTTATTCACGAACCCTGGGTAAACACACCAGTACTGTTGTCTATTCACGATCCCTGTGTAAACACACCAGTACTGTTGTTTATTCACGAACCCTGGGTAAACACACCTGCACTGTTGTTTATTCACGAACCCTGGGTAAACACACCAGTACTGTTGTTTATTCACGAACCCTGGGTAAACACACCAGTACTGTTGTTTATTCACGATCCCTGGGTAAACACACCAGTACTGTTGTTTATTCACGATACCTGGGTAAACACACCAGTACTATTGTTTATTCACGAACCCTGGGTAAACACACCAGTACTGTTGTTTATTCACGAACCCTGGGTAAACACACCAGTACTGTTGTTTATTCACGAACCCTGGGTAAACACACCAGTACTGTTGTTTATTCACGAACCCTGGGTAAACACACCTGCACTGTTGTTTATTCACGAACCCTGGGTAAACACACCAGTACTGTTGTTTTATTCACGAACCCTGGGTAAACACACCAGTACTGTTGTCTATTCACGATCCCTGGGTAAACACACCAGTACTGTTGTTTATTCACGAACCCTGTGTAAACACACCAGTACTGTTGTTTATTCACGAACCCTGGGTAAACACACCAGTACTGTTGTTTATTCACGATCCCTGGGTAAACACACCAGTACTGTTGTTTATTCACGAACCCTGGGTAAACACACCAGTACTGTTGTTTATTCACGATCCCTGGGTAAACACACCAGTACTGTTGTTTATTCACGAACCCTGGGTAAACACACCAGTACTGTTGTTTATTCACGATCCCTGGGTAAACACACCAGTACTATTGTTTATTCACGATACCTGGGTAAACACACCAGTACTGTTGTCTATTCACGATCCCTGGGTAAACACACCAGTACTGTTGTTTATTCACGAACCCTGGGTAAACACACCAGTACTGTTGTCTATTCACGATCCCTGGGTAAACACACCAGTACTGTTGTCTATTCACGATCCCTGGGTAAACACACCAGTACTGTTGTCTATTCACGAACCCTGGGTAAACACACCAGTACTGTTGTTTATTCAAGATACCTGGGTAAACACACCAGTACTGTTGTTTATTCACGAACCCTGGGTAAACACACCAGTACTGTTGTTTATTCACGAACCCTGGGTAAACACACCAGTACTGTTGTCTATTCACGATACCTGGATAAACACACCAGTACTGTTGTTTATTCACGATCCCTGGGTAAACACACCAGTACTATTGTTTATTCACGATACCTGGGTAAATACACCAGTACTGTTGTCTATTCACGATCCCTGGGTAAACACACCAGTACTGTTGTTTATTCACGAACCCTGGGTAAACACACCAGTACTGTTGTCTATTCACGATCCCTGTGTAAACACACCAGTACTGTTGTTTATTCACGAACCCTGGGTAAACACACCTGCACTATTGTTTATTCACGATACCTGGGTAAACACACCAGTACTGTTGTTTATTCACGAACCCTGGGTAAACACACCTGCACTATTGTTTATTCACGATACCTGGGTAAACACACCAGTACTGTTGTTTATTCACGATACCTGGGTAAACACACCAGTACTGTTGTCTATTCACGATCCCTGGGTAAACACACCAGTACTGTTGTTTATTCACGAACCCTGGGTAAACACACCAGTACTGTTGTTTATTCAAGATACCTGGGTAAACACACCAGTACTGTTGTTTTATTCAAGATAACTGGTAAACACACCAGTACTGTTGTTTCATTCACGATCCATGGGCAAACACACCAGTACTGTTGTTTATTCAAGATACCTGGGTAAACACACCAGTACTGTTGTTTTATTCACGATCCATGGGCAAACACACCAGTACTGTTGTTTCATTCACGATCCATGGGCAAACACACCAGTACTGTTGTTTATTCACGAACCCTGGGTAAACACACCAGTACTGTTGTTTATTCACGAACCCTGCGTAAACACACCAGTACTGTTGTTTATTCACGATACCTGGGTAAACACACCAGTAATGTTGTTTATTCACGATCCCTGGGTAAACACACCAGTACTGTTGTTTATTCACGATCCCTGGGTAAACACACCAGTACTATGCTAGGAGACGTGTCTTGACAATTGTATATATATATATTTAATGATTTATTGTTGATTGCTTTATGTATTTAGTGATTTAACGCCGATTTCAACACATTTTCAATTATATCACGGATTTCCTGGGTAAGTTATCAGAACTACTGGTCCATTTATCTTGACACGAGCCAGTCAGTCGTAATGCTTACCCGGAAACCCTGAGCGCAGCAGAGGTCAGCCATTACTACCATTTCTAAAGTATTGTGTATGACCCGAAGACACTTAGTTATGACACATCTAAAATGAAATAAATAATCCGATGTTTTAAGTATTTGCCGTTTCTTTATTTTGACTCGCATTTATGTTTTATTTGTCTTATTTACGAAGACAAAATAGTCCCTGCTAGACTTGCTGCAGACTGTTATGTGTCAATATCGAGATACAAATCACGTCGAATTCTCCTTTTAGTAGCAATTTTAACTTACTGAATGTTATTTTCATGTTCAAAGAGATGTCTTGATTTATGTAGAATTCATTTAATAATGTTAATCCATTAATATCTAAAATAGGAACTGTTTCTAAGCTAAATATGTTGATCAAGTGACTACCGATACCGACTGCGTAGATAAATCTCCTTTGCAGAGAGCCGTTCTTTACAATCACTTACAAATAGTTAATTATAAGTGATTTAAAATGTTTATTTGGTTCGAAACAAATGACGAAAAGAACAAACTGAGATAAAACTGGTTTTAATATAAAAATTACGTTGAATGAACACTCTCTGCCTATAAAGAGAGTGTAAAAAACGACAATTATGCGAAGAAGAAACGAATCGGGTCTTTCGTACAAAATTACTTCGTCCTTGACAATTTTAAATTTGTCATTTGATTCCCTACTCTGCATATTGTTATGCATCCTTAACACTAGGGCGCTCATCATTATATCATTATAATCGACACTCTCTGCCTATAAAGAGAGAAAGAAATGCAAGTTATGATACATTTACACTTGACCCCACCCCTGATGTTCCAATATGCCCTTTAGTTGATAACAGTTCTACTATAATGTAAGTGTTATGCATAACTGCAGTATGGATTTCCGGCGACGTTGCATCAACTTTCTCTTGTATGAACAACTTGTTCACATACATATTTTTACACTGATGGATTACCAGCTGTGACTTTACCTCAGGTAATAAGTGAATCATCCAATTATCAAATATGAGCCGTCTCGCGAGAAAAGCAACATTGTAGTCTCTGCGTAAAGCATCGACCCGGATCAACCTAATACGGACATACACATTTCGCCTCCTATGGATTTTCTGTTTCAAGAATCATTACTCTATACCTCTATCCCCCTAAGACGGAATATATCGGCCCGGATAAGTCCGTGCGGACTACGCAGGCCATAATGTTGGTTTATTCAACATTTCAGAATGTTGATCTCCATCTGGAGTTCAGCATCTTTAATTTCGCATTAAATAAAACGTATCCTACATACGCATATACTTATATATTTTATTTTTCAAGCTAAATTCGAAAATATATAATATATATAATTATTTTTCGCGTACCTGCACTTTCATAAAAAAGTAATTCTAACATAACACGAAAAAGGTATCATTATAAATCAAAGCGCAGATGGCACTGTAGTGGCGATCGTATCGAAAGTCCTGCAAAGTAACAAGCAGTATATCGGTGTAGGCCTTGCGATTTTCAATAATAGTGCACTCTGGTGCGGGTAAATTTGAGAAAAGCTTTATATTTTGACAGTAGATTAATGTTAGTTTTGCATGTTCTTTCCATCACCAACTCGATCATCTGTAAGTAATCAACTCTATGAACGAAACAAAACGCATTACCTGATTTCGGCCGAAAGAAATGATCGTTTTTTCTCTCCTTCATTCTTGCAAAATGTTATAGTTCCGTATTCGTCCTGCTATAATCAAAGTATTCTAATCGCTTTATAAACAAGCGTTTAGTACATTGACTCGCAAGCGTTTGCCAGTCGTCGTAATTTAATGCGCTCAAGTCGGACCTTGTCGATGACACCTAAACAAAGCATAAATCATCGTTAATCATTGACTGTCGGCGAGTGTCAGCAGCGACCGCAAAATAATGTATTCATATATTTTAAAAAATATATATTTTGATTGTTGTACAGATTTAAACCGGCGATTTTGACAAAACGAAACGGCAATGATTCGCCGGGTGCCGGTCATTATTGAAAACCCTGATTTAATTTATTATGCGAGTTATAGAACGCGCAATGATATTTATTATCTGCCCAAACATGAAGAAAGATAATATTTACATAATTTAACTCTATGTAGATATTATCTCAATAAATCTCAAATCCTAGTATTAATCCGGTACCAAAGTAGCACTGATATGATTATTATTAATCGTGTCTTTCCTATATATTTGGCGGTTTAACGGATGTAGGTTAATTTGTTTGCAGTAAGGAATAAAAAGTCAACGGGCTGTACAAAACTGACTATGTAATCTTTTTCGTTGTTGTTGTTTCTGTTAGCATTGTTGCGATTGTCAAACCAATCGCCACAAAAAGGATCTTTAAATTGAAAGACATTCCTTTGTAGGGATTCGAGCCCGTGGCCACTGTTTTGGTAGCTGTGTGTGTTACGTACAAAGCTTATTACGATATATGTGTACAACCTGTTTTAAATTGGACATAGTCTCGAAATCTAAATTTAGGACAATAAACACGAATGTTTATGAGTGCCATGTAAATTATGTTTACCAATACATGTGAGCCATTCCACGAGAAAACCAACATTATGAACTCTGCGTAAGGAATCGACCCAGATCAGCATGCACAGTCCGCGGAAGCTAATCCGGGCCGACACATTCCGCCTCAGGAAAATAGAGGTTTAGAGTAATGATTCCTGAAACAGAAAATCCACAGGAGGTGAAAAGTGTCTGTTCCGGGAAAGCTTGCGTTGCATGCTTAGACTGATCCTGGTCGACGCAGAGTCCACAATGTTGTTTTGTCGTAATTCGGCTCATATATTGTGACCTCTGTCATCTCGATCGAACAACAAATAAAGTCTATTATAGAAATACGGGTAGCCCTAGATCATTCCGACATGCATCAGCCTTGGTTATCATCGATGACTGATTATTGCCTCGTTGTTTACATCCACAACTTCGTGGACAACCGGTTTCTAAAAAAAGGTACAATAAGAAGAGATGTTTTACATAATTGTTCGACAATATATCGCAGACACATATTATATGCAATAACAACAATTTACTTATGATTGATCTAAAGCTATAATTCGCCTTTTGAGCCGTTCCACGAGAAAACCAACATTATGGAATCTGCTTAATGTATCGACCCAGATCAGCCTGCGCAATCCGCGCAGGCTAATCCGGGCCGACACATTCCGTCTCAGGGGGATAGAGGTATAGAGTAATGATTTCTGAAACAGGAAATCCACAGGAGGCGAAAAGAGTCTGTCCCGGTTAGCCTGCGCGGCATGCTTAGGCTGATCCGGGTCGATACTTAACGCAGAGTACACAATGTTGGTTTTTATCGTGGAGCGGCCCATACTCCGTTTTGCAGGGCAATTACTTTGACGGTTGATGAAGTTTGTAATTTCCTGCCGGTATAAACCGTCTCATATTGAATATGTATTTAATCCTTTCCCACTTGCAGACGTATCTTGACTCGTTTGCAGCACACGACCTTTGGAAACATTTCGACAAAAGGAGGCATTGCTCTCATAATGAGCAATATCTCCTTGTGTCATAATGTTTTCAGCTTAATTTAACAAAAAAATAAATTCACCTATAGAAAACGTCAATATCTTAACCCAGATATGTTGTAAGTCGTCTGCTGCAGTTTTGATGAATGTGGGAAAGGGTCAAACTAATCGCCCACTTCCGGATTCACGACGTTTATATCACATGGAAATCGTTATAACCGCATCCTGTATATAGTTTGACATACGACTTTTGACGCCTCTGTATCAGATGATGTCTGTTTGAAATGTGTAAAACGCAACTTCCAGCAGTTCCCACATACAACAAACCTGCAGCAGACGACTTTGAAAACAATCATGCCAAAACATGGAAAATCTCTATAAATGAGAGCATAATGACTGGAAAAAGTTGAACACATTGTGGAAAACGGTGACATTGCTCGTTTTGTCACAACGTTTTCAAAAGTCGTCTGCTGCAGAGGTATCAGAAAGCATAGATATATGGGAAAGAGTTAACACGGTATTTTCTGGATAAATTCCCAATACTTCAGGGGAATCAGCCGTAACACTATCCCACATCTGTAATTTCTCAAGGTCTGTGCTGCTTGTAATTACATATTTCAATATATTTCAAACACCGTTGCAGACACGATGATCAAAAAGCCCGTCTATTTCAGAAAATATTACGGATGGATTTCGTATGACAAAGGTGTTGAATGAAGTTAAATGGATTGAACCTGGAGTATCCACAAAGTAAAATATGAACTGGACTCGAATGAAGCTACTCTTCTAGCTTTGTGTCATCAACCTTTTCCCCTAAAACAGATGGTAAATAACGAACATAATACAATGATAAAAGTTTTACTACTTAGAGATTTAAAAACATTGTGAATCATTATGAACACTTTCTCATTTTGCCACAATGTTTTCAAATGTCGACTGCTACAGATGCGTCGAAATAGTCTGCAAGTATAAGACAGATTAAAGAACAAAATGTGAAGACATTTGTTTTCAAGTGTATAGAACGTGCGACAGTGTTGTGTCGAGGAACAGCTTTCGCCTTGGGTGTGGACGGTCGCGGGTTCGATCCACGGTCGGGTTATATAACATTCTTTAACAATAGTACGTGTACATACAGCAGTTTTGTATGAATCACTGATATCAACATACACTGACCATTAGTACGTGTACATACAGCAGTTTTGACTGACTCACTGATATCAGCATACACTGACCATTGGTAAGTGTACATACCGCAGTTATGACTGACTCGCTAATGTCAGCATACACTGGCCATGCGTACGTGTACATACAGCAGTTTTGATTGACTCGCTGATGTCAGCATACACTGATCATGTGCACGTGTACATACAGCAGTTTTGACTGACTCACTGATGTCAGCATAGCATACAATGACCATTAGTACGTGTACATACAGCAGTTTTGACTGACTCGCTGATGTCAGCATACACTGACCATTAGTACGTGTACATACAGCAGTTATGACTGACTCGCTAATGTCAGCATACACTGACCATGTGTACGTGTACATACAGCAGTTATGATTGACTGGCTAATGTCAACATACACTGACCATTTGTACGTGTACATACAACAGTTATGACTGACTCACTAATGTCAGCATACAATGACCATGTGTACGTGTACATACAGCAGTTTTGACTGACTCGCTAATGTCAGCATACAATGACCATTAGTACGTGTACATACAGCAGTTTTGTCTGACTCGTTGATGTCACCATACACTGACCATTTGTACGTGTACATACAGCAGTTATGACTGACTCGCTAATGTCAGCATACAAAGTCCATTAGTACGTGTACATACAGCAGTACACTGACCATTTGTACGTGTACATACAGCAGTTTTGACAGACTCGCTAATGTCAGCATACAAAGTCCATTAGTACGTGTACATACAGCAGTACACTGACCATTTGTACGTGTACATACAGCAGTTTTAACAGACTCGCTAATGTCAGCATACAAAGTCCATTAGTACGTGTACATACAGCAGTACACTGACCATTTGTACGTGTACATACAGCAGTTTTGACAGACTCGCTAATGTCAGCATATACTGACCATTTGTACGTGTACATACAGCAGTTTTGACTGACTCGGAAATGTCAGCATACAAAGTCCATTAGTACGTGTACATACAGAAGTACACTGACCATTTGTACGTGTACTTACAGCAGTTTTGACAGACTCGCTAATGTCAGCATACACTGACCATTTATACGTGTACATACAGCAGTTTTGACTGACTCGGAAATATCAGCATACACTGACCATTTGTACGTGTACATACAGCAGTTATGACTGACTCGCTGATGTCAGCATACACTGACCATTAGTATGTGTACATACAGCAGTACACTGACCATAAGTACGTGTACATACAGCAGTACACTGACCATTAGTACGTGTACATACAGCAGTTTTGACTGACTCGCTGATGTCAGCATACACTGACCATTAGTATGTGTACATACAGCAGTACACTGATCATAAGTACGTGTACATACAGCAGCACACTGACCATTAGTACGTGTACACACCGCAGTTATGATTGACTCGCTAATGTCAGCATACACTGACCATGTGTACGTGTACATACAGCAGTTTTGACTGACACGCTGATGTAAGCATACACCGACCATTAGTACGTGTACATACAGCAGTTTTGACTGACTCGCTGATGTCAGCATACACTGACCATTAGTACGTGTACATACAGCAGTTTTGACTGACTCACTGATGTCAGCATACAATGACCATTAGTACGTGTACATACAGCAGTTTTGACTGACTCACTGATGTCAGCATACAATGACCATTAGTACGTGGACATACAGCAGTTTTGACTGACTCGCTGATATCAGCATACACGTGTACATACAGCAGTTTTGACTGACTCGCTAATGTCAGCATACACTGACCATTAGTACATGTACATACAGCAGTTTTGACTGACTCGCTGATGTCAGCATACACTGACCCTGTGTACGTGTACATACAGCAATATACGCCATGATATAATGTTAACGTTCTTGAAAGTGCCGTAAAAACACTATACACACTAATAACAAACCAAATCGGTCAATACTCATTTTTGCATTAGAACCCAATTATATCTGACTCATAAAGAGGAAAACATCGATCCCAACAAGTTACCGCATATTGTTTTGGTAGTGACGGATTTATTGGCGGTACGATACTGTAGATATGGATACCCTGGAACCAGAACAGTATTCCTCACATGCATGTGCTTTCATTGACATTAGAAACAATCTATGAATATTAAGACATCTCGATATGGTGTTCAGTAATGGAGAACTACTGTAGAAAAGGATATTTAAAGTAAATCATCGATCTTACGTTCATTCCCCTGTGTCCATTACATCTGATGCCTTTTTAAATTATGAATTAAGGCAGCGACCCTTGATATAAAGCTGTTGTTACATCGACTGAGAATAAGATTCTTTCAAAGGGGATGGCACTATCTAAGTTGTGAGAACTTGCGGCCAATCCCGTTTGCCTATAACATGTTTATTTGTAAATCTGAATTATATCCTGTATGTATATTTTGTTGGCAATAAATTGTGTTTAAAGTAATTTCTTTCAAAGACTTAGAAATTGAATTGAAACAATACTGTCGGCGATGATCTTGTGAAAGTTAATTGTGCAGTGGTAGAGCATTGGGATCTCGTACTAAATGACACATACTCGACTCCCGTGATGAGCGAATTCTGCCTTTTGGTATTTTCAAACGAATGGCGCCAGTACAGGTGAGGTCTCCAGGGGGCGTGAGTAAAATAAATTTGGTTCGCAATCAAATGAAACGAACATAAAGACATTGGATACATCTCAAATGTTGATCTCGATATAGACTGTCCGCATGAATTATATACAGTTGGTGTTCATAGAGCGCTGGTGTAATGTTGTGTAAAGTCAAAGCTTGAGACCCGTCTGGCTGATCTGGTTATACACTGTCCGCATTTTCTACATACAGTTGGATTTCGTAGAGCGATGGTGTAATGTTATTTATTCCACTCCCCCATTCCAACATAAAGACGCCTCTGCAGCAGACGATTTTTTTTAAATATTGTGGCAAAATAAGAAATTGCTCAAGACGAGCAATTTCTCCTTCTGCCACAATACGTTTCAACTCGATTCAATATCCAAACTATTATTGATAGAGATAATCCATATTTCCCCCCCCCCCCCAGATGATTTCAAAGTCGTCTGCTGCAGATTTGTCGTATGTGGGAAAGGGTTAAAGTCACGGTACGTGGTATCAGGGTTATTTTAAAAACGCTCGCATGTCGTCTGCCGTGTGAAGCTGCTACAATGTATCGATCTGTCCGATCTATGATCACTCGGCATGATGCAACAGTTCGATAGATAACGTATTAGCCGTGTCTGGCGTGTCGGGGTCTTCATGCATCCGCGTACAGAAACAAAATCCCATCTGCACAGTGTCATAAGTGTCTATACTTTCCGTCTAAATCTTACGTCGACATAAATGCACCTCCGACCAAAACCTAGAGGCGTAACTCCACTGGTTTAATACCAGTGTAGCTTTAATCCTTTCCCAAATATAGACGCTTTATGGCGTCTCTGCAGCAGACGATTTTTGAAACGTTGCGGCAAAAGGGGAAAACTGCTCAAAACGATTAATTTCTCCTTTTGCCACAATGTTTTCAACTCGATTAAAAATTGATCCTTTTAGAGATTTGAGCAATTTTTATCTGAATATTTTCAACGTCGTCTGCTGCAGAATTGTCGTATGTGGGAAAGGGTTAAACAAAAGTCCGTAAGACCCCAAATCATCAGACGCGGCTCGTATATATATTTAATGTATATCATCATGATGAACACCGCGGCTGCGGTAAGTTTAAACCCTTATAAAAACCATTAAAACAACGAGTATATATTTTTTTTTCAATGATGAATGGATTTGTTTTATGCTTATCTTCTAGTTTGTGCACTATTTACGACATGTTGAAACGGTTGCAGTGCCACTTTAAAAGGATTTTGTAATGTGTTCTTTAAAATCTCATTTTATATTCAACTGTCAAATGGGAAGAGCGTCCGCTTTGAAAGCGGGAGATCCGGTCGGGTCATATTTAACTCTTTCAGCGCAAAAGGCAATATTGAGGTATTTGCAAACAATACTGATTCAGGCGAGTCAGCTCGTGACGAGCTGTCTCACCTGCAATCAGCATTGTTTGCCTTTTAGTTATCGAAATAGTCCAAATTGTTATTACATAATAAACGGAGACGCCCGATTTTGAACATGGAAGAGTCTACTTTAAACAATTCGGCGCTGAAAGAGTTAAACGTGGCAGTGATTACTTAGTCCTTCACCCTCGGTGTTGTAATGATAGTAAGTAAGTAATTATGTATTGCCTCCACATATCGAGAGTACTATACGTATACAGCATACACGAAACATAGACTACTATACAACAATGATGAAACATGAAACAAAATCACAGTATCTCATATCATAAAATATATACATATGTGCAATGGTAGTAAACATGGATGGTTGGGTGAGTCGGAGGATAAAAGAATGTAAGCTAATGCTGTGATTTGTGTTTTTATCGCGGTTTCCAATTGTAACTGCTAGTATGTATATTATGTATACATGCATACATGCACTCGTAGTTATGCACATAACACTTACCACCACTTAGGTGCCATGTTTGGCTGTGCATCCTTGTCGAAACGAAAGTCATGGAAAGACGATGAAATGTCTATGTGATAGATCCCTACATAGCAAACCTTTTCTAATCTTGCAAACAATGGACATGATAGCTATCATTCGTACGGCTGATTCATCAGTGTCTATATAAACTATACCGGGAGTACTGTTATATTATCCGGGGAACGCTGTGGTATAAATGAAAGTCTTTCGAAAATGTCATAAAACACAAACTTCAAAATATGCATTTTACAAATGAAACATTATAATAGCTGCAGTAACAACCGAAAACTTAAATCAATGGATTCTGACTGATCAAAGTTGACGATCAATGCACATAGGACCGACTACAGGCGGCATGCCTCTCGTACCAAATATCCCCGCTTCGCTTCTTGTCATGAGCGGGTCCTGACTTTAGGATTTTTCCACACAAACGGCGAAAGTACTGGTTTTAAAAGTCTTCAGGAAGCAGACGTCGAGCGTGTTTAATATAAGCTGAAAGCTTGTTTCACAATCGATGTGAAATAAATAAACTTAAACATAAACTAAATGATATATTTAACCTTCCCCGTGTCAGTATTGCTTAAAGGTGTTTGATGCTTGTGGGACTACATTTACCGACTGTCCACCAGATAATCTAGGACTACATGAATATAACACATAGACGGACAGTGCAAGATCTGGTGAGAGTGTACGGATGGAACGGCTCGGTTCCCACTGTACGCAGATGCAACAAGACTCATACTATCATGACACGGCTCATACATTGTATGTATAGTTAGTCTATTTAGAACTATAGTTAGTCTAGTTACTGTTATTGTATATAAAGTTAGTCTATAATGTATCTATAGTTAGTTTAGTTAGCTATATTGTATCTATAGTTAGTTTAGTTAGCTATATTGTATCTATAGTTAGTTTAGTTAGCTATATTGTATCTATAGTTAGTTTAGTTAGCTATATTGTATCTATAGTTAATCTAGTTTGTCATATTGTATCTATAGTTAGCCTAGTTAGTTATACTGTAACTATAGTTAATCTAGTTTTTTATACTGTATCTATAGTTAGCCTAGTTAGTTATACTGTATCTATAGTTAGCCTACCTATGTATAGTATATCTATAGTTAGCCTACCCATTTATATTATATCTATAGTTAGCCTAGTTAGTTATACTGTATCTATAGTTAGCCTACCTATTTGTATTATATCTATAGTTAGTCTAGTTAGCTATACTGTATCTATAGTTAGCCTAGTTAGTTATACTGTATCTATAGTTAGCCTACCTATTTGTATTATATCTATAGTTAGTCTAGTTAGCTATACTGTATCTATAGTTAGCCTAGTTAGTTATACTGTATCTATAGTTAGCCTACCTATTTGTATTATATCTATAGTTAGTCTAGTTAGCTATACTGTATCTATAGTTAGCCTAGTTAGTTATACTGTATCTATAGTTAGCCTACCTATGTATAGTATATCTATAGTTAGTCTAGTCAGCTATACTGTATCTATAGTTAGCCTAGTTAGTTATACTGTATCTATAGTTAGCCTACCTATTTGTATTATATCTATAGTTAGTCTAGTTAGCTATACTGTATCTATAGTTAGCCTAGTTAGTTATACTGTATCTATAGTTAGCCTACCTATGTATAGTATATCTATAGTTAGTCTAGTTAGCTATACTGTATCTATAGTTAGCCTAGTTAGTTATAATGTATCTATAGTTAGCCTACCTATGTATAGTATATCTATAGTTAGCCTACCTATGTATAGTATATATATAGTTAGCCTACCCATTTACATTATATCTATAGTTAGCCTAGTTAGTTATACTGTATCTATAGTTAGCCTACCTATGTATAGTATATCTATAGTTAGCCTACCTATGTATAGTATATATATAGTTAGCCTACCTATGTATAGTATATCTATAGTTAGCCTACCCATTTATATTATATCTATAGTTAGTCTAGTTAGTTATAGTGTATCTATATTTAGTGTAGTTAGTTATATTCTGTCTTCACTAACCATAGGTGCAACAAGATTCCTAATTGTTTTAGATGACGGATACGAAGGCTTTACTGCTTCCGATTAATTAGTCATGTATAACAATCTAGTAAGTATATATATAGGGCCTTATTACAAATAGGCGGAAACTGTAGCCTTTTGTGAAACTGTGCGTATGCTATACACGGTAGATTAACCGAACAAGCATTTATTCACATAACTCTCG
This sequence comes from Serripes groenlandicus, assembly GCA_031761405.1. NCBI lineage: Eukaryota > Metazoa > Mollusca > Bivalvia > Cardiida > Cardiidae > Serripes > Serripes groenlandicus. Next base: position 123,635,500 of record JASEVX010000004.1, on the reverse strand, counting down.
TCGTGATAGTTCAGTCCGTAACAATCACAGAGTCGTGGGTTCGAACCCTGGATAGGCCATCGATGCCTTCCGGTGATTGATAACTATCATTATGACTAGCGTCGTTCGTCCTCCAACAATGAGGTAACAAGTCTATGTGGGAATGCTGTCAGTTGCCCGGGAAGAATGGTGGAAACACACGTAAGAAGAACTGGCCGCTGTGGTATAACTGGTTTAACTGAAATACCGTTTAAAACGGCATTAAACTCCAATCGATCAACACGGTAAATAGCCCATACAGATACTACTCAAATCCAATCAATGTGGTCATGCCTTGTTCAGTTTAAACTGCTTTATTAATTGAAGCAAGAAATATCTTTAAAAAAGATAAACGGCGATAATAGTCAAAACAATCAGTAATTTTCCATGAATTATAAAATTTGCGCAATTATCTATGTATTTACCAAAGGCTAATCGGCCATCTCAATCCAGCTTCAGTTTCTATAAATAGAGTATCAAGGCCGAGAATACGCCACATGACTGGAGATTATCAATTGAAGATAAATAACTGAAAACTTATCATGTTTCAAAAATAATTAATATTTTGATCTTAAATATTATATTTCATACGCTTTCACTGGTTTTTTTCAATGAAATTTATTTCTTAAGGAAAACAATTAAAAGTTAGTATGCAGAACATTTCATTTTAAAACTTCATCTTATTAGTGCCTCTCGTAGGATCGACAACTTAACCATGAACCAATCAAAACGTTTCATTTCCTTTATTTCTTCGACATTATTCATTAAATACAACATTTGATTGGTCTACAGTCTAGATCATTTGTTTAACATCAAGGTCAAAACTGAGGTTAAACAGCTATCGCCGAAAAACTATCATATTTTGAGAATTTGTTTGACGGTGTAATCATCAAGAGTCTATAATTTGTTTCGATTAGAAAGAGTGTTCGATATCGACACAGTTGTTTACATGTGTCAATGATAAAGTATTTAGGTAGGTGACTAGATGTTATAGATAGGTTATCACATCAACATACTTCAGCATGCTCATGCAAAAAGGTACACATTTGCATTCGAGCCGAATTACAAGAAAACCAACATTATGGACTCTGCGTAAAGTGTCGACCCGGATCAGCCTAAGCATGCCGCGCAGGCTAACCCAGACAGACAAGTTTCGCCTACTGTCATTACTCAATACCGTTATCCCTCTGAGACGGAATGTGTCGGCCCGAATTAGTCTGCGCGGCCTGCGATAATATATCAGCAACACATATATCTATAGCATACGATATGTGTTATCTAAACACGAGAACATATTCAAATCAGACACCTGGAGGTTTTTAACCCTCATCCCGCTAAATTCATGAAATCGGTATCATCACCCTTGCTTATTGACAGACGGTATCATCACCCATGCTTATTGACAAGTTATTAACTATATTTATGGACGCTGCCGATTGATTATTATATGATAAGCGAACAGTATAGACTAAGATAAGACTACACAAATTTGAAAACGAACCTTGGTCTACAATGTTTTGAAATTGAAGTTCAAAACTGCGAGTAATATTAAGCCAATGTTGTTTCAATTCGCGTACAGCAGGTTGAGTGTTAATACATATTGTATTTTTTTTCACCAGAAACTGAAAGTCCACTGAATTAATTATGTAATGTAATGCTGATGGTTATATGATCGCAATGGGGATTGGGTTAACAACATCGGATATGGAATGGGTAATGTTGCCATGACGACTGTTAACCCTTTATCCGCTTAAACCACGTAACTCGTATTATCAACATTCATTTGTATATATTCTTATTCATTTATGGACTAGTATTCGATAAGTATTGATACATGATAACCAATCAATATATAAGACTGCACTTATATTTACGCTGATCTTGGTCTTCAAAGGTTCGCAATTGAAGTTAAGAAAAAGTGCGGAATTGTTGTTTACATCCCCGTACAACATTGTAAGTTAAATACATATGAATCGTCCCACGAGAAAACCAGCAGTGTGGACTCTTCGTAAAGTATAGAACCGGATCAGCTAAAGCATGCCGCGCAGGCTAATCCGGAGAGATACTTTTCGCCTCCTGTGGATTTTCTGTTTCAAGAATTATTACTCTATACCTCTATTCCCCTGAGACGGAATGTGTCGGCCCGGATTAGTCTGCGCGGTCTAGGTCGATACATTACGCAAAGTCCATACTGTTTTCTTGTGGCAATTGTATTTTGTGTACGTAGAAGCAGTACTTCTGTATTGTATTTGTAATGGTAATATGATCGCTATGGGGGATAGGGTAAGACTATCTGACATGGATTGAGACATGGATTGAGACATGTTGCCATGACGACTCTTAACCCTAACCTCCGGATGATTGACGAACAGTGTTTAAACCAGGTCAAAACTGCATGGATGTATTTAATGTGTATTGTAATTAATGTGATTACTATCGTATTGTTGGGATAGGTTTGCCAACATCTCGGAGAAAGTTCCATGATGTACTTGTTTATCCGAACATTGAGACTATTGGCCTTTATTCCGCTGATTCCCTGTAAAGGATGTCATCACACAGTCACACCATTGTTCTTAATGGCGCTGTCACACTATAACATTTAGCAATAACTTATGCCAGCGTATTTGAATTTTCACCAACACGCTGGTTGTATACGTTAAAAGCAAGTGCAGAGGTTGAAATAAATTTGTGCACAGATGTGGGCGTATGCCGACTCCCTCTTCATAGATAAGGCATACGTCAGACTAACGTCAACACGGTTAGAGGTTACTCATACGTCGAGATACGCTGGCATCAACTTACAGCTAACTTATTTATAACCTATGAGTAACTTGCTTCTATCCTATATCTTGCCTATATCTGACGTATCTGTAACGCATATTGACGTATTCAGACGTATTAGAGAAACTTATTGAATCTGTTTACAGGCCTCCTCACTCAAAGACGAAAAAACCCCGACGTCAACTTGCGTGTACTGGCGAATAGGACTTGAGTAAAATTCGTTCTCATTAGTATATGTACGTTGTACATCGTTGGTGTGTTCGTATACATGTGTTTGTGAGCTTTTGTGTTCGTTGCGATTAATCTCGTTCGTCGGAAAATGTTGAGCATGTTTAAAAAATTGTGGCGAATAAAAGTTTCGTCTATCATTCGTTAAAATTCGTTTCAATACGTTAACCAATCGGGGAGTCTTCGCATGCGTTCGTCAACTGGCGTTAGAGGTCGCAAGTTATCAGGTCGTGATCAGCTAATTTGCATATCAAGCGATCGAGGACGATCCCATGACGAATCTTTGCGATAGTTTGCGAACTTGTACGAAATGTAGCGGATAATCACGTATTGTAACTAATTGAATCCGAAATTTCATAACGAATAAAAGCGAATTGTAACGATTGGTTGACGTTCAAAAATGAACGGCATACGCTTGCATACGAGTCATTACTAAGGGTAACTACGACATACGAATCCAGGCGAATCACAACGCATCTAAATTTCTTGAGTATCTCAACAGTTTTGTGTATTTCTTGAATTTCATATATAAAAGGAGGAGGCTAAATATGTGCAGTATGTGGCTGCTATGGCCCACCAAGAAGTCTTCCAGCAACAATTTAACATCCACAAGTTCACCAGAGGCCGATTTAGGTGGAAAAGAGAAGCCAGAGCAGGTCGCATCTGGAGAAGACCATGGTTGCATCCCGAGAGACGGCGCCAATTTGGCATCTATGATCAGTTCATGGTTGAGCTAACGAAAAGAACAAAGAGTGTTTGCGCGACCCAACGCATTCTAGCGAATAACAGTAACCGTTCGTCACACTTCGTAAATCATTCGCAACAAATAGTTCCCCTGCGTTTACCTTTTGTTATATTTCAAATTATGTAACACATTTTCAAAATTCGCCAGAATTGACACATTTACCCAATTCGCCAGGCTGCGTTTAATGGATTCGCCTATGTGTGAGGAGGCCTGTACAACTAGCGTATCTTTTGTGTTTTGCCGGCGTGTTGCGGTCCCTGTATATAAGGGGACCATTGAGTAGTACCTCACTAATACCTCCAACCGTTATCAGAGAAGATGGAGGATCATGACATTATATAATTGGCATTTCACCAGATTCGTGCCAATATGATGCGGAGGAGAAGAGGTCAACGATGACGGGAGGTCTGAATCTGCAGGCGACGGCAGTTTGACCTGTACGACAAGCTTCTAGCGGAGCTCCGAAACGGGGACCAAGCATCTTTCAAAACCTTCATGCGGATGTACCCCGAGATGTTCGACGAGTTGCTTGTCAGAGTGGGGCCCAGGATCACCGAGCAACAAACATGGTTCAGCCTGGCA
>JASEVX010000004.1:123399433-123630946 GCA_031761405.1 Serripes groenlandicus | reverse complement strand
ATCAGTCGCGGCTGATTATATATATAATGCTATATCATCATTAATTTTATTATTTTTTTGGTTTATTTAATCTTTTTATCATTTAATTTTACCTCATTATGTTTTTATTTTTTATTTATTATTGTTATTATTTAAGAATGTGTGTCTATTCATTCGGTAGATAAATTAGCTAATCCATGAATCTATTAAATTATATTTTTAAATAATATTTTGCATCTGTATTATTAATTAATATAATCTTCTTTAATTATTTTATATTATTTATATTAAGTTTAATGTATGTTTTAATTATTAGAATGTAACATTTTATAATTAATGTTTTTTATAAAGATTATATTGCTATGAATATTAATTCTAACTATATGATTATTTTATGTTATGTTGTTGAATTGATTTTTAATTGCATTTCTTTGAATTTTTTGAATTTTATAATTTTTAATTTTTTTATCATTGATAATAATTTTTTCAATGTTATAATTTAATTCTGATTAAACTTTAATTTTTTGTAATTTTTATTTTTATAATGTATTATATTATTAGAATGATTACTGCATACTCTATGAATTTATAGATCTTAATTATTTTTTTAATCTTTATTTTATAACAAGATTAGTGTGATTAGTATATTTTTACTCTTATTTACTGTTTCTACTCTGATATACTTTTATTATATTATCATGATAATATATTTATATTTTGTTTTTACTGAGTGTAATATTTATTTTAATCAATTATTTTAATTTACTTACTACCTGATGTGATGTTAAGAATTCTTGATGAAATTTTATTACTTTTTCTTTTTCATAATCACTATTACTTTGCATATATTATACTATTATTCAATCTTGAGTTTTATTTGAATATAAAAATACATTTTTATATTACTTTATTATGTATCTGTGGTGATTTATGATTCATTACTATAATTTTATTATACCATGAAATGTTGATGAGCAAAATATTGACTTTTTATCTTTTTGATTAATATAATCTATTTTTTGATTATTTTTATATATTTTATTTTTCTTTTTTTATATATTAATTATTTTATTTATATGATATTGATTATGATTTTATATGTAATAGCTTATGTATAATTATAATCTTATAAATCTTTCATTATTACTTTAATTATTTCTGGTTAAATTTTTATATATATATACAATATTATATAATACTTTTATATTTATTTCTAAATTTAACTGATTTTATTTAATATTAATACCATGTCTATAGTTTAATTTTGTTACTATTTTTATCCAATTTTTTAAGTAGAAGTTTCTATTTATGCTATAACTAATAACGTTATTTATGAATTTTCATTACCTTGTTAAATGATAATTTATTTTTATACCTATTATGATTTAAAATATATTAGAATTATTTATGTGAGATTTTATGTTATATATTATATTTTTCTTGATAGCTGGTAATCCAAAAATAATTTTTTTATCTTATATCTTATTATTAATATCATTTTTTATGATGAATTTTTAATAATTATGTCTCTGATTTATTTTGATTATACTGTATATTAGTTTATTATTCATATTTACTTTAACATTAATAATGAAGATATTAATTTTTTTTTTTTTTATTATATATATATTAATTTATTTTGAATCTTCAGAATATCAAATAAATATTTATCTTGATGATGATTTATCTAATATTAATAAGTTGTGTACATTTGTATTGTTTTTAATCTTTTGTATACTGTAATTTAACTTTTTTTATTATTATGAACTGATTTTTTGTATTTTTGTGTAATGATATATATGATTTATAATTATATTAATTTGTATATATATGTAGAATGATTTTTTGTCTGTATGATAATATATTATACCATGTTTATATGACTAGTACCATAAATTTATTTTTATTATTTATTTAGTATATTGCTGATCTTTCTATTTGAATAGATTGTATTTTTAATTCTTATTAAGTATTATTAGTAATATATATGTTTAATAAGTTTTATTTGTTTAATTATATTGAATATCAATATTTTGATTGAATTATTTTATTTTAATTATGATACCTTTGTTTTTTATTTTATTCTTAATTATGATTTTCCTAATATTGTTTATACATTATTACATTAATTGTATATAAATAAATTTCTTTCATACTATATATCTACTTAAGTAATCTTATGCCTCTTATTTTTATTATTTCTATCATTAATATGAATGAACACCGCGGCTGCGGTAAGTTTAAACCCTTATAAAAACATTAAAACAACGAGGAATTATTTTTTTTTTCAATGATGAATGGATTTGTTTTATGCTTATCTTCTAGTTTGTGCACTATTTACGACATGTTGAAACGGTTGCAGTGCCACTTTAAAAGGATTTTGTAATGTGTTCTTTAAAATCTCATTTTATATTCAACTGTCAAATGGGAAGAGCGTCCGCTTTGAAAGCGGGAGATCCGGTCGGGTCATATTTAACTCTTTCAGCGCAAAAGGCAATATTGAGGTATTTGCAAACAATACTGATTCGGCGAGTCAGCTCGTGACGAGCTGTCTCACCTGCAATCAGCATTGTTTGCCTTTTAGTATCGAAATAGTCCAAATTGTTATTACATAATAAACGGAGACGCCCGATTTTGAACATGGAAGAGTCTACTTTAAACAATTCGGCGCTGAAAGAGTTAAACGTGGCAGTGATTACTTAGTCCTTCACCCTCGGTGTTGTAATGATAGTAAGTAAGTAATTATGTATTGCCTCCACATATCGAGAGTACTATACGTATACAGCATACACGAAACATAGACTACTATACAACAATGATGAAACATGAAACAAAATCACAGTATCTCATATCATAAAATATAACTACATATGTGCAATGGTAGTAAACATGGATGGTTGGGTGAGTCGGAGGATAAAAGAATGTAAGCTAATGCTGTGATTTGTGTTTTTATCGCGGTTTCCAATTGTAACGCTAGTATGTATATTATGTATACATGCATACATGCACTCGTAGTTATGCACATAACACTTACCACCACTTAGGTGCCATGTTTGGCTGTGCATCCTTGTCGAAACGAAAGTCATGGAAGACGATGAAATGTCTATGTGATAGATCCCTACATAGCAAACCTTTTCTAATCTTGCAAACAATGGACATGATAGCTATCATTCGTACGGCTGATTCATCAGTGTCTATATAAACTATACCGGGAGTACTGTTATTTATCCGGGGAACGCTGTGGTATAAATGAAAGTCTTTCGAAAATGTCATAAAACACAAACTTCAAAATATGCATTTTACAAATGAAACATTATAATAGCTGCAGTAACAACCGAAAACTTAAATCAATGGATTCTGACTGATCAAAGTTGACGATCAATGCACATAGGACCGACTACAGGCGGCATGCCTCTCGTACCAAATATCCCCGCTTCGCTTCTTGTCATGAGCGGGTCCTGACTTTAGGATTTTTCCACACAAACGGCGAAAGTACTGGTTTTAAAAGTCTTCAGGAAGCAGACGTCGAGCGTGTTTAATATAAGCTGAAAGCTTGTTTCACAATCGATGTGAAATAAATAAACTTAAACATAAACTAAATGATATATTTAACCTTCCCCGTGTCAGTATTGCTTAAAGGTGTTTGATGCTTGTGGGACTACATTTACCGACTGTCCACCAGATAATCTAGGACTACATGAATATAACACATAGACGGACAGTGCAAGATCTGGTGAGAGTGTACGGATGGAACGGCTCGGTTCCCACTGTACGCAGATGCAACAAGACTCATACTATCATGACACGGCTCATACATTGTATGTATAGTTAGTCTATTTAGAACTATAGTTAGTCTAGTTACTGTTATTGTATATAAAGTTAGTCTATAATGTATCTATAGTTAGTTTAGTTAGCTATATTGTATCTATAGTTAGTTTAGTTAGCTATATTGTATCTATAGTTAGTTTAGTTAGCTATATTGTATCTATAGTTAGTTTAGTTAGCTATATTGTATCTATAGTTAATCTAGTTTGTCATATTGTATCTATAGTTAGCCTAGTTAGTTATACTGTAACTATAGTTAATCTAGTTTTTTATACTGTATCTATAGTTAGCCTAGTTAGTTATACTGTATCTATAGTTAGCCTACCTATGTATAGTATATCTATAGTTAGCCTACCCATTTATATTATATCTATAGTTAGCCTAGTTAGTTATACTGTATCTATAGTTAGCCTACCTATTTGTATTATATCTATAGTTAGTCTAGTTAGCTATACTGTATCTATAGTTAGCCTAGTTAGTTATACTGTATCTATAGTTAGCCTACCTATTTGTATTATATCTATAGTTAGTCTAGTTAGCTATACTGTATCTATAGTTAGCCTAGTTAGTTATACTGTATCTATAGTTAGCCTACCTATTTGTATTATATCTATAGTTAGTCTAGTTAGCTATACTGTATCTATAGTTAGCCTAGTTAGTTATACTGTATCTATAGTTAGCCTACCTATGTATAGTATATCTATAGTTAGTCTAGTCAGCTATACTGTATCTATAGTTAGCCTAGTTAGTTATACTGTATCTATAGTTAGCCTACCTATTTGTATTATATCTATAGTTAGTCTAGTTAGCTATACTGTATCTATAGTTAGCCTAGTTAGTTATACTGTATCTATAGTTAGCCTACCTATGTATAGTATATCTATAGTTAGTCTAGTTAGCTATACTGTATCTATAGTTAGCCTAGTTAGTTATAATGTATCTATAGTTAGCCTACCTATGTATAGTATATCTATAGTTAGCCTACCTATGTATAGTATATATATAGTTAGCCTACCCATTTACATTATATCTATAGTTAGCCTAGTTAGTTATACTGTATCTATAGTTAGCCTACCTATGTATAGTATATCTATAGTTAGCCTACCTATGTATAGTATATATATAGTTAGCCTACCTATGTATAGTATATCTATAGTTAGCCTACCCATTTATATTATATCTATAGTTAGTCTAGTTAGTTATAGTGTATCTATATTTAGTGTAGTTAGTTATATTCTGTCTTCACTAACCATAGGTGCAACAAGATTCCTAATTGTTTTAGATGACGGATACGAAGGCTTTACTGCTTCCGATTAATTAGTCATGTATAACAATCTAGTAAGTATATATATAGGGCCTTATTACAAATAGGCGGAAACTGTAGCCTTTTGTGAAACTGTGCGTATGCTATACACGGTAGATTAACCGAACAAGCATTTATTCACATAACTCTCGTCGTGATAGTTCAGTCCGTAACAATCACAGAGTCGTGGGTTCGAACCCTGGATAGGCCATCGATGCCTTCCGGTGATTGATAACTATCATTATGACTAGCGTCGTTCGTCCTCCAACAATGAGGTAACAAGTCTATGTGGGAATGCTGTCAGTTGCCCGGGAAGAATGGTGGAAACACACGTAAGAAGAACTGGCCGCTGTGGTATAACTGGTTTAACTGAAATACCGTTTAAAACGGCATTAAACTCCAATCGATCAACACGGTAAATAGCCCATACAGATACTACTCAAATCCAATCAATGTGGTCATGCCTTGTTCAGTTTAAACTGCTTTATTAATTGAAGCAAGAAATATCTTTAAAAAAGATAAACGGCGATAATAGTCAAAACAATCAGTAATTTTCCATGAATTATAAAATTTGCGCAATTATCTATGTATTTACCAAAGGCTAATCGGCCATCTCAATCCAGCTTCAGTTTCTATAAATAGAGTATCAAGGCCGAGAATACGCCACATGACTGGAGATTATCAATTGAAGATAAATAACTGAAAACTTATCATGTTTCAAAAATAATTAATATTTTGATCTTAAATATTATATTTCATACGCTTTCACTGGTTTTTTTCAATGAAATTTATTTCTTAAGGAAAACAATTAAAAGTTAGTATGCAGAACATTTCATTTTAAAACTTCATCTTATTAGTGCCTCTCGTAGGATCGACAACTTAACCATGAACCAATCAAAACGTTTCATTTCCTTTATTTCTTCGACATTATTCATTAAATACAACATTTGATTGGTCTACAGTCTAGATCATTTGTTTAACATCAAGGTCAAAACTGAGGTTAAACAGCTATCGCCGAAAAACTATCATATTTTGAGAATTTGTTTGACGGTGTAATCATCAAGAGTCTATAATTTGTTTCGATTAGAAAGAGTGTTCGATATCGACACAGTTGTTTACATGTGTCAATGATAAAGTATTTAGGTAGGTGACTAGATGTTATAGATAGGTTATCACATCAACATACTTCAGCATGCTCATGCAAAAAGGTACACATTTGCATTCGAGCCGAATTACAAGAAAACCAACATTATGGACTCTGCGTAAAGTGTCGACCCGGATCAGCCTAAGCATGCCGCGCAGGCTAACCCAGACAGACAAGTTTCGCCTACTGTCATTACTCAATACCGTTATCCCTCTGAGACGGAATGTGTCGGCCCGAATTAGTCTGCGCGGCCTGCGATAATATATCAGCAACACATATATCTATAGCATACGATATGTGTTATCTAAACACGAGAACATATTCAAATCAGACACCTGGAGGTTTTTAACCCTCATCCCGCTAAATTCATGAAATCGGTATCATCACCCTTGCTTATTGACAGACGGTATCATCACCCATGCTTATTGACAAGTTATTAACTATATTTATGGACGCTGCCGATTGATTATTATATGATAAGCGAACAGTATAGACTAAGATAAGACTACACAAATTTGAAAACGAACCTTGGTCTACAATGTTTTGAAATTGAAGTTCAAAACTGCGAGTAATATTAAGCCAATGTTGTTTCAATTCGCGTACAGCAGGTTGAGTGTTAATACATATTGTATTTTTTTTCACCAGAAACTGAAAGTCCACTGAATTAATTATGTAATGTAATGCTGATGGTTATATGATCGCAATGGGGATTGGGTTAACAACATCGGATATGGAATGGGTAATGTTGCCATGACGACTGTTAACCCTTTATCCGCTTAAACCACGTAACTCGTATTATCAACATTCATTTGTATATATTCTTATTCATTTATGGACTAGTATTCGATAAGTATTGATACATGATAACCAATCAATATATAAGACTGCACTTATATTTACGCTGATCTTGGTCTTCAAAGGTTCGCAATTGAAGTTAAGAAAAAGTGCGGAATTGTTGTTTACATCCCCGTACAACATTGTAAGTTAAATACATATGAATCGTCCCACGAGAAAACCAGCAGTGTGGACTCTTCGTAAAGTATAGAACCGGATCAGCTAAAGCATGCCGCGCAGGCTAATCCGGAGAGATACTTTTCGCCTCCTGTGGATTTTCTGTTTCAAGAATTATTACTCTATACCTCTATTCCCCTGAGACGGAATGTGTCGGCCCGGATTAGTCTGCGCGGTCTAGGTCGATACATTACGCAAAGTCCATACTGTTTTCTTGTGGCAATTGTATTTTGTGTACGTAGAAGCAGTACTTCTGTATTGTATTTGTAATGGTAATATGATCGCTATGGGGGATAGGGTAAGACTATCTGACATGGATTGAGACATGGATTGAGACATGTTGCCATGACGACTCTTAACCCTAACCTCCGGATGATTGACGAACAGTGTTTAAACCAGGTCAAAACTGCATGGATGTATTTAATGTGTATTGTAATTAATGTGATTACTATCGTATTGTTGGGATAGGTTTGCCAACATCTCGGAGAAAGTTCCATGATGTACTTGTTTATCCGAACATTGAGACTATTGGCCTTTATTCCGCTGATTCCCTGTAAAGGATGTCATCACACAGTCACACCATTGTTCTTAATGGCGCTGTCACACTATAACATTTAGCAATAACTTATGCCAGCGTATTTGAATTTTCACCAACACGCTGGTTGTATACGTTAAAAGCAAGTGCAGAGGTTGAAATAAATTTGTGCACAGATGTGGGCGTATGCCGACTCCCTCTTCATAGATAAGGCATACGTCAGACTAACGTCAACACGGTTAGAGGTTACTCATACGTCGAGATACGCTGGCATCAACTTACAGCTAACTTATTTATAACCTATGAGTAACTTGCTTCTATCCTATATCTTGCCTATATCTGACGTATCTGTAACGCATATTGACGTATTCAGACGTATTAGAGAAACTTATTGAATCTGTTTACAGGCCTCCTCACTCAAAGACGAAAAAACCCCGACGTCAACTTGCGTGTACTGGCGAATAGGACTTGAGTAAAATTCGTTCTCATTAGTATATGTACGTTGTACATCGTTGGTGTGTTCGTATACATGTGTTTGTGAGCTTTTGTGTTCGTTGCGATTAATCTCGTTCGTCGGAAAATGTTGAGCATGTTTAAAAAATTGTGGCGAATAAAAGTTTCGTCTATCATTCGTTAAAATTCGTTTCAATACGTTAACCAATCGGGGAGTCTTCGCATGCGTTCGTCAACTGGCGTTAGAGGTCGCAAGTTATCAGGTCGTGATCAGCTAATTTGCATATCAAGCGATCGAGGACGATCCCATGACGAATCTTTGCGATAGTTTGCGAACTTGTACGAAATGTAGCGGATAATCACGTATTGTAACTAATTGAATCCGAAATTTCATAACGAATAAAAGCGAATTGTAACGATTGGTTGACGTTCAAAAATGAACGGCATACGCTTGCATACGAGTCATTACTAAGGGTAACTACGACATACGAATCCAGGCGAATCACAACGCATCTAAATTTCTTGAGTATCTCAACAGTTTTGTGTATTTCTTGAATTTCATATATAAAAGGAGGAGGCTAAATATGTGCAGTATGTGGCTGCTATGGCCCACCAAGAAGTCTTCCAGCAACAATTTAACATCCACAAGTTCACCAGAGGCCGATTTAGGTGGAAAAGAGAAGCCAGAGCAGGTCGCATCTGGAGAAGACCATGGTTGCATCCCGAGAGACGGCGCCAATTTGGCATCTATGATCAGTTCATGGTTGAGCTAACGAAAAGAACAAAGAGTGTTTGCGCGACCCAACGCATTCTAGCGAATAACAGTAACCGTTCGTCACACTTCGTAAATCATTCGCAACAAATAGTTCCCCTGCGTTTACCTTTTGTTATATTTCAAATTATGTAACACATTTTCAAAATTCGCCAGAATTGACACATTTACCCAATTCGCCAGGCTGCGTTTAATGGATTCGCCTATGTGTGAGGAGGCCTGTACAACTAGCGTATCTTTTGTGTTTTGCCGGCGTGTTGCGGTCCCTGTATATAAGGGGACCATTGAGTAGTACCTCACTAATACCTCCAACCGTTATCAGAGAAGATGGAGGATCATGACATTATATAATTGGCATTTCACCAGATTCGTGCCAATATGATGCGGAGGAGAAGAGGTCAACGATGACGGGAGGTCTGAATCTGCAGGCGACGGCAGTTTGACCTGTACGACAAGCTTCTAGCGGAGCTCCGAAACGGGGACCAAGCATCTTTCAAAACCTTCATGCGGATGTACCCCGAGATGTTCGACGAGTTGCTTGTCAGAGTGGGGCCCAGGATCACCGAGCAACAAACATGGTTCAGCCTGGCATGAAACTTGCCCTGGTTTTGCGTCACCTTGCCTCTGGGAACAAGTATGCCTCGACGAAGTTCGGTTGGAAGACCCCTCAAAACACATTATCACTCCTCGTCCGAGAAGCCGAGAAGTATGTCATGCCATCATCGAAGAATACATGGACGAGGCGATAATTTGCACATCCACCCCTGATGGATGGCGTGTCATTGCTGACAAGTTCTATTAACAGTCGACATTCCCCCATACATGTGGGGCACTTGATGGAAAACACATTGCCTGTAGGTGTCCTCCAAAGAATGGACAACAACTATAAAGGAGTCTACTCCATTAGTCTGATGGCGCATGTAGATGCTGACTACAATTAATCTGGTCAGATGAGGCTGATATATGATCAGCATCAGACGCTCAGATTTACAATGACTCTGAGCTGATGGAATGCGCTAAAGACGGTACCATAGTTTTCTCTGACCACGATCCTAATCCTAACGACTACCTGGATGTGCATAACTTCTTCATCGGCTTCTGGCATACTTCTCGGTTGCTGTCTTCTTCGTTTTCTGGGGTCCCATGTTGATGTTTATACGAAAAAAAAAACCATAAATGGTTTTTTTCGTTCATAGGTAACAGGTGTGAGATTTTTTTTTTTAATTTTTCAATAACCCATGAAGCTTTCTGAAATGAAACTGGCCGTTTGACTTTTTCTGACTTTTTTTAAAATTTTGTCCGAAGAAAAAATGGGGCCCGCCATTTTGGATATGTATAAAATGAGACGAAAAACACGGATTGAAAATTATTGTCGTCTTTTTAATCATTTTTCTTTAAAATCGATATTTAAGATCATTAAAGTGCTGTATTATGTGGGAATTAACATTTGTACGAAAAGTCAAAAATAAATGAAACTCTGTAAGAAATATGTTTTCCCGTTCGTCAATAAAACGACAGCATTAGTCACCTTACGCCCGAACCTAAATTTTGACTGTATTGTAGCCAAAGAAGGACGTGACGTCATTTCCGTAACACTTCATCTTGGCGTAACGCCAATGGAGCGACGTCGTTTCCCGCAACAAATGTGGTATCAACATGAAATACCCCAAATTTCTATACATGAGCTATTGACTCACTCATTCAAAGTATATTGATAAATTTACCAGTAGTAACTTATTTTTCTAAGCGGCGTAAACATAATAAAGAAAATTAAAAATTATTAGATTTCATGCACGACGAGTATTAATAAAAGTCAATTTATGACCTTGATTTGTTGTGTGTAATACTAGTGCAAGACAGACAGGCTTGGTTAGGTGAATGTTATAGCATGGATTCGATCTACGTGATATAACTGAAAAGTAAAGACTCGATGTATGCACAATTAGATGGAGTTGCTATCAAAATAGAATGGGATCCATAAATTACTTCGAGATATCGACGTGTTAGATGGACGACCCAAGTACAGTGGTCTCACTATACCTCGAAAACGAAGGAGGCCGATAAAATACTTCGAGATATCGGCATGTTCGAGCGATTCCTCAATCTATTCTTATATATTAATATATGTGTTTTCAGCTTCATAATTCACTAATACTTAACTTTTTATTATGAAAAACAAGCCATATCATTCAAGATCATATCAAGAAAAACAGCACAGAAGCAGTTCTGATTGATTGCACGTCGGACCAATAAGAACTGCTGCTACACTATTTCCAAACGACAGATTCCTCACAGGAATTGGTTCGAGTTATACGGTGTATCCAAGTTATAGAATGTTCGTGCTATCTTAATCACTGACAATTTTCAACAAATATGAAATTGTTTATAGGTTCTATGCAAGATACCTCGGGATTCTTGGAAGCGCCGTGTTCGAGTGGTTAGCGTCGTGTATTTGAAAACGGGCGTCCCGGGTTCGATCCCATGTCGCGGCACTACAGTCATGGTGGAGTGAGGCAAATTTTCTAGCCTAGTACTGGTTTGTTTACCCAGGGTCATGAATTAGTGAACTGTCGCGCCGTGATATAAGATAAATAATGTTGAAAACGGTGTAAAACATCAATTAAAAAATTGTTTCTTTGAAGAGTATAATCTGCCGGGCGAAATATACATTGCGGCATTTTTACGGAAAACTAAAGTCGTAGTAAATTAAATTTGAAAAGCAATCCTTCCCTCCTAAACACTACGTCAAGATTGAGTTCGGCGATCCTGTGATGTAACTGTTTAGATCAATGTTTTCACTGTAGAGTGCACTTTTTGCTAGCCTTGTACAGGTGTGTTAATTCAGGAAACATGAAGACGTGAACTGTCGCCGTGATATTATTGAAATAATTTTGAAAACGGCGTAAAAAACAACTAAAATAAAAATAAGATCAACTTAAACTAAAATAACGGAACATGTTTCATTCAAATTTAACCTTGAGTGTGTTTTCCACATATAATACATATGCAGCAGACAATTTTGAAGACATCAATCCCAAACTATAGATATCAAAGACCGTCTTCATGTGGGAAAGCGTTTAAGTTTTCGATTTTATTTGTAGAAATCTCTCTTTCGTGGGAAATATTGTTATCGATATTTTGGCATATTCTAACAAGCATAAATGGTCACGCGACCGAGAAAGTAGAACCTCGTCTTCATAGGTTAGATTTACATTACGCAAAGTCCATAATGTCGGTTTTCTCGTGCGACGGCCCATATGATATACTTGAATCGCTAACCACACGCAACTAGGAACTTTTGTTTATGTGTATATTCGGATATGGAACGTCTTTACTATCTTAATATGTTGTATTGTATTATACGCCGTACATTTTCACGTATACGAGGTACATATTTCCATTGACATGGTACAGTGTACATGATATGCAGTGCCTTTTCTGTTAGGTTATTTAATAATATGCAATGCAAAAAAGTGTAGATACACTAGAATATTCTTTATGTGGTGTACAAACAAATCATATGCAATACAAACAACATTATATGCAGTTCAAATGACATTATATGTCATTTTTTTTTCAAAACATGTGGTGGTAGTTTGATTAATATACAGTAGATTTACCTTTATATGCGGTGCATTTTTCTTTACGAGGATCGTACTTTCGGCATTCTACGGAATAATTTCGGAAATTACCGAGTATGACAGTCTATTTCAATCAAAGTGCTGAAAGGATTGATGGTAAAGGGGTGTCCGTAAGTTGAAAAGATATGGCATAGTGTATATGGATGCACGTTGTCAACAATGTATCATCGACATGTTAACAAACCAAAGCAGATATTTTTGAAACAACACGAATTGCCTGCCATTAACCGAGCAGCGACCATTAAGCATAATATTTCCTGTTCAGTTGACACTAAATATCCACACTGTATATTGGAATCATGCTGTTACATGTAAATGACAGACAATCGTCTGAGCTAGAGTTATGTTTGTTGTGCAATTCACATCTGCAGGTCATAGGTTTCCTATAAACCAAGTTTGAAATTGATGCATTGAAAATTTACTC
This sequence comes from Serripes groenlandicus, assembly GCA_031761405.1. NCBI lineage: Eukaryota > Metazoa > Mollusca > Bivalvia > Cardiida > Cardiidae > Serripes > Serripes groenlandicus. Next base: position 123,617,859 of record JASEVX010000004.1, on the reverse strand, counting down.
AGACAATGGCCGAAGAAAACATTGGCAAATAGAGATTATACCTAATACCACATCATATTTATGTTCGAAATATTGGATTGTTCTCCTGATCACAATAGTGTATAAGTGTGACCATGAAATGAATCTGCCAAACAGAAACAGCGTTTAGACCAATGAATACAAACCGTGACGAACGTATGGTCAAAAAGACGGAAAGACAAAGTAAACTCAGCTTGGTGAAAGAACAAGAGCCCTTCCATGTGTTGCATTCGAGAAAGTCATATATAATAAGTGAGAACATGGAAAGATAAAATAAAGACATTCTCAAAAAACAGCTTAGTGTGCCCTTCACATCTGCAGGAGATAAGTTACCTTATAAACAAGTTTTAAAATGTATTGAGACAATGGCCGAACTTTATAAGGAAACATAGAATAACTCCTATTACTGCTTTATTTGTTCCTATCGGGTGCACTGTTTTCCATATACAATAAATCTGCTGCAGACGATATTTAGGGAAATGAAAAATTCTATTCTATCTATAATTTATAGTATAAATGGATAACAAATTACATTATGCTATATAATTCAGCAATACGCTGAATACAATTCAGTCTCATTCAAATCATTCCTCTCTCTCTCAGTCACTCTTAGTCACTCACCATCACTCTCTGACAGTCACCATAACTCACATACAATTCAGTCTCATTCAAATCATTCCTCTCTCTCTCAGTCACTCTAACTCTGTTAGACCAATTCAGTCTAAGTCACTCACCATCACTCTCTCACAGCCACCCACTAACATCACTCTCTGACAGTCACCATAACTCTTTCACAGCTAACCTAATTCTCTCACACACACTCACATCACTCTCTCACAGACACCCCACTTACAGCCACAATCACTCTCTCACAGCCACCATCACGCTCTCATAGATACCCCACTTACAGCCACCATCACTATCTCACAGATACCCCACTTACTTACAGCCACCGTCACTCTCTCACAGATACCCCACTTACTTACAGCCACCGTCACTCTCTCACAGATACCCCACTTACAGCCACCATCACTCTCTCAAATCCACCTTCACTCTCTCACAGCGACCATCACTCTCTCACAGATACCCCACTTACAGCCACCATCACTCTCTCACAGCCACCTTCACTCTTTCACAGCTACACTAATTCTCTCACAGCCACCATCACCCTCTCACAGCCACCACCACTCTCTCACAGCTACCCACTCACAGCCATCATTACTCTTTCACAGCTAACCTAATTCTCTCACACCCACTCACAGCCACCATCACTCTCTCACAGCCACCATAACTCTTTCACAGCTACCCTAATTATCTCACAGCCACCATAACTCTTTCACAGCTACCCTAATTATCTCACAGCCACCATCAATCACAGCCACCATCACCCACTCACAGCCCCCATCACCATCTCACAGCCACACACTCACAACCCCCATCACTCTCTCACAGCCACCCTCGTACACGTTTGACAAATGTCAGAAACAATGTTGACCTAGCTGGGGCTCGAACCCACAACGCTTTTATTTTGAATTGACAGACGGCTGCTCTACCTACTGAGCTACCGAGTTTCATATAAATCGATGCCATTACAAAATATATATTTATGAAAAGTTAATTACCAGGTCAATACTACGCAGTAATATTAAAAATATGTTTTATGTTATCATCGACATAAAGTGGTATCTCATCATAATTATATAAGTATTCGTGTCGTAATTTTAAACATTTTAAATTTATTACTAAATAAATATAAGTTACAGGTTTACCCATCAATCTTAGTCTGAAACCTTTTAGTACGTAAACTCATGTTCTTAAAATAACACCGTTGTTATAGCCTAGTGGCTACGAACGAAGCGCTTCAAACCTTAACGTTCACTTTTCATTGGTTCGATCCTTATGCTAGGCGTGTATTTTTGTCAGTATGTTCTTTTTTTTAAATTTGATTTGTATATATTACATATACGAAACTCTATTTTTCTTTTCAGACAATTTCATTCAGTCGATCATAAGATTCCTTTCATCTTCAAATGTTTCAATTTTAGTGCAATGTCAATGTACGTGTAATCTTGCCCCAAATGTTACAACGTATCTTACATGCACATATATCTTTTTTTATAAGATTAACTCGACAATATAAAATACATATAATTAATCGGCATACCTGTACTTTAATCATTTAAAGAAAAAAGAATCATGCTCGCATAAAACAAAATGAGCATCATGATAAAAAGGCCAAAATTGTAAAAGACATTCCGATTTAGATATTGTAACCCGTGACAATTGCAATTGCAGCTATGTGTGTTAAGTACAGAGCTATCTACGAAACAATGATGTGTAGAACCTATTTTAAATTGGATGCTGTACATATATTATACTGTGTCTCACGAAATTTAAATTTAGAAAAAAACATTACGAATATTTATGAGTACGAGACAGTTAAAAGTGAACGAGACAGACACAGGGGGAGAATAGAGACAGTCAGACAGAGATAGCGAAAGAGAGACATAGAGACATAGTGAGTGTAGAGAGAGAGAGAGAGAGAGAGAGGGAGAGAGAGAAACAGAGGAAGAGAGAAAAGAGAAAACGAGAGAGAGAGAGAGAGAGAGAGAGAGAGAGAGAGAGAGAGAGAGAGAGAAGAGAGAGAGAGAGAGAGAGAGAGAGAGAGAGAGTAGAGAAGAGAGAGAGAGAGAGGAGAGAGAGAGAGAGGGGGGGGAGAGAGAGAGAGGAAGAGAGAGAGAGCGAGAGAGAGAGAGAGAGAGAGAGAGCTAGAGAGAGAGAGAGAGAGATGAGAGAGAGAGAGAGAGAGCGAGAAGAGAGAGAGAGAGAGAGAGAGGAGAGAGAGAGAGAGACGAGAGAGAGAGAGAGAGAGAGAGAGAGAGAAGAAGAGAGAGAGAACGAAAGGGAAAAAATGAAAGAAAGACAGCAGACAGACAGACAGACAGCAAGCTCCATAAGTGCCTCTCAGCTTTACAGACAAACGAATTCAAATTGAAATTCAAATTCGATAATACTCTGAACAATTCAATGATTGACATGAGAATAATGCAGTCATTAAACAATGGAAACGATTTAACCATTTCATGTTACTGACGCTTGTTAACGCATATGCAGCAGACGGCATTGAAAACATCGTGACAAAAGCGGAAATTGCATTTCGTACATACAAACGTATAAAGGTAAAACTACTGCATATAATTAAAAATCTACCATATGTATCGAGACACTGACTGCATGTTGTATTGCATATGAAGTTATTTGAAACGTAATATGACGTTATTCACAAAGCACTTGATCAATTATCGGAAAAATGAATGACCGATCCGAGGTTCGAACTCTCATCCCTTGGCTTGAAATGTCTCGTAGTTCCTGACTGAGCTATTGCAATTCGACATTTAAAAAACATGTAAGGACAGACGGACAGACGGACGGACGAACTCATGGAAGTGTACTTGTGGGGTTATTTCCTTTGATGTTTACTTGTGGGGTGCACCCCACAAGTATGCAATTCATTCCGTAATTAACCCCCTTTAACGGAATGAATAACATTAATATGCAAATGAGATACCTGTTATAAAAAATAAAAAATAACTATTTATCTAAGTGTCTTTATAAGGGTGGTGCGTGGGCTTCAGGAAAAACACGCACCCCACAAGTACTCTCTCATGCGGACGGACTGACAGAAGGGTAAAAGGAAGGAAGAACAGAAGGACGGACGGCCGGGCAAACTGAAGGTTGGTAGGAAATCTTGAATATTACCCCGCAATGTACTAAGTGGTGGACTATTTATTACGCTTTCGCGGATTTATGAGATTTTCGAACGTTTAAGATTGCACTGTCTGATAACCAGTCGTATAACCTCGGCTGTACTCGTTAACATGATTGAAATAGCGCACGCCGTTCTGAAAACCAGTCGTATAACCTCGGCTGTATTCGTTATACACGAATGAAATATCGTACGGCATTCTGAAAACCAGTCGTATAACCTCGGCTGTACTCGTTAACACGAATGAAATATCGTACTGCGTTCTGAAAACAAGTCGTATAACCTCGGCTGTACTCGTTAACACGAATGAAATATCGTACGGCGTTCTGAAAACCAGTCGTATAACCTCGGCTGTACTCGTTAACACGAATGAAATATCGTACGGCGTTCTGTTACACTTGTGTCTTAAGGGACTGCTTCAAGACATTTGATCTCCAATCTTCATATGATTGATGGTTTGGTATTTTACGCCGCTTTCAACATTATATAACGGCGTACCAGTACTACTTTATTACCCCGTTCTAATTAAGCCAGTTATTGGGGGGAAAAGTAACTAGTTGGCTTTTATGAACAGTCTATATCGAGATCATTATGAGCAACTTCTCTTTTTGCCACAATGATTTCAAAAGTTGCCTGCTACAGAGGCGTCATAAAGCGACTATATGTGGGGAAAGGGTAAACTGCAATCAAGAGGGATTTACTTTATTATTTTCTGTTCGTAATAATAGACGACAGCAAAACGAATTCCAAACATTTTGTGATCATGCAGAAAACATGAGATTAACATTGTTATCGTCTAGTCAATTACTTATAAATCATTTTTTATTGCCAAAGTATGCACTTTAATTTTTATTTACAATCATCTTACTTTTTTTTCGTAAATAGGTAGCACCTATAGATATATTAGCTCGCTGACTACTGTATGAATGCGGTACTGTAGAGATCGGCGCCGTATTTATGCAGAACGTCACGAGATAGTCAGCAACACGCCGAGTAAGTTACTCATACGCTGGGCATAAGTCGAGAACACTGGACATACGCTGGTCAAACTATGTGATACGCTGTGATACGCTGTGATACGCTGTGATACACTGTGATAAGTTATGTATAAGTTAGTGATAGGTTACTAATAGGTTAGACCAACGATATGCATACGTTTAATATATTATGCATACGCCATATTTATTCACGCTGTAGAATTTTCGATGCTCTTTTGCGTATGTCGACGTGTTAACATTATTTTATGATTTTTCAAGCGCTTGATATAAGTTTCCCTAAACGTCATAGTGTGACTGCACTAAAGGTGTATTCAGTGTATTGTTCAACGATATATGCATAGAAAGTCATGTAGAACAAGATTTGACAACTCAAATGTGCTAGCAGATCTTAGTTTACTTTGTTCGGAAATGTAGTTTAAACTCGTACTTTAAGGCATGCATTAACGCTGGTTATAATCATTGCTAATAACATCCATAAATGTAGTTTAAATGAACATGTATATGTAGTTTAAACTCGTTATTTAAGGCATGCATAATCGTTGGTTATACTCATTGTTAACATTATTAATACATTTAGTTCAGACTCGTACTTTACGGCATGCATAAACGTTGTTTATATTCGTTGTTAACAGCATAAACAAATGTAGTTTATAAACACGCACTTTAAGGGATGCATAAAACGTAGTTGAAACTCGTACTTCATGGCAAACATAATGGAAGTTTAAACACTCAAATAACGGCACGCAAAAATGTTTACAATTTGTAATTAACGATATACATAAATGTGGTTTGAACTCATTGTTAACGGCATACATAAATGTAGTTTAAACTCGTTGTTTACCACATACATAAGTGTTGTTTAAACTCGTACATGTCCAAATGCTTGGGTCAAGAAGAATACATATTGATATGTCCAAAGGGTCGGGTCAAGAAGGATAAAGATTGATATGTCCAAATGGTTGGGTCAAGAAGGATACATATTGATATGTCCAAACGGTCGGGTCAAGCAGAATACAGATTGACATGTCCAAATGGTCGGGAATTGATATGTCAAAATGGTCGGGTCAAGAAGGATACAGATTGACATGTCCAAATGGTCGGGTCAAGAAGGCTAAAGATTGACATGTCCAAATGGTCGGGTCAAGAAGGATAAAGGTTGACATGTCCAAATGGTTGGGTCGAGAAGGATAAAGATTGACATGTCCAAATGGTCGTGTCAAGAAGGATAAAGATTGACATGTCCAAATGGTCGGGTCAAGAAGGATAAAGGTTGACATGTCCAAATGGTCGAGTCAAGAAGGATAAAGATTGACATGTCCAAATGGTCGGGTATTGATATGTCAAAATGGTCGGGTCAAGAAGGATAAAGATTGACATGTCCAAATGGTCGGATCAAGAAGGATACGGATTGACATGTCAAAATGGTCGGGTCAAGTAGGATAAAGATTGACATGTCCAAATGGTCGAGTCAAGCAGGATAGGGATTGACATGTCCAAATGGTCGAGTCAAGCGGGATACAGATTGACATGTCCAAATGGTCGGGTCAAGAAGGATAAGGATTTGCATGTCCAAATCGTCCAACTATTTACAATACAGTGACACCCCTCGACATCAGATAACTTTGGAAAGGACTGTGAGAATAGAAAATATTGCTCGTTGTCTCTAATATGTCATTTCCCCCAAATGGCGTGTTTCATGATTGAATTGCTAAATACTGAATTTCAAGTAAGTGAATCTTTATTCATCAGACATTTTCAAAGCCATCGAGTCTAAAATTATGAAATAAGATACAATTAATATTACATTTTAGAACGGACAACGACCAAATGCCCCGTCGTAGATCCAGGTGCTACAGCTTATACAGCCATAGCAATGGACATTAATACTCTTATCTGGTGTTCATGGTAAGCTGCATCATTTAAAGGCTTTGATCCAAATATTTTTATAAAGAAATATGACCTCAACCGATACAACTGGTAAATGAATGTGGTTGTTTTTAGTTTTTGTGATTTACAAGTGCTTTCGATGTTAAAAGGGAGATAAGTCTCGAGTATATTTTTATACTTCTTTCAAAAAGTGATTTACCTTTAGTGAGTTTAATTACATTATAATGCAAAAATGGAATTAAAGTAAATAGAATCTGAAAAAAAAAACCGAAGCAGTGGGAGATTTTTCTGTTTGCATGTTGGTATTTTCGCCGCTTTTAACAATGTACCAGTTATATCATGGAGATTCCAGGATGAGTTACCAGTGCTACTGATCCTTTCATCCTGAAAACAGCGTGACAGAAGCTACGTTAACCCAACAATACTGAGCGCCAAAGAGGTGAAGCTAGTTTTAAAAGTTTTAAAGTATTTGTAATATGTATGCCCCGGTCGGCGATTGATCTATCGACCTCTCGCATCCGGATATGGATTGAGATGTCCAAATGGTCTGGTCAAGAAGGATAAAAGTTGACATGTCGAAATGGTCGGGTCAAGAAAGTGAAAGATGGACATATCCAAATGGTCGGATTAAGAAGGATAAAGATTGACATGTCCAATTGGTCGGGTCAAGGAGGATACAGATGGATATGTTCGAACAGTCGGGTCAAGAAGGATACAGATTGACATGTCCAAATGGTCGGGTCAAGAAGGATAAAGATTGACATGTCCAATTGGTCGGGTCAAGAAAGATAAAGGTTGACATGTCCAAATGGTAGCGTCAAGAAGGATACAGATTTACATCTTCAAATGGTAGGTTCAAGAAGGATAAAAGTTGACGTTCCAAATGGTCGAGTCAAGAAGGATAAAGATTGACATGTCCATTTGGTCGGATCAAGAAATATAAAGGTTGACACGTCCAAATGGTAGATTCAAGAAGGATACAGATTTACATCTTCAAATGGTAGGGTCAAGAAGGATAAAGATTGACATGTCCAATTGGTCGGGTCAAGAAGGATAAAAGTTGACATGTCGAAATGGTCGGGTCAAGAAAGAGAAAGATGGACATATCCAAATGGTCGGGTTAAAAAGGATAAAGATTGACATGTCCTATTGGTCTGGTCAAGAAGGATACAGATTGATATGTCCGAAAAGTCGGGTCAAGAAGGATAAATATTGACATGTCCAAATGGTCGGGTCAAGAAGGATAAAGATTGACATGTCCAAATGGTCGGGTCAAGAAGGATAAAAATTGACATGTCAAAATGATCAGGTCAAGAAGGATAAAGGTTGACATGTCTTAATTGTCGGATCAAGATGGAGTAAGATTGACATGTCCAAATGGTCGTGTCAAGAAGGATAAAGATTGACATGTCCAATTGGTAGGGTCAAGAATGATAAAGGTTGACATGTCCAAATGGTAGAGTCAAGAAGATTCAGATTTACATCTTCAAATGGTAGAGTCAAGAAGGATAACGATTGACATGTCCAATTGATCGGGTCAAGGAAGATAAAGGTTGACATGTCCAAATGGTAGCGTCAAGAAGGATAAAGGTTGACATGTCTTAATTGTCGGGTCAAAAAGGATAAAGATTGACATGTCCAAATGGTCGTGTCAAGAAGGATAAAGATTGACATGTCCAATTGATCGGGTCAAGAAAGATAAAGGTTGACATGTCCAAATGGTAGAGTCAAGAAGGATAAAGGTTGACATGTCTTAATTGTCGGGTCAAGAAGGATAAAGATTGACATGTCCAAATGGTCGTGTCAAGAAGGATAAAGATTGATATGTTTAAGTGGTCGGGTCAAGAAGAATAAAGGTTGACATGTCCAAATGGTCGGGTCAAGAAGGATAAAGGTTGACATGTCCAAATGGTTGGGTCAAGAAGGATAAAGATTGACATGTCCAAATGGTAGGATCAAGAAGAATAAAGGTTGACATGTCCAAATGGTCGAGTCAAGAAGGATATAGATTGACATGTCCAAATGGTCGGGTCAAGAAGAATAAAGGTTGACATTGCCAAATGGTTGGGTCAAGAAGGATACAGATTGACATGTCCAAATGGTCGGGTCAAGAAGAATAAAGGTTGACATGTCCAAATGGTTGGGTCAAGAAGAATAAAGGTTGACATGTCCAAATGGTCGGGTCAAGAAAGATAAAGGTTGACATGTCCAAATGGTAGGGTAAGGAGGATAAATATTGACATGTTCAAAATGATCGCACTATTTACATTACATTGACACCCCTCGGCATCAGATAACTTCGGAACGGACTGTGAGAATAGAATATATTTCTGGTTGTCTCTAATTTGTAATTTCCTCAAAATTGTGTGTAATCGGTTTCATAATTAAATTGCTAAATACTGAATTTCATGTTTGTGAATCTTTATTTCGAAGCCATCGAGTCCAAACTATGATAATAGGTAAATTATGCTTGCGTTTTAGAAATGCCCCGTTGAAGATCCAGGTACTACGGCAGAAGAAGAGAAACAGATAGAGAAAAATAGAAGAAGAAGAAGAAGAAGAAGAAGAAGAAGAAGAAGAAGAAGAAGAAGAAGAAGAAGAAGAAGAAGAAGAAGAAGAAGAAGAAGAAGAAGAAGAAGAAGAAGAAGAAGAAGAAGAAGAAGAAGAAGAAGAAGAAGAAGAAGAAGAAGAAGAAGAAGAAGAAGAAGAAGAAGAAGAAGAAGAACAACAAGAAGAACAAGAAGAAGAGAAGAACAAGAACACGAAGAACAAGAACAATAAGATAAAGAAAAAGAGGACGAATAATTGATAAAGGTAAACAAGGTATGCATAACCACAAGCTAGACAAAAACATCTTGTTTAGTCCCCCCACCTATATCAATCAAAAACATGTTTACCTGAACAACGTCATTAAAAAACCGACCTTCGTGTATATATATATATATATATATATATATAAACCTAAGATACTGCGAACCTCAGTTATCAGGTGACATTACTCAATTTATGTCGTTCTTACTTTTTGTTTATTTAAAACATTTATCAGGATTATTAATGAGTTCGTGAGAGACCGAAGTTAAGTCGTTATGAGTTGTATGATCCAATCATTTATCAATGACCTTCCCGCCATGACGGCCGACATATTTAGGAGTTAAATATGATGCTTTCCCAAATGCACACACACTTTTCTCTTATCCCAAGCAAACGACTTTTGAAAACATTATGGCAAAATGAGAAATGGCTATTAAGGAACGATATCCTTTTTTGACAATTTTTAACACGATTCACTGAAGAATAAATTGAAGAATGATAAGTGAATATATGTATAATAATTGTGGCAAATTAACGAACTTTCGTCTTTTGCGCCACTGTTATTAACTATAATTAATAATTATACGTTACAGCGACTTAAACCATAATTTTTGCCAAACTTGTCTTCAAACTTGTCTGTTGCAGATTATGCATGTTGGGATCAGTTAAATACTACACAGATCCGAAAATAGACTTAACTAATCTATTTGGTGGTCAAGACCGAACACCAAATAGACTTAACAATCTATCTAGTGGTCAAGGCCAAACACCAGATTGACTTAACCAATCTATCTAGGGGTCAAGGTAAAACACCACACAGAGTTAACACATTCGTCAAGGCCGAACAACAAATAGATTTAACCAATATATCTAGGGGTCAAGGCCGAACAACAAATAGATTTAACCAATATATCTAGGGGTCAAGGCCGAACAACAAATATATTTAACCAATATATCTAGGGATCAAGGCCGAACAACAAATAGACTTAACCAATATATCTAGGGGTCAAGGCCGAACAACAAATAGAGTTAACCAATATATATATGGTCAAGGCCGAACAACAAATATAGTTAACCAATATATCTAGGGGTCAAGGCCGAACAAACAAATAGATTTAACCAATATATCTAGGGGTCAATGCCGAACAACAAATAGAGTTAACCAATATATATAGGGGTCAAGGCCGAACAACAAATATATTTAACCAATATATCTAGGGGTCAAGGCCGAACAACAAATAGAGTTAACCAATATATATAGGTGTCAAGGCCGAACAACAAATATAGTTAACCAATATATCTAGGGGTCAAGGCCGAACAACAAATAGAGTTAACCAATATATCTAGGGGTCAAGGCCGAACAACATATAGAGTTAACCAATATATCTAGGGGTCAAGGCCGAACAACAAATAGAGTTAACCAATATATATAGGGGTCAAGGCCGAACAACAAAAAGAGTTAACCAATATATCTAGGGGTCAAGGCCGAACACTACATAGAGTTAATCAATATATTTAGGGGTTAAGGCCGACCACCACATATATCACATATAGTTAACCAATATATCTAGGGATCAAGGTAAAATACCACACATACTTAACCAATCTATTTTGGGGTCAAGGCCGACCACCATAGAGACTTAACCAATATATCTAGGGTTTTACCACTTATACTTATTTTATCAATATAGGGGTCCAGGTAAAACACCACATATACTTAACAAATGTATCTAGGGATCAAGGCCGACCACCATAGAGACTTAGCCAATATATCTAGGGGTCAAGGCCGAACACCACAATATTCTTCTATAATCCTATTATTAACTAACCAGTCTCCAGTGTTGCGCTCACTGATCTGGGTATTCGCTGACCGAATATTACTGAAGATCGTTTGTCCCTTAGCGTATGTAATTCCTTAATTAGGCCTGTTTGTGTGATATTGCCATTTTATAATGTCGATCAGGTCTAGTCACACAGGAAACACGAGGAAGTGTATAGGAACGGCTCCGATCACATGACACAGAAACGCACACTTATCTGGTGTTGTACTGTTCGCACGTTTCCGAAGATCGTTTATAACCAACGCAAGTCGAATGCATTATTGCTGTATATTTTTTTTTTTATTCGGTAAATAAGTATCAACAAAATAGTTCAGTTTTGTGCTTTTCTATGTTTTGTCATCGTTTGAAAAAGTACCATTTTCTTGTCATAAGCCATCATCATTATTTCAACAGTTTAAAGAGCGTAATAGTGACCAATGACAGTTCAGTAAATGCTATAGGGATGACATTCTCTAGTAACACGTGACAAATGAACACATGAAAACGTTTACCGAAAGAGCCACACGACCTGCAATATAAGAAAGTTAAAACTTGAGACAAGCAAAGGCATCCGTATAATCTCAGCATGACCAGAACCTTTGAAGCATTGCTAGTGGTAAAATCAGGACCGTACAGATTATTACAAAACTTCAGATGTGACTCTAATAACATTTCCTATACGGGTATGTATTGCATGTCAAACGTATATCAAGTTACCCAAAGTGTCCTCTTTTGGCATGCCAGTGTTTTAATATACACCATTTATATGTGTGGTCATAAGGTATCGAACCACTGTTATGTTTAAGTTGGCCTTAAACGGCTGACATTTATATGTCAGTGCCAATTAATAACCTTCACACTTAATTACCGTGCACGAGATGTTTGACATTACTCATTAGCAAAAGGAGAGGCTAGATCAACTATTGGTTTAACATGTTTTTTATAACTATCCTTAGAACAACATGTCGCTCTTTGCGCTGCTTACAACAGTATTTCAGTTAGCTTGATAACCGTAATACACTTATTTTAACCCTTTCCCATACACAGCAAACCTGCAGCAGACGACTTTGAAAACATACCCGAAAAAAATGGAAACTCCCTTTAACTTAAAGTAGAATAATTAAACAGAGTTAAAAACACGAGGACCAAAGGAAAAATTGATCGTTTTGAGCAATTTCTTCTTTTGTCACCATGTTTTCAAAAAGCCGTCTGCTGCAGAGACGTCAGACAGCGTATATATGAGGGAAAATGTTAAATTCACATACAAGTTCAGACACTAAGTGGTAGATTACCGGCCTCAACATACACATTTATGGTTAAGAATACAATCACGAAATGACCGGGGACTACTTTCTAAGAATTTCAGACACTAGTGACGTCACTATTTGACAAGAAATAGAAGAACACTTCTTCGGATTTTACGCTGATTTTAACAGTAGTACAGTTTTTAATTCTTAAACGTCGTGTACTATTTTAAATTGACCCTTCCCACATACAGACTTAAATCTCGTGCTAAGTGGGTTCTGCCACTGTCATTCTTTAACCCTTTCCCTCATATAGACGCTTTCTGACGCCTCTGCAGCAGACGGCTTTTTGAAAACATAGTGACACAAGAAGAAATTGCACAAAACGTGCAATATCTCCTTTTACCACAATGTTTACCACTTTTAGTCATAGGTTATCCATTCAATTATGGAGATTTTCCATGTTTTGACAAAATACGTCCAAAGTCGACTGCTGCAGAATTGTCGTATGAGGGTAAGGGTTAACACAACCGACGCGAGTACTGATTAATTAAGTCGCAAGGAAGCAGACACCGGGCGTGATTGACATAACATGAAAGCTGGTTTCGCAGTCGATGTAAACAAAATAGTATAAACTTAACCCTTTCCCTCATATAGACGCTTTCCGACGCCTCTGCAGCAGACGACTTTTGAAAACATTGTTGCAAAAAAATTCTCCTTTTGCCACAGTGTTTTCAACTCTATTCAATAATTGTTCTTTCATTTATGGAGAGTTTCCACCTATTTGAATACTTATTTTCAAAGTCGTCTGCTGCCGATTTGTTGTATGTGGCAAAGGGTTAACTAAATGTTGCAGATATCTAGATACTGGTTACTCAACATTAGTTTACATCTAATGTGATTGTGTCATTTTGTGTAATTTCACCTTTATCCATAATATTTTCAAATGTCGTCTGCTTCTGATACGTCAGCATGTGGGAAGGGTTAAATATTTTATGGAATTTATGCACGTTTGTCCACATTGTTCTGGATTTTCAGAATTTAATTGTCTGAAGATAACTATTTTTCTACTTCACCCCGAAAAAAATCGAGAGAAACTGAATCGCGTTCAAGTACGTTACTATCGTTTCCAACAACGACACAATTGCAACACACTTTGTATAAAATTTAAATGCAACATTATTGAAACTCTCAAATTACTGAACTTTTCAATAGTCAGGGGAGTAGCTTTGCAATAATCAATGTGTGGGCCGTCTCGTGAGAAAATCAACTTTGTGGACTCTGCGTAAAGTATCGACCAGGATCAGCCTAAGCATGCCACACAGGCCAACCCGGATAGACACATTTCGCCTCCTGTGGATTTTCTGTTTCAGGAATCACTACTCTATACATGTATCCCCTTAAGACAGAATGTGTCGGCCGGCTTAGTCTGCGCGGACAGCGCAGGCTGATCTGGTCGATACATTACGCAGATGTCTATTGCCGCAGCTGCATTTTGGGGCATTTTGAGAACAATGTGTAGGCACGTGCCTACAGTGCCTAAAGGGAACTACGCCCCTGATAGTCGACTGATAACAAAGGACATCTGCTTGTTGGAAAAGTTAAACATTTCACCTGGTTTATTTATCACACGTGTAATTTCACAGACATCACGTTGAAACTTCTGAATGATGCTCTTTATCTGTTGATTGATATAGGTTTAATACTGTTTCAACAATTTTCAGTCATATCTCAGCGTCCAGTTCACTTACTCATGCGTTTCCCGGCTTTCTCACACGAGTACTCCACACAACATACTTAACAAGCAACTGGCTGCGTTTTCACATAGACTGTTCGCTCATTGGTGAAAGACGAATTACGCATGTCACAGTGACCTTTGTCTAACGTCGGAAAGAATGTTAACCGAGCTTGGATTTAAACTCACAAACCCTAGATTGACAAACCGCGTCGCTACCGCTGCAAGGGGTACTGTGGTTCGAGAGTGGAGAACGAGACTACCATTAAAGCTAATAAGATCCCGTAAAGTCGACTCTTGGATATTTCAAGCATAGAATCAAAATTCTCATCTATAATTAGGAGCTCGTACCCATATCTCCCTAGAAATGAGTACCTGCACAGAAAATGTCGGACAATTCTACCGATTGACCCCGACTTCATAGGACTCAAACCTGAGATCAATATTAAAGCGGTCTACTACTGAGTCACCTCATCCCGGAAGGGTCAACTATTAATAATCAAAGCACTGCAGTGCTGACGGCCTGTGGGCTGCCGGAAGGTTGGAGAAGTAGGGGAAATGTGAAAGGAAATAACAATTGCAGCTTATGTTTATGTATTTATTGTCAAGAAGTTGAAAAATCATGTCAAAAATAATAAATGTTATTAAACTGCCATTTTAAAAACAGAAGGACCTTGTTGGCACTATATCGCTCACCTGAGTGCAAGAGCTCACAAGTATACGCATTTAAGACATGAAGAATCAAAGGGAAATTTGACAGCAGGTTTAGGCAGAATATGTTGAAGTTTCTGAATTATTATATTGAGAAATATGTCAATGTTAAATCACATTGCATCACGTTGAAATAGTTCTCTAAACCATGTACTAGACTGGTAGAAAGTGTTTGAAATATGCAAAAATGATCAAGACAATTATTCTGACAAAGATTCAAAATGCAACATCCAGTGTGTTATCAAGATTTTCCTTCATTTGGCCTAGTGACCTATTTTTGTTTACCCGATATGACCCTTATACGAACATGGACTAGATATCATTAAGATAAACATTCTGACCTAATTTTAAATCAAAGCACTGAAAGTGCTCACAGCAAGGGGCTAACTGAAGATAACATTTGGACATGGATTTACCGATCCCGAAAGTCTAACTTGAACACTTTACACTAGCACATTGTTAGTTAGCACTTTATATCCATATTAAATGATAAAGGAGTAAAGGAAAATACTGTACACACAGTATGATGGTCTATCGATATACTAAAAGCTGGCATACACATGCGCATCTGCTATCTGGATAGTTTCTGCTTAGCACACCTCCTGGTTTACAATGGATTTTTAGCCGTGTTTTTTTTTAATGCAATTAACACATATACATTTCATTTCAAAATCATAATAACCTAACAATGATAATTATTTTGAGTGTCCAATTTTACTTTCAAAGCAGAAATAAAATCCTGTGTTATCTACATTTTCTTCAGCGTGCAATGACTGAAATATTGTTAAAAGCGACGTAAAATACACACGATTTAATCATGTCTTAGTGTTTCACAACGCATAGGTGAATAGTTTTAAATGCATTGCTTTTGAGTTCATTTTAAATCCCAACATTCTGAAAGAGTTCATTGCAGCGGTGTTAAATGACATTTGCACCACTGATATCGGCAATTTATAAGACAAAAAATATTATATTTTTCTTATAAAAAAAAGAAAATATCTGCCCAAAGCAGGACTCGAACTCTAGTCTGCCGCTTCACGGCTGAACATGCTAACCGCTACGTTACGCGGCCACTTCTATACCCAGGATTTTATTTATAACATAATTATAAACCGATACATGAGTTAGCGAATTATTTAGTATTGAAGCGTTTTATCTTGATAAAAAACAAATGTTATTTAAATCATGTGTTTTATAACTGGGACTTGACTATCTTATTCCGTCTGCTGGGGTTGTTCAGGTTAATTTTGGTTGAGAATTTGATGTATTTACGCAGGAATCTAAAATGAAATACTCTAGTACTTAGATTATTGATTATAACGTTACCGCTGAAAATACATTTTATTCGAAAGAATTTTTGGAAATTCCGACGCCTTGGCTCACTTGCACATTTACCGTATATGTTATATTTTGTCAACTATTTATTTTATTATCATTTAAATCATTTGAATGTTTGAGTATATATGTTATCATTGGGAGTCAATTATCTGAATTTGTTTTTGAGTCGGAATCGAAAAGTTACCTTTACTCAATTCGATTTACAATATTTAGGAATTACCAATGAACTTTACGCGCGATCAAATATGTTGAAAGCGTAGAAATACATTTTAATTATTAATCATGTAATTCATATATTTTAACATAACATTTCTTTTGAGTTATTTCTTTTGGGTTAGTGGTGTCGAATCAAATCAATTGTCGGCTTCATATGTGAACAAGTTACCGCATTTTGATTTTTAGACAGGAACTATTGGCGGTTCGAGATGACCAACATGGGTTTTAGCTGGCAATAGTCATTTCATTTTTAACAAAATATTCCACAAATCATCCACTTTCAATGACATTATATGTACGATCTGCAACCACCAATACATGTATATGAAGTCGAGATGGTGTTCAGAAACGGAGAGCTGATGTAGAAAGACAGATGTGAAGTAATTCAATGCCGATATCGTAAAACGCCTGTCTAGATTCCAGTCTCAAAATGATGCGTCGTTTCGAAAATTAGCTACTATAGCAATTGGCTCTAACGAGCGCCTTGCTAAATGCGTGGCCTCTACAGTATTGACAAGATTTTCCTTCAATTTGGCCTAGTGAACTAGTTTTTTAACAGACATGACCAATATTCAAACTTGGCCTACATATCATCAAGACAAACATTCTGATACAGGTTCAACATGCTCAAGTTAAAAATGCAGCCTCCATTATGTTAACAAGATTTCCCTTCAATTTGGCCTGGTGACCTAGTTTCTGACCCAATATGACCCATATCCGAACTTGACTTAGATTGCCGTTGATACCTCCACAGTAATTGCAGGCACATACACAGCACGATTGAGGGAGAGGTTTGCTTTTGCACGCTACCTCTACAACTTAGTTATTGGTGTATTGGTGGCTGAAGATGAAAGGTCTCATTCCCTTTACTGCCACTCTCCCTCTCTTGTGGGTACTGCCCTCTCCTTCTCCTTCAGTCCTTCCTTCTTTTATAGGGCATCTTGTAGTACTGTTACTCTGACACTGTTTTGATAAACTGTGTGTTAAATTGCTACCTTCTGTGAAGAGCACGACTGGAATCTGATTAATGATGCGATGACCCGGCTTTTATAACCTGCGAGACACATTGGATTGTCGGACATACGCCGCATTTCACCGGTCTATGTCTGCCCGATGTACGGCCGGGCTCCGAGAGGCGAATTTGGCCCGGCGCTCGCCAGACATGTATGATGCCCGACCGGGTCGGGGTGTCGTAGGGTGGGGGAGTCGACGCACGGGCCCTACGCCACTTTATAGTTCACGTGACTTCTTTCGTGGGGTGTGTCGAATCGGGCACGAGCCCTATGGCCCCCCGCTAACTCCGCCACTACATTTGCCTCACTTTTTCTTTGTTTACCATTAATTTTTCGACGCACGGGCCCTACGCCCCCCCCCCCTTTAATCCGCCACTGTATATTTCACTTGACTTCTTTCTTTTTTTCCGTTCCTCTTCGCAAATGTTAATAATGTTATCAAGCGTCCATATTTGACCTCTCGGCGCATTAATTTCTAAAACATTTCTTTCACTGATGTTCCAACAACATTAAAATGATATTTATGGGGGAGATCCTTACCTTTTAAATGCAGTTTTTTTTAATCTATGATGAACTATTTTTCTCGCGCATTTTTTCTTGCGTTGTTTAGTGCTAACAGCATTTGGCATGCTGCCAACTCCGAAAACAATGGTATTACTACTACGATCAGGGGCTAAAGCCCCAGGCCAAAACTTGCATGCTTTATGGTCAACTATTGATGGATATTTTCGGTGTCTTTGATGCTCATTTTAAAAACCGTAAAACCATGCACAACTTTTAAGTGGCCTTGTAACAAAATAGCGTATATATATAAGGCTGCACATTTGGGCGTATACACTTGTTTATATTTACGTTGCTTCACAAGCAAGTCGCATTTTATTGGCTATCAAAGGTTTACTCCTGTTTGTTTGAAACGCAATTACCAAAGGTGAGTCTCGTAAGGAATTAGATATATTTTATTAAAATAAATTAAAATTATTCCAGCGTGACTTTAAATCATTTAGGGAAAGCTTAATGTCGATAAATTAGAATAAGAATTATGATTGATTTTAGATAGTGTTAAAAAAACATTTCGGCAAAAATAGAAACTCTGAGCAATTTTTCATTTCGTCATTTTCCTTTCCAAAGTCACCTGCTGCAGATGAGTAAAAAAATGTCTGCATATTGGAAATGGCTAATTGGACCATATATCTGATATATTTTAGATTATCCGCTTTAACAGATAAAAGATGATATGAGCCGTTCCACGAGAAAACCAACAGTATGGACTCTGCGTAATGTATCGACCCAGATCAGCCTGCGAATTCCTCGCAGGCTAATCTTGGCCGATACATTCCGTCTCAGGGGGATAGAGGTATAGAGTAAAGATTCTCGAAACAGAAGATCCACAGGAGGCGAAAAGTGTTTCCTCGGGTTAGCCTGTGCGGTATGCTTAGGCTGATCCGGGTCGATACTTTTCGCAGAGTCCTCAATGTTGAGGTTCTCGCGAAACTGGCTCGTATAATTGTATAATTATTTACAGTTATGATACAAATATAAATACGTTCTAGAGCGGGATACGGGGTTTCCGGGGATAGCATGCCGACTGCAGTGTCAGGTTGAACTAACTAACACTACTGGTAATTTAACCAGGAAACGCCGTGATATAACTGTTATAGTGTTAAATGCGGCGTAAAACACTATTCAAACTAACTAACGGTACTTGTAATTTAACCAGGAAACGCCGTGATATAACTGTTATAGTGTTAAATGCGGCGTAAAACACTATTCAAACTAACTAACGGTACTTGTAATTTAACCAGGAAACGCCGTGATATAACTGTTATAGTGTTAAAGGCGGCGTAAAACACTATTCAAACTAACTAACGGTACTTGTAATTTAACCAGGAAACGCCGTGATATAACTGTTATAGTGTTAAAGGAGGCGTAAAACACTATTCAAACTAACTAACGGTACTTGTAATTTAACCAGGAAACGCCGTGATATAATTGTTATAGTGTTAAAGGCGGCGTAAAACACTATTCAAACTAACTAACGGTACTTGTAATTTAACCAGGAAACGCCGTGATATAACTGTTATAGTGTTAAAGGAGGCGTAAAACACTATTCAAACTAACTAACGGTACTTGTAATTTAACCAGGAAACGCCGTGATATAACTGTTATAGTGTTAAAGGAGGCGTAAAACACTATTCAAACTAACTAACGGTACTTGTAATTTAACCAGGAAACGCCGTGATATAACTGTTATAGTGTTAAAGGAGGCGTAAAACACTATTCAAACTAACTAACGGTATTTGTAATTTAACCAGGAAACGCCGTGATATAACTGTTATAGTGTTAAAGGAGGCGTAAAACACTATTCAAACTAACTAACGGTACTTGTAATTTAACCAGGAAACGCCGTGATATAACTGTTATAGTGTTAAAGGAGGCGTAAAACACTATTCAAACTAACTAACAGTACTGGTAATTTAACCAGGAAACGCCGTGATATAACTGTTATAGTGTTAAAGGCGGCGTAAAACACTATTCAAACTAACTAACAGTACTGGTAATTTAACCAGGAAACGCCGTGATATAACTGTTATAGTGTTAAATGCGGCGTAAAACACTATTCAAACTAACTAACGGTACTTGTAATTTAACCAGGAAACGCCGTGATATAACTGTTATAGTGTTAAAGGCGGCGTAAAACACTATTCAAACTAACTAACAGTACTGGTAATTTAACCAGGAAACGCCGTGATATAACTGTTATAGTGTTAAAGGAGGCGTAAAACACTATTCAAACTAACTAACGGTACTTGTAATTTAACCAGGAAACGCCGTGATATAATTGTTATAGTGTTAAAGGCGGCGTAAAACACTATTCAAACTAACTAACGGTACTTGTAATTTAACCAGGAAACGCCGTGATATAACTGTTATAGTGTTAAAGGAGGCGTAAAACACTATTCAAACTAACTAACGGTACTTGTAATTTAACCAGGAAACGCCGTGATATAACTGTTATAGTGTTAAAGGAGGCGTAAAACACTATTCAAACTAACTAACGGTATTTGTAATTTAACCAGGAAACGCCGTGATATAACTGTTATAGTGTTAAAGGAGGCGTAAAACACTATTCAAACTAACTAACGGTACTTGTAATTTAACCAGGAAACGCCGTGATATAACTGTTATAGTGTTAAAGGAGGCGTAAAACACTATTCAAACTAACTAACAGTACTGGTAATTTAACCAGGAAACGCCGTGATATAACTGTTATAGTGTTAAAGGCGGCGTAAAACACTATTCAAACTAACTAACAGTACTGGTAATTTAACCAGGAAACGCCGTGATATAACTGTTATAGTGTTAAATGCGGCGTAAAACACTATTCAAACTAACTAACGGTACTTGTAATTTAACCAGGAAACGCCGTGATATAACTGTTATAGTGTTAAAGGCGGCGTAAAACACTATTCAAACTAACTAACAGTACTGGTAATTTAACCAGGAAACGCCGTGATATAACTGTTATAGTGTTAAAGGAGGCGTAAAACACTATTCAAACTAACTAACGGTACTTGTAATTTAACCAGGAAACGCCGTGATATAATTGTTATAGTGTTAAAGGCGGCGTAAAACACTATTCAAACTAACTAACGGTACTTGTAATTTAACCAGGAAACGCCGTGATATAACTGTTATAGTGTTAAAGGAGGCGTAAAACACTATTCAAACTAACTAACAGTACTGGTAATTTAACCAGGAAACGCCGTGATATAACTGTTATAGTGTTAAAGGCGGCGTAAAACACTATTCAAACTAACTAACAGTACTGGTAATTTAACCAGGAAACGCCGTGATATAACTGTTATAGTGTTAAAGGAGGCGTAAAACACTTCTCAAACTAACAAACGAATATAAATAAATCAAGGAACGCGGTAATTAAACGTATGATTAACATGATTTTGTCTAGGACCCAACAATAATGTAATGTGTTTATTCAAGTTCGATTAGTATCCTCATCCGCGCAGACTGATATTAAAGCAAACAAGGACTAGCATGTAATGTACTTATTAAAGTTAGATTAGATTAGTATCTTGATCTGGTTCTGCACTGTTCGATAATTAGATAATTCACGAACTGGTTGTAAATCCGTATTTAGTTGGGTCGTTAGTTTGAATGTGCAGGCGGGTCTTCCATCGACATGTGCAGTAATTACATTAAGGTTGATTTTCGCAAAACACATCTCTTATGTTCACGAATTATTACATTCCAAATTCAAATCGGTATAGGCGTTAGATTCTCCATCTGTGTTTGTTTATGTAAATTTGACAAATGTTTCAATGAGTATTTTTTTTAAAAGGTGTCTTTCATTTAACATATCTGTGTCTTAATTTTGTTAGCCTATACATTAAACTTGAAAATGTAGCACTATCTTTACGTAGTGTTGATTAGTACATCACTATCTTTACGTAGTGTTGATTAGTACATCAATTGTTTGATTTACTTCCATTAATCCAGTCTGCAGCAGACTACCTTGAAATGCTGTATACTAAGATAAATGAAATATCTAGAAATGTAAGCATAAATACTTTATAGAGATGAAAACATTGTGGCAATGGAAAACTTTCTCATGATAAACAATTTCGTCTTTTGTCACAATCATTTATAAAAATGTCATCTGCTTCAGATGAATCTGCAAGAGAGAAAGAGTTGAATCGAATTGCCTTTTGTACTGTTATTGATATACATATTAAAACACATTGTGAAGACAAAAGAAGCATACTAAATTGTAAACTCATTTTCTCAATTTGTTTGTAATCTATATGAGTCCGTCCGTGCTAAAAGGTACACGTTGGATTTGATTTTGTAAAACCACCCGCACAAGATCTACACTGTAACACATGTTACATGTTACTTACATGACCCTGTCAGAAGTTATTTGTGCGGACGATCTAGATCAACAAGTTTACAAGTGTGTGTGTATTCTGATCAGACGGAGTAGATGTACAGGCTGATCACAACCTATACTGTTCAGAAATACCAATTTTAACACGGTTTATGTCAGAGTTTCGGCCTTGGTCTGTAATGAATGTTATTGTAATATAAGGCCTCCAGCCTAGAATACAAATAATTTGTAAAGAATGCGGATTTCAGGAGAGACAGTTTGTTTTGAGCTGTCTCACCTGAATCTGCATTGTTTACAAAAGTGTGTAATTGCCTTTGACAGCGAACGGGTTAAGCACGGCGTTTAACTACAATCAGGGACACTATATTACATAGTGTCCCTGCTACAATCAAGCAATCAGTTATCGTTCTACCTAGTTCAGATCTAGGCAATTGTTGACATGTTAGGGGTGGTTTCAGCGATTGGGGTTTAACGCCGTGAACAACATGTATTCAGTTAGTTCACGGAGGCTAGTTCACAAACCCATATATTTTCTGGCTTTCTCCCACCAGTACTACACACATCAGTCTTTCCCAAACAACTGGCTGCTTTGCCACATTGACAGTAAGCTCATTTGTGGAAAACGAATGACACTTGTAGCATTTGGTTCTGTCAAACGTCGAAAAGAAATAAAGGCAGAGCCGGGCTTCGAAGTCACAACCCCTGGATTGACAACCGCTTTGCTATCGGGGATGGTTGGTGTGACATTTATTTCCAATGCACTATTTTTTCAGATCCACAATGTATAAGTACCTTCTTCTCACCTGTTTACTGATGCTGTCCGTCACTGTGATGGTTGAATCTCAAGGTTTGTTGTTGTTTTATAAAATTACAACCCGGACACAACATTTTGGCTGATAGATTGTTGACAAACAAATCACATGATTTGATATACAAATTACTTGATTTGGTTTCCAGGTCTTATGCATTTGTTAAAAGACGTCTGCTTTATAATGCTCTGGTGAAGACTGTAATATATAGCAAATTGGGAGTACAAATTGACAATGAGAAACACTATTCGTTTTTGGTATATTCTCATTTTCCTACAATGTTTTAAAAGTCGTCTGCTCCTACACTGGAAAAGCCTTCTGCATTATAATGAAAGGTCGTAAATATTAGAAATCTAAGATATTTTCTTATGACATATTATAATATGTAATATGAAAATAATGATGATAACCATTTATGTTTTAATCGTCTTTCATATAATATCATGTTGATACCCATATTCGCAGCAGGATTTTATCAGTGTAACCAGACGGTCATAATTAATTGAGCAGCTCTCTTCGAAAACCACCCGTAAGTCATTGACAACCAGTATAGATCCTGATTCCATCTGATCTGACTTTGCACTGTTCGTCAACAATTCATAGAATATTTCATAGACTTTTCTGTTAAGCAAATTCTTTTTGGATATATTGTTCATGAACGCCCACTGAAATCTTTATTCATAACGTGCTATAATCAAGGTACTGAAAGTACTAAAATGCGGGGGATGTTTGCTCTAGAGTGTTAACAAGATTTTCCTTCAATTTGACCTAGTGACCTACGTTTTGACCCAACATGATCCATGTTAGAACTTGACCTAGATATCGTCAAGAAAAACATTCTGATTAAGTTTCAACATTCTCAAGCTAAAAATGCAGTATCCAGAGAGTTAACAAGATTTTCCTTCAATTTGGCCTAGTGACCTAGTTTTTAACCCGGCATGACCCATATTCAAACTTGATCTAGATATCATTTAGATAGAATTCTGACCAAATTTCAAGCCGCTGTAGCCAAAAAAGATGCTTCTACAGAGTTAACAAGATTTTCCTTCAATGTGGCCTAGTGACCTAGTGTCTGACCCAATGTGACCCATATTCGAACTTGACCTGGATATCAATAATACAAACATGCTGAAAAAAATGCGGTCTCTAGAGTGTTAACAAGCTTGCACGTCAATTTGACCTTTGTGATCTACTTTTTGACCCATCATAAAACATGTTCGAATTTGACCTACATATCATCAAGACAAACATTCTGATAAAGTTTCAACATGCTCAAGTTAAAAATAAGGCCTCTAGAATGTTAACAAGATTTCCATTCAATTTGGCTTAGTGACCTATTTTTTTTACTCGGCTTGACCCATATTCGAACTTGGCCTAGATGTCATATAGATAAACATTTTGAACAAATTGTAAGCTGCCTTAGCAAAAAATGTGGCTTCTACAGTTTTAACAAGATGTTACTTCAATTTGGCCTAGTAACCTAGTTTCTGACCCAATATGACCCATATTCGTGGCCTCTATAGTGTTAACAAGCTTTTCATTCAATTTGACCTAGTGACCTACTTTTTGATCCATGATGACCCATGTTCAAACTTGACCTACATATCATCAAGACAAACATTCTGATAAAGTTTTAACATGCTCAAGTTGAAAATATGGCCTCCAAAGTGTTAACAAGATTTCCATTCAATTTGGCCTAGTGACTTAGTTTTTGACTCGGCTTGACCAATATTCTAACTCGGCCTAGATATCATTTAGTTAAACATTCTGACACAATTTCAAACTGCTGAAACAACAATTGTGGCCTCTAGAGTGTTAACAAGATTTTCCTTCAATTTGACCTAGTGACCTACCTTTTGACCCAACATGACTCATGTTCGAACTTGACTTACATCATCAAGACAAACATTCTGATAAAGTTTCATCATGCTCTAGTTGAAAATGTGGCCTTTAGAGTGTTAACAAATTTTCCTTCAATTTGACCTAGTGACCTAGTTTTTGACCTCAAATTGCCCAGTCTCGAGCTTGTCCAAGATTTGATGGAGATGAATGTTCTGATAAACTGTCATGAAGATCCGATGCAAAATGTAGCCTATAGAGTGTTAACAAGAGAAAATGTTGACGATGCACGACTTTTTCATTGCAGGGATTTTCTCAAAAGGTTTTTGAGCTACCCGCTTTCAAGCTACTCGTTTTCAATATATTTAAAAGAAACATTTAAGATCCTTATGTCTAACTTAAATTTCTAAGTTATGTATACAACTTCATGGATTAAAACTTAACATTGTGTACGTTTACTTTGTATAATGTGCATACTGTTTAGCTTGTTGTGAAACGTATTTAACTGATCCCTGGACAATCAAGAAAAATTGTCTATTTTGAAAAAAAACCCAGAGGGCAGCACAAACAATTTACAAATTTACACTTCCTGAAAGCTGGGTATGACAATATACGGAGGTATTCAGCATAGCTGAATCCCCCCCCCCCCCCCCCCCCCCCCGCATAAAAACGATAATGTTGTTTTTCATAGTGCACTGCTCAATTGGTGACGTAATTGCGACACCAGATTTTAATTGTGGTCTCTGTGTAAATTATTGACCCGGATCAGCCTAAGCATGCCGCGCAGGCTAACCCAGAGAGACACTTTTCGCCTCCTGTGTATTTTCTGTTTCAGGAATCATTACTCTATACCTCTATCCCCCTAAAACGGAATATGTCGGCCTGGATAAGCCTGTGCGGACTGCGTAGGCTAATCTGGGTCGATACATTACGCAGATTCCATAATCTTGGCTTTATCGTCGTAACGGCTAATATGTGTATAAACAAAAGGCATGTAATTCATATCTTAACTGCACTTTTAACAATTCGAAATGTATCGAAATGTATCGACATAAACATTTGTTGAACATTTGTCTTGAACAAAAAAATCCTTTAATAGTATGCAATTCAAGAGTAAATTATGTCCATCATCATGGTTTTAATTGAAACATTATACACCGTTCGTACTATTCGAACCAATCATAAAAAAGAAAGCCATTAATTCCACAAAGTTTGGTCAGATACGACATTTCTACCAGAATAATCTGAAAGGAGTTGTTGACTAGTTGATATACTACCGAATAGTGAATAAGCATCCGTAAAATGAGCCCGGTCGGTCTGGATCTACACTATTCCCAAATGCTTTGAGCTTGGTTTTCACAGAGCATCGCTTATATACACCTATATTCAAATATCGATGTTGTTTAACGATAAATATTTATGTTGGTACAACTGAAATTGACCTTGTCAAAAAATGATCGATGAAAATAAATAACCAAATAAAACACCAACGGTATTTTACTAGTATTACTAACCAAATATCAATTTATTGTTATATTGGTCATGATCGGTCCTTATTTGTATAGTAAATTGTAGCGTAAATTCCCTTCATGCATGGCAAAAGCTAAGGTTATGTGCGCACCTGAATTGTATTCACGCGTGGGCTGTAGAATAAGCATACATACCGTATTGGTTTTTTTTTTGGTTTGTTTCGTAATGTTTAACATGGTTTCAAAAACATCTCAGTTATATCACAACGCCAGTACACTTACTCATATCCCTATGTGACTGTTCAGTGCATACATATCGACGAAAATCTATCAAACCAAACAGCTTTTCGATGGGTCTCGGCAAATTTAGGGGTATTTTTCCCAATGCATTCTTTTGAAAACAAAGGGTCGGTCACACTTCTAAAAACATCAACAAAATCATTTAATACATGATTAATACATTCACGAGATGAAATATCAATGTGTGTAGTTACATTATTTAATGTCGGCAATTTACATATTAATTGCCTTCGGAATTCGTTATTTAGATCATTATTCCATTTGTAGTAAGAAAATCGTGTCTCGATCGGAATGTGACGATTAACGTTACACGCAAGCGAGAACGATAAGGGTGCGTGGTCAGACCATTCATTAAAATGACCAACGGCAAAATCCCGAATACAACTAAAATCAGTATCTCTTAACAACAAATAGTCTATAACACTGTTCAAATTATAATTTACATAAGTATATGAACCTCCTCGATCGTTACCAAGTCTGCCATTTGCAATGCGCATTGATGTAAAAAAAAAAAAAAAAATTACAATGTTATTAAATCTTTTGATTTTGTTGACAATTAAAACCTTTTTATAATGCTTAAAAATTTAAAAACAAAGTGGTTTAAATTTGTTTTAGACAAAGGGCCTAATTTTTTCGTGAGCCTTCCAATTTTTCGTGAGCCGCTGTCCAGTAGCCATGTTTGATTAAGAAATATAACTGGGTAAAAAGAACATATTTAAGTCCATATATATGAATTTTAATCTAGAACTTGAATAGTATCATATTGTTTTGAAAAGAAGTAGAAAATATTGGAAAACTTTTATGACATTTGAAGATATGTTTGAAAAATAAATAAATATTTATTCATATTTTATTTTTTTTTAGCCATTCAGACAAGAAAAACTGAACATTTTGCACAATGACATATACTTTTCTTTTTAAATTTTAATAAGTGATAGTTATTGCAATAAGCTGAAGAAGTTTCAGAAAAAGTAAAATATTATAAATATGTTTTCCCTTATTTCAAAGTTTTAAATTTGTTTATTCTTACACCTGACAAATATGGGTTCTCATTAGGGAAAAAAGGTGTCTATTTTTTAGGTTTAATTACAACGTTTCACATGAACTTCCAAAGATATGGATACAATAACTTCAGAATGAGATTTAAACCACAAGAAAACAAACAATTAGCATATCATCTTTCAAATATTGGCAATTTGCGTGAATTTTTTTTTTTTTCATGTGCTGAAATGAAAAAATGCATTTCATAAATTGATGTAGCAAAAAATAAAGCCCACTACCCTAATTTTTTTTTTTAATTTAACATACATCAAACTTTCAAAAAACAATGTTACAACAAAAGTTAAATATTATGAAAAATCCACTTTTCAGTTCAGTACATCCTTAAGGTTAAGGTCAGTTTATCAGTATACACATGTGACGTAACCGTCGAATTCTACACATGTTCTTTGTATATGGGTTAACATCTATTTATAGTACGTTACGCGAATAATGACATACTAAAGCATGTGGTAATAGTAAAATACTAAGATTTAAACTCTGACAAGAAAAATAAAGGCTGCAATCTAATAACATAGCAGCATGACATTAAATTGCATGTTTATCCTTTTTAATGCTGAAACTGTGTAATGAACTTTTCCAGCTTGGCATATGGAAGAGTCCATAGACATTAGGATTATCAGAATAAAAACGTTGAATTGAGAAGCCAACAGTACAGGACATGTGTCTATACTAATGTCACAGGGTTCGCCAAAACTGTTCCTGCAGAGAAAGGGTTATTATGTTCTTTAGATAAACAGTTGTGTTATGAAGCCGATTATTGGTAAACTGATTTTGTTCAACTCATACTTCTGTTTGGGTGCGTTGAATTATTTTTAGTAGTACCTATCTGTTCAGACTTTCCTTATAAGGTTACATGATAATCCCCCCCGGTCGTGAATTCAAATGTAAATATCAGTCTTAAGTATAATGTTAGAAGATTATTAAAATCGTACTGTAGGTTGTCAACCCGTAGGTTAAAAGTTAGACTTGAAACCGTTTAAATACGTCACAGATACATGTATGTACATTAACATATAATATCCACTTATATGAAGTCACCTCTCTGAACACGAAATGAATGTAACTGTTCAGCAATGGGGAGGTTTTATAGAAGAGAAAATGAAGTAATTTTATACTTATACTTAGCGAACATGCAGTTCACTATCTTTAAATGGAAAGGGATTTTCTTAGGTGGACTGCAATTTACTTTCCATATATGAATTGTAAATGTGATACAAAGGTAATATAGATAAACGATTACCATTAATTTATGTAGATGTGTCAGCATTAGCGGGTCATCACTGCCTAGAATTATTAATTACCAAATAACCAAGAACCAAATTATGCTTATTGTAAAAGATAAATTACATAAATTCTAATTTTTAATTTGAGTAGAAGCAATCCGTGCAAAAACGGTTTCATGAAGGAACAATTATGACGTAATATTCGACAATGTTTCAGTTATATCACGTTTCCCTGGTAAGTTACCAGTGCTACTGGTCGATTTTTCCTGACACCGGCAGGTAAGTCGTAATGCTCACCACACGACCCTGAGCGCCAAGATGGGCAGCCATTAATACCATTTTCAGTCTTTTATATGACCCGACCGGGGGATCGAAACAAAGACCCCTGGAGTGACAGCCCACGTCGCTACCGACTGAGCTACCGGGGCTCGGCTTCGTGATGCATTACAAAGAGCTATAATAGTTAAGCCGCGTTTACCATTGTTATTCAGCCTGCGTAACAGTATTCTATAAACGCAAATAGACATAAAACTAATGTGGCTAGAGTGGATGTTTTATGTCAAAAGACGTATCTAGGACTTATTAACATGTTGATGGACAGTGAGGGCTCTGGTGAGACTGTGTGTATGCACAGCCTTGGCCGACTCCGCACTATACGCAAGTACATTAACCCCTTCCCTCATACGCCAATTCTGCAGGAGACGACTTTGAATATATTTTGTCAAAAAATAGAAAATCTCTATAATTGAATGGATTACCTATGACTAAAAGTGGAAAACATTGTGGCAAAAGGAGAAATTGCTCGTTTTGAGGAATTGCTTCTTTTGTCACTATGTTTTCAAAAAGCCGCCTGCTACAGAGGCGTCAGAAAGCGTCTTTATGAGAGAAAGTGTTAAACCCCTCAAATTATAGACGCGGCTATTATTAATTTGCTATATTGACCTTTGACTTGTATATGCCAGTTGTAATCATGTATATTAATCTTAATTGAAAGAAGCCATATGTAAATTCAAATAATTGTTTTACACTGCCACAAAATCATTCCTTAAATACACCTTATATCATTAAAACAACTTTTAGCTGCAATATGTTGTCTTCTGTTGACATTCCTTAAAGGTTTAATTACCAACACATACCTGTCACCTGCTGGACGTTGAACATAATAATAAATATATTTACAAAAAAACAACTCGAGAATCTCAACTTGATGAAGCTGCTGACATACCTTAAATGTCAAACTTTAGATGCCATGCATTTCAATTGACATTAATTAATGTCGCAAAAACGTGCTGTATTATATAACATTAAAAAAGGTATAGACTAATGGTACCCATTGGCAATATAACCACAAACATTTATATTGTAGGAAAAACCTATATACAGTGTCTTATTGTCTCTCCGGTTGTAGGCATAATTTAAAGTCTGTTTGGCGTACGGCTAGAAGGGCCAAACCTTTTTTTGTTTGGCAGAAGATGCTTTTCGGACTGTCTATAAATGTAATATATAGGCGGACAGGGAATACTTTGATGTGATTGTGCTTTTGTCAGGCTGAAACGTATTCTTCACTAAACGCAAATGTAACAAGATCAATAATCGCCTGGCATGGGTCTTTTTATGTAAATAATTAAAACAATTTTTTTTTTGGAAGATAGCATAGCTGATGAATTACATATGCTGGGGTCTTTAAACATGGGTTAACCATAAAACATATAGCTAACCTGCTTTGTCTGCTTTTCGAAAACATGTTTACATGAGGCACAGTGTTAATAAATATTCAGCGTTTCTTTGGCCACTTCATTTGTAAATTGTGTTGTACTTTTTCCCACGTGGAGATATATCTGCAGCAGACGGCTTTTGACAAAACATTGTAGCAAATTAAGCTATTCTTCATAATGAGCAATTTTGCCACGACGTTTCTCTGTTCAATAATTATACTTGCATTTATAGATATTTTCCACATTTTTTCCTAGCAGTTTTAAATGTCGTCTGATGCAAATACTTAACGAGGGGCTTACCAGACTGGACTTAATGTAGGAGAAAATATTTGAAACTATGTAACTAGTCAGTCTATCATGCTAACTATTCATCACAGATAAGTTTTACATCTACGTGTATCAGTCTGTGTAACATCAAACACGCTATAGTACCCGTTGTACAATATGGCATATAATGTAAAGTTTTTTTTTTATCCACGTGAAGTAACCTCCGATGTTTTATTACATCTGACCCGATAGGGAGGTCACCCATTGGCAATGATTTTGAATCAAAGTCGCGGTTGTGCTGCTCATTTAAATTTGGCCACACAAGGACTCTTTAACGTGAAGGCGGAAAGAAAATAATTTTATTTGTATACGCCTTTTTAAGCAGTAGTAAAACGGTGTTTCCTAGATCATAAACCAATAATGTCGGCAAAGTGTATCCTGACAATGATGCATCAATCGTAATTGTTTACCCGTAACCGTGGGTACTAAGTATCCGGACAACGATGCATTAATCATAATATTTTACCCAGTACCCTGGATACCAAGTATCCCGATAACGATGCATCAATCGTAATGTTTTACCTGCAACCCTGAATAACAAGGAGGGAGGCCGTTATTACTGTTTTTATGACTCGATCGGGCATCGACTGGTGAGACTATGTATATACACATGTTCGTCAGGGTATTCACTGGTGAGACTTTGTATCCGTACATGGTCGTCTGGGTATTCACTGGTGAGACTTTGTATACACATGTTCGTCATGGTATTCACAGTTGAGACTTTGTATACACACATGTTCGTCAGGGTATTCACTGGTGAGACTTTGTATACACACATGTTCGTCAGAGTATTCACTGTTGAGACTTTGTATACGCACATGGTCGTCAGGGTATTCACTGGTGAGACTTTGTATACGCACATGTTCGTCAGGGTATTCACTGGTGAGACTTTGTATACGCACATGTTCGTCAGGGTATTCACTGGTAAGACTTTGTATACGCACATGGTCGTCAGGGTATTCACTGGTGATACTTTGTATACACACATGTTCGTCAGGGTATTCACTGGTAAGACTTTGTATACGCACATGGTCGTCAGGGTATTCACTGGTGAGACTTTGTATACGCACATGGTCGTCAGGGTATTCACTGGTGAGACTTTGTATACACACATGTTCGTCAGGGTATTCACTGGTGAGACTTTGTATACGCACATGGTCGTCTGGGTATTCACTGGTGTATACGCACATGTTCGTCAGGGTATTCACTGGTGAGACTTTGTATACGCACATGTTCGTCAGGGTATTCACTGGTGAGACTTTGTATACACACATGGTCGCCAGGGTATTCACTGGTGAGACTTTGTAATCGCACATGTTCGTCAGGGTATTCACTGGTGAGACTTTGTATACGCATATGTTCGTCAGGGCATCGACTGGTGAGATTTTGAATACGCACATGTTCGTCTTGGTTTACGCACATGGTCGTCTGTGCATCGACTGGTGAGACTATGTATACGCACATGTTCGTCAGTGTATTCACTGGTGAGACTTTGTATACGCACATGGTCGTCAGGGTATTCACTGGTGAGACTATGTATACGCACATGTTTGTCAGGGTATTCACTGGTGAGACTATGTTTACGCACATGGTCGTCTGGGTATTCACTGGTGAGACTATGTTTACGCACATGGTCGTCTGTGCATCGACTGGTGAGACTATGTATACGCACATGTTCTTCTGGGTATTCACTCTTGAGACTTTGTATACGTACATGTTCTTCTGGGTATTCACTGGTGAGACTTTGTAATCGCACATGTTCGTCAGGGTATTCACTGGTGAGACTTTGTATACGCATATGTTCGTCAGGGCATCGACTGGTGAGATTTTGAATACGCACATGTTTGCCTTGGCATTCACTGCTCGCACAACCATCAATAATCCAACTCGTTTGCCACGTCTTATATTAATTTATTATTTATTTTATTAGTTAATTATATTCATTTATCAATTAATAAGTTTATTATGTTCATATGTATGTGGCTGTATATCATAGTTCCTATCAACGTTATTGATTTTGTTGCTACATGACGTGCCGTCGTTTTATCGCTGAACGCCGGACCGTCATTAACAGTTAGGACGTTTATGTCATTTCTACTTTTAATTTTATTTATTGTATTGTACTGATAAGTGCGTAATGCGGAAACGTATACTATAGTACAACATAAACTAAACACCACGTGTTTGAGTTATTATATATATTTGGTAATTAAGATTAAACTAGTGGAACTGTGTCTAAGGAAAGCTAAACATACTATTAAATATGTAAGTAGCCAGTACATCCATTCCTGTTGAAATAATAAATGATCGTGTTTAATGTCTTGATATTTTCTAAGTGTGTCATTTGATATGTAACGTCAAATGACACCAATACCTTACGTTACGACTTCCCTGGACTTGACGCAATACTCAAAACTTACAGAGATGACGTTGACATTCATCTGCGTGTTTACAAGTGGGTCAAACTATAGAACTAGACATAAACCATTTGACCCCATTTATTCTCCCCCATTTTGCCTGTAAATAATGTAATATACTCGCACGAAACTACCCATTAATCTAGAAATGTATTAATCTTCACGCCATTATCACACTTATCAATGTAGATGACGGGGTCGTAACCTCTTGATTTGATAGACGGGAATACGCTGGCTCATTTATATGATGTGACATCTTTGAATCGACTGCTTCGAGCACATTAGATGATAAACAGTTTAACTATGTAAACAACGAAGGAAATGGAGGAATTGCCAAGTTTGATCATATTTGACATTGCGTCTTATTTCAATTGTTTTCGAGGTATCTCATTATAGATGAACCGAGTCAATAAGATCCCCAATACGGAGAGTCAATAATACCACCATTACGGAGAGTCAATAAGAATACCAATACGGAGAGTCAATAAGAACACCAATACGGAGAGTCAATAAGAATACCAATACGGAGAGTCAATAAGAACACCAATACGGTGAGTCAATAATACCACCATTACGGAGAGTCAATAAGATCATCAATACGGAGAGTCAATAAGAACATCAATACGGAGAGTCTATAAGACCATTATAGGGGTCATATAAAGGGAAATATGTTTAGATTAATAGGGCTATACCTCTAGTAATTTGTCAAAGATGAATTTAATACTTAATTATATATAGGCGGAGAGTGAAGACTCTGGTGAGTATATAAGTGCATTAAGACCTCAAATCGCTTAACGCTGCTCACATATGCTATGCACGTCGCAGCAAGCACATCGACTATGTAAATCTCCAAGGAGGTCAATCGGCGCTGTGTAAATCCCCCAGGTCGTACTTGAGGTCAATCGGGGCTGTTTAAGTTCCCCAGATCGTACTTGAGGTCAATCGGTGCTGTTTAAATCACCAAGGTCGTTCTTGAGGTCAATCGGGGCTGTGTATATCCCCCGGTCAAACGGGAGGTCAATCGGTGCTGTTTAAATCCCCCAGGTAGAACGGGAGGTCAATCGGGGCTGTTTAAATCCCCCAGGTCGTACTTGAGGTCAATCGGGGCTGTTTAAATCACCCAGGTCGTTCTTGAGGTCAATCGGGGCTGTTTAAATCACCAAGGTCGTTCTTGAGGTCAATCGGGGCTGTTTGAATCACCCAGGTCGTACTTTAGGTCAATCGGGGCGGTTTAAATCACCTAGGTCGTTCTTGAGGTCAATCGGGGCTGTTTAAATCACCCTGGTCGTACTTGAGGTCAATTGGGGCTGTTTAAACCCCTCAGATCGAACGCCAGGTCAATCATGGATGTGTAAATCCCCAAGGTCGAACGCGAGGTCAAATGGGGTTGTGTTGAAGCCCTAGGCCGAACGGGAGGTCAATCGGGGCTGGGTTAATGCCCCATGTTGAACGGGAGGTCAATCAGGGCTGTTTATATCCCCAGGTCTTACTTGAGGTTAATCGGGGCTGTTTAAATCCCCCAGGTCGAACGGGAGGTCAACCGAGGCTGTGTAAATCCCCCAGATCGAACGGGATGTCAACCGGGGCTGTGTAAATCCCCCAGGTCTAACGGTTGGTCAATCCGGGCTGCGTTAATCCCCAAGGTCAAACGGGAGATCCAATGGGGTTGTGTTGAATTCCCTAGGTCGAACGGGAGGACAATCGGGGTTGGGTTAATCCCCCAAGTCGAACGGGAGGTCAACCAGCGGGGCTACAATTATATCTTTTCCACCAAAAAATACATTCATGACTTCCCCAAATAGTGGTATGTGGGAAAACAGATGTAACGGGATCCATTATACCTTAGTATGTACAAATGTATTATAAAACTCTAGTTAAGGACCGTTTTAATGTCCCATCAGCGTCATTTTTGGAATGATTAAGCTCTTTTATTTGTATTATATTTATGTCGCTTGGCCATACAAGGCAGCCCATTTGTTACAGGCCAGATTTAAGAACATGTACATCTTTTAAATAACCCTACATGATAAAGACAGTTATGAACATATCATACTTTAACATATTCTCCAACATACTTGGTGATAGTACTGGTATATTCTCCAGGATCTGATAACGAGGCTGATAGATAATTGTGTGGATGTTGCTGCTGATGATGAAGATGTTGATAATGGTTGTGTTAATAACAAAAACAACGTTACAATAAATGATTGTGATTATGATTATTATGATGATGATGATGATGACGATGATGATGATGATGCTAATGATGATGATGATGATGACGATCTGTTCGCCTTATCATCGAAGCCAATATCAGGCCATACAAACATGCGATTTGATCCCAATTGTCACACGTTTTAAAACCTCCGAGGTGTGGGTTTGACTTGATACTAGTCACTTCCCTAGAAAATAATGGATGATTAATTAACACAGGACTTTAAATAGTGTTTACCAATATTTAACAACAATATAGTATTCACTTTTCTTGACAATAATAGATGATAACACGGTTTGTTAATTAGTGTGAATCAGGGCGTGACCAATACAGACGATAGAAATATATAATTATTCAATTCCTATTAATGGACGGACAATAAATAACCAAAAGACGTTTCAATTTATGAATGTAATTTGTCCAATAGCCAGAAATCTAGTTATGTACATACATGTTAAATTTTCAATATCGAATCATCAAATTAACCACTAAGATTCATATGATATTCCAACTAAACACCAACCCGCAGGCCCAAGAAACAAAATCAAGCAAAGCAACAAACACAATACGAAAAATTAGCAATAAAAGCACAAACAAAATACAAAAAAAAAACACAAAAAAAACCAACAACTAGCAAATCAACTCAAACAACAATATAACTTGCAAAAACATAACAAAAGCATAAGCCATAATCAATGTTAGAGTTATCTTTTCTATTTCCAAACTATAAAGTAAGGAAATAACAAAGCAACTTAGTTCAGCATCAAAGCAAACAATTATTTAACTTCTTACCATTAACTCTGACATTATCATCCATATACATCTTTAAATCTTTTTATATAACCCCGAGTGTTCACACTGTCTATGCCATCTGTTTTGAATGTAAATATGAAAATTATTTATTATTTTAACTAGAACATTCATATAAATCGAGGTAATTAATCCCCTTTTTCAAATGAGTGATAACTTTTAAAAAGAAATATTTTAATCTATTTGTCCCCTCAAAATTAAGATGAAGTCCCCCATCTCTTTTGGCAAACAATTCCCGCTTAACTTTCCCACAATGTGTGAACGGTTTATATGTACAGATGAACCTAAAGTTCATATCTTTGCTCATGAAATTTTTCAAATGTGTATTAACTTGCCGAATGATACCATCCGTTATTTCATG
Organism: Serripes groenlandicus; assembly: GCA_031761405.1. Taxonomy (NCBI): domain Eukaryota; kingdom Metazoa; phylum Mollusca; class Bivalvia; order Cardiida; family Cardiidae; genus Serripes; species Serripes groenlandicus. Next base: position 123,580,852 of record JASEVX010000004.1, on the reverse strand, counting down.
ATCAACAGGTCTAGGTACAATGGCAGATACAACTATTTTTAATGAGGGTTTAACATTCCTACATACTCCTATCAGATTTCCATAATCTGAAATGATATGCTCAAATGAAGCTTTATTGGCAATATCATTCGTTCCCACATGTAAAATAACAAAATCAAATTTGTTTAAATCTGCCTCCTTTGTTTTAATCCGATTAGTCAATTTAGAAATTGAATCTCCCCGAAATGCTTGTACAGTGCATCCCTCAATTCCGGACACATATTTAGCAATTGAATCGCTTACGATCGTGACCTTCCGAACTTCTGTAATATAAATAAAACAGACTATGAAGAATAAAGCCCTTGAATTAAGTTATGTATATATATTAAAGAGATTTACCTCGTTATTAACAGATAAAAAACCAGTCCAATAAATCTATACATTTTATTGAAAACCAGTGACTTCACCAGTTTATGGTAAGTAGACTCATCTGACAATACAAGGGTAAATATAAACCACTAAGTAACCTAATGAATTACATAACTTAAGGAACTCCAGACGAAAAAACCAGTCCAATAAATCTACACGCTTTATTGAAAACTAGCGACTACCCCAAGTACTGGTATGTAGCCTGTCTGACATTACCAATGCCATGTTTATGTACACTAAAATTTAAAAAATTAAAACATATTCAGTTATAAATATTAACCGACCACTTTAATCTGATGCCTTATCTTCTCTGCTACTTTCATCTTGTCTTCTAAAGTAACAGATACATATTTTTTATATGCATCTGATTTCCAATCACCCTGTAACCGAATCAACTCAGATGGAATTCCCGATTTGAAAGCAAATGTTGCTCCACCTCTTCTAAAACTGTGAATTGAAAATGAATTAGGATCCAAATTCAAATTACATTTACTTACTAAATCTCTGATCTTATGTTGATATTTACTGTAAGTTATATACTTCCTTTGAGTTAAACTGAATAGTGGGTCATCCAATCCTACAACAACCCATTTACACATCTCCTTATATGCCTTTACTGGACATAAAATAGAACCTTGAAATGGAATTAAAGGCATTATTAATTTCCTTTCTCCAAATTGAATTGTTTTGAACCATTCTATTGAAACAATTAAATAGTCATTGTGAGATTGGACATTCCTCTTAAGCAAACATTTTCCTTTTTTTAAATCATTTTTTGTATCTGGTACTAAAACACCAAAAAACAGTATCTTCCGCCTTTTTAAAATCCATCATTTCAGACATCTGAATTAACAATTTTGGAGTGATAGGTAGAGCTTGCTTGATACAATACGGGTTTAATCTCGCTATTCCCGTTACAGTTAAATTAATAATAAATTCGTTAATACCATCTATTGGAAATCCTAACAGGAAATGCATCGTTTTAACACCACTGATATAATTCCTAATAGACTGAGTAGACTTCATACTTCTACTTAAGAACTGTGCGTATAAACTCAAGTTTTCTGAATTTGAAGGAACAATGACTAACTTAAAGTAGATGCAAAAAAGTATATAAGTTTCCCACTGCACCCTTAAATTTGTTAACGTGCCCTCAACATAGGCAGCCCGTCTAGAAATATTAAGGTCTTTCCTTAATACAGACATCTGTTTATCTGGAAAAAACAAAATAGTCCTTTACCACGTATTTTGAAAGTGAAATAACTCACAATCTACCATGTATTCTTCTAGCTGATAATCTTTTGTTAATGAATAAAACTCGATAGCATGATTCTTACTCAAGTCCCACCTGGATAAATGATCAGCTATCCTATTTGAACTACCGCTCACATGAACTAATTTAATTTGAAATTCAAATACCGCTGCTAAATATGCTACCTCTCTTACACAACTTTGTAAGAATTCATTTTGTGATTTTCCTGTATTGATAACCTGACAGACAGCTTCATTATCACAATAGATCTGTATTCGTTTCCCATGATATTCTTTACCCCATAATTTTAAACAAATTATTATTGCCAACATTTCTAAAATATTTATACTGAAACTTTTTCTCAATATTTCTGTTGGGAAACTTTATGAAAAAACTTTCCCTGCCAAAAACCTCCACAACCCAATAAACAAGCGTCGGAGGAGAATAATTCGTCCGGTTTGCACCATTCTTCATAAACCATCATGGAAACTCCATTATAGTTCGGCAAAAAAGTATACCACCATAAAATGTCTTGTTTAACATAATCAGGAATGACGTATTTATTTGCTTTCATTTTATATAAAATCTTTAACCACTTTAACATCCTGGAGACAAAAATACGCCCCGGTCTAACACAAGCTGGTCAACACCACCCTTTTCTAGAATCATTTGTAAAGTTTTATAAGCAAATTCTGCGTTTTCTTTCCTTTCAGCCGATGCCAAATCATCTAGGTAATTCAACAGTGAAATACCGAACTTAAATAAAATAAACGCAATTGCATTTGTAAAACGTTGACAACAATGCGCTGAAGAACGGCTACCCATACTTAAAACTGTATCACAAAACATGTGTTTCTTCCATACAAAAGCTACTAAATTGTAGGAAGACGGACAAATGGGCAGCTGGCGATATGTCCTACGCAAATCTGTTTTAAACAACAGACACCCTTTCCCTTTTTGTTTAATTAATTGAATAAAATCATCCACTCTAGGATACACCAAATCTACTTTTTCGTTAAGGTAAGTATCTTTGCTTATAAAGTCATTGACTGCGTTACCTTTAGGAAAACTTAAATCTAAAATGACTCTTCTTTCCACAGTATCCTTCTTTGGTAAAGAATTCAAAGGTGATATTTTAATACCAGATTCAAAAGGATTACACTTAAAAGGACCCAAAATGGCTTTGTTACTACTTTCTTTATTCAAATATTGCAGCATACTGTCTGCAAATTATGTAACCCCTTTATGATTTCTATACTTCCATAAATCTTTTTGATAAAATTTATCCAAATGTTCATCCTTTCCCAAATACCCTATCGGGAAACCAAACTCTAAACATTCACAAAGTTTATTATCCCTATAATCTTTTAACATTGATCTAAAATACCCAACATTTAGTTTAGTTTTAATAGGAATTTTACAAACTTCAAAGTTAAACGATCCTGACTCTTTCACTAAATGATGCGCTTTCAAACGAAATTCAATCTCCTCAAGTTTTAAATTTGGTTTAACAGCTTTACAAATAGTACATTGATTAGAGTGTTGACACATATTCTGATTAAAACTTGTCAACTCTTTTTTAACTTTATTTGTACAATTAAAACTATTAACCACCAAAGCTGAACATTTGTCACTATCTATTGAATATGAATGCATAAATTCAATTTGTTTACATTTTGTATGCTTTTCAATGTTTTCTGTAACAAATTTAGGTAAAAATAAATCATTTAAATTCTCATTTGTAATAGGTGTACATGTTGTTTGACTGTACAACCCATTTCTAAGTCAAACAGATCTATTGGGACAACATGTAGAGCTTTCAGGATGGTCAAGTTTCTTTTTGTCCTTAAGCCAACATGCTGCACATATATGGGTTGCCAGCCTCTGTTTCCCCTTTACTACCATCAGATGATTGGATTTATGTATGCATTTGTTTCTCTGATATTCAGAGCAAAACCAAACACGATCATCTGAGGTGTTAAAATTGTTTCCAGTATCCTTCTTAATCCCAACGAACCCTTTGCTCTTTAATAAATACTTAGATAAAATAGCAGTTTCTATATGTTGCGAGTTGTCTAACCAACTTTTTTTACCCAGCTCTATTTCTCTTAGCCATGCTGCATAAAATGCTTTGAGACCTTGAAATTCATACGAACTACTGTAATATACAATCTTTCGCAACAGTTCCGAGCGACCCTTTTTTCCGATACGGATAAATCATCCTCAGCGAGAATCTCAAGCTCCCCTGCAACAAACATCTTAAAATCTAAATCTTCAAACTGTACCTGTTTGTTGACATACTCAAACTGCAGGTGAGCATGAGGCCAGCGCTGAGGAAACCTTACTTTATCTGATGCTTTTGCATTAATTCCCGACTTTTTCTTTTTTCTGCACTTTTGTTTACCTTTCAAAGAAAACATGCTTGATGCTTAAGCGACAGACGGATCAAGAAAAGATCGTAAGCCTAGCTTTTCCAATTCTCTTTTCAGAAGTTTTTGTAAATTGTTATCCTTTCTAAGATCGTCTTTCCACATATTTTGTCCATTTTCTTCAAAAGTTTTAGAAATAGCTGTCTTCGGTCTCGCACCAATTTCTTCAGCCTTACGTTTGGTCATTTTTTCCTGATTGTTACCTTTTAAGTTTTTTACATGTAGTCTCCGAGCCTCTTATTCCTTTCGTAATCGCTCCACCTCCATTCATTTAGTCAATCTCTCCTCTTCTGTCTTGAGTTGAACCATTTCTCTTTTCATTGCTTCAATTTCCTTGTCCTCGAAGCATACCTCCACCATTTCCGACACCGCGGCTCCCAACACTGGTTCCCGTCTAAGAGGGGTCCTCAACGGGGAAAAGGGAGAGGATAATTCCTCAACCCTTTTATAATCGTTCTCTTCTGAACTGAGTATCAAACGGTCTTGTTTGATATCCTCCATTATTCTTCCCTCATGTAACGCCTTGTAGTCTTTTTTTAACCCGTTCACGTAGTGTTCTATCCTTTTTACCTTCAGCGTTCATAATTCCCCACTAGCGCCTACATTAAACGGTGTAGCGTTTACTTTACACAAAATATACTGTTTCTACTTTTTCTTATATATTATTTTATTTTATTCGATCCAATATAATATATACTTTATCATGCTAATGACCACAGTAAAGATAAAAAGCAAACTTTTTCTTTCACACTTTTCTAGACTTCTAGCCCAGCCGATCTAAATTCAAACTGTGAACAATATCACAAAGAAGGAAAGGAATAAAATCCAAACAACCAATGAAAATGCAGCATAGAGCTTAGCATCGTCGTTGCTAGGTGAATACAATCATTATATGACGAATCAGAATGCTTATGTAAATACCCTTAGTAATTATAAAAAGAACGTAATTTAGACTCTTGTCGTCCTCATAATTAAATAAAAAAATGTTATTGCTAAATATCTTCCAATTCCAATTGGCTTCAAATTCTAGTACTAAATGTGTTTGTTGCAAACAAATAATAACGGACAAAATGGGTCAGAGCCTCGGTGAAAACTACTCCGTATATCATTCACGCGTACCAAGTAATGGGATTTTACCTAATAAATCATAAGTGGCAAGGTGACATTTTAACACAGACGAGACATCGAAAAATATGCAATCTTACAGATCCTTATGTATAATAATGCAATTTATCGTATAACTGCATATTAACCTTTACCAATACATGCACAATAAAATGCTCAAATATATATTATAATAGATGAGCTTGACTGGGACAAATACGATACCAAATATGGTCATTGAAATATGATTTCATGTCATTCAAAATGCGGTAGTGTGGCACATTTACATGTCATTCATAAATGTTATTTCACGCGTTAAATGTTTTATTTGATTATCGAAAACTTTTAAGTTTTGTATCTTTTCTTTTCGTCCTGTATTCAAAGTTGAAGTAGGTAAATAATAAAACGAAAATTACGTTGCTGCATCACTACTCGGCGCCTTGTAGTAAAATACAAAGCAACGTATGGCAACTACAACATACTCTTCCCTTTAAAGGCCGTACCCAAACAGACACATAGATTGATATCGTGTGTGTGTGTGTATGTTTGTGTATGTTTGTGTGTGTGTGTGTGTATGTGTGCTTCTGGTCCATTACGTAAAGTGGACTCGCGATAACTCGAAGTCGAGAGGGACCAATAAATTACCTCGAGTTATCGACGTATTCAAGTGATCGACGTGCTCGAGTTATCATTCGATTGATGCTAAGTTCAATTTACGTAATTCATATATATGTAAATGTTCATTATGAAAGGCATGTCAATGATACCAGAAATATCGCGGAAACAGCGCAGTAGCTGTTCTGATTGTTCGTCTGAGCTTAGCGAGTATCAAATATAATTATGTCATACGGAATATAAACTTGCTGCTGTACAAGAATAAAGGTACATACATCCATAAGTTTAGGATTAGACGTGATATAGAACAGTATCTCAGAAAAATACTTACAGTGCATTATGAAAGGGTAAGTTTTTATTGTTTGCTTACTTTGTTTTAATTAAGCAATACACACGTTTTGTATTCAATAAACCTTTATGTCCAAAGCAATCACAGACACTTCGATTAGTGAGTATTGTAGTTACAATGGAATTTCAGCAACTTGTTTTGTGACCAAATCAGATTTTGTAGACATTGTGCATGACATTTCGGAACGTATAATGACTATAATGACTAACAATAATATTAATTTTACGACCGAAAGTAACTGGTGTTCACGATACCACTATAGCATGTTTACGGTTAAATTTATCATGGCAAACTAAAATGTGAAAGTTACCAAATGCTATATAAAATACGATAGTATATCCGCATGATTGTTTTTGACAAGTTAATAAATTTACTTCGTATATCCACTAACAATATTAAGAAATGATTATATTAATTTCCTTGTGAAATAGACGTAACGTCCTATTTTTTCCAGATACGCCGCAAATTGCGCCAACGAAAATACCGTGGTCGCAGGGAATGCAGGGGACGCCGTCGCCATCTGGAGTCCCAGTCATTCTGGGGACCCAGGGACCATCTGGTAACGCCAATACTGCACAGCCAGAGGTTGCGTCTACAAGTCCAGTCCGACGTAACCCATTCCTCGATCTATACCAACGCCAGCTGCTAGTCAATGCTCTCTTTGGCTTGGACTTCAATGATTATTTGATGTGGCATTATTTCTCCGGTGGGATGATCTAATGCATATTTGTTTCTTTCTTTATTTGAGCCGTTCGACGAGAAAACCAACATTGTGCACTCAGCGTAAAGTAGCGACTCGGATAAGCCTTAGCATGCAGCGCAGGCTAACCCGGACATATATTTTTTGGAATGTGTCGGCCCGGACAATGTTGGTTTTGGCGCGGGACGGCTGTCATGTTGAATAGATATACACTGGTAGCAAATCATAATGGTTGGTTTCCGTAGAGCACGGCGCATTATACTTTACAAGTTATAAACGAGAACTGAGATATACATATATATATCTTCTTTATCATTTTTATGGTAATTAATTTTACACAAAATGTTTACAGCATAGACCAAATATTTTCCTGTAAATACACTTAGTCAATTTATGCCTTATTCTTTGATAACAAATGTTTGAACTCAAACTGTTAAGCATAAACCTTCAGAAACAAACTATTTTAAATATAGAAAAACAAGCTGTAGGTCATTTTCGAGAAACGTGGACAAAAAATGTTCAGCATATTGCCAGAGTCTGATGAATTGTTGAACTCTTTCGCTGTCAAAGGCAATTAAAAGCTTTTGCAAAAAAATGCAGATTCAGGTGAGACACGTTGAAATTAAATTTTACCAAATTTCCTGTCGGACGAAACATGGAGTGGTCCAATTATCAACATGTAAGAGTTGATTTTGTGAAATTTACCAGTCTAAGAGTTAAACATGAATACCAGAGGTTTTAGATAGGTTAAATGACACAAAATTGGCCAAAAATATAAATTGTTGGTGCTCACACTGCATGTTAATAATGTAAACACGTGAATACAGACAATCTTTATAAACATTGTTGGGGTGCTCTGTTAAAAAACAACTGTAATGCACATATTCCGGCAGTTTAGATCAATATCGGTCACAGCTACTGTGCAGTCTCACTCTGATCTGGCTCTACACTGTTCGTTAATTATTCACAGGCGGTTTTATATATGAAACGTCTGTTACAAAGTATCCATTAGGATATTTTAGCATGGATGCGCGCGTGTTTTTTAAAATAGCATTAGCCCTTTCCCACATACAACAAATCTGCAGCAGACGACTTTAAAAACATATTGGCATAAACATGAAATATCTCCAAAAATGAGAGTTTAATTATTAAAAAAGTTGAAAACATTGTGGCCAAAGGAGAAATTGCTCATAACGATTAATTTCACCTTTGGCCACAATGTTTTCAAAAGTCGTCTTCTGCTATTGCGCCAAAGTGCGTCAGCAGGTGGAAAGTAGTTAAGGTTAGTTTTCCTGAAGCATCGATCGTGTTTTAATTTCGATTATTTTCCCAAAGGAATGTTTGATTAACTATCTGATTGATTGAGTTTTTATAAAAGAATATGTGTATGTACTTTGTTATCATGTTATAATGTAAACGAACAAGAGAAAGTTGATGAATGTCGCCGGAAATCCATACTGCAGTTATGCATAACACTAACATTATAGTAGTTGAATAGACAATTATCAACTGAGGGGCATATTGGAACATCAGGGGTGGGGTCAAGTGAAAATGTATCATAACTTGCATTGTTTTGTCAACGAAGTGAATGATAATTGAAGCCTTTCATTGTTTATGATCAATCTCCATTCCAAAGTAGGTTGACCATACACACAACCAACTAATTATTGATCATAAACAGTAATGGAACTGAGTAATCTTGCCAATCATTAGTCTTAGTATGTATACAGTGCTTTCATTAAGGAATAATTATAAGATTTGTGAATTCCACATACACTTTTCAAGATGTTTGTCAGAATATTTGAATTTTATTATTTTTCAATAAAACCACAAAACAGACAATTTAGGATTTGCATGCAATAGCACGTCATTTTACCTTTCCTCTATTAAAGTCAACAGTGGACACCTTTGCAGCAATCTACTTTAAAACAATGAGATAAGGGTTAAATCGCTAAAGACATGAGTTTTCTCTTTTTCTCAAGATGATATTAGCTTGGCATCCTAATTATATCATACTTTAACAAATGTTGAAATGTAGTTCAATATTTATAAATTAGACCACCTTCGAAATATAATATCAACTAAACAGTTAAATCTCATTGAAATTGTTGTATAATTTAAACTTAATTTCGAACATAAACTGAGCCCTACAACATGTTAATTTATTTTAATTCTTTCCTTCCTTTTTCATAAATAAAATAACAAACTACTCATGTTTTAAAATTATATTATGATGAGCGCCCTTGTGTCAATGATGCATAACAATATGCAGATCGGAAGCAATATGCCTTTAGGGAATTAAATGACACATTTAAAATTGTCAAGGACGAAATAATTTTGTACGAAAGACCCGATTCTTTCTTATTCGCAGAGGTGTCGTTCTTGAAACTCTCTTTATAGGCAGAGGGTGTTCGTTCAAAGTAATTTTCTATTAAAACCAGTTTTATCTCGGTTTGTTCCAATCTCGGTTTGTTCTTTTCTTCATTTGTTTCGAACCAAATAAACATTTTAAATCGCATATGATTTACTATTTGTAAGTGAGTGTAAAGAGCGGCTCTCTGCAAAGGAGATTGATCTATGCAGTTGGTATTCGCGAGTCACGCGATCAACAGTTTTAGCTTAGAAACATTATAAAATGCCTTCTTCACATATCAAGACATCTCTTTGAACATGAAAATAACATTCAGTAAGTTAAAATTGCCATTAGAAGGAGAATATTCGACGTCATTTTCATCAGCAGGTGCGCGTATGTAAACAACATTAGACTGTGCGACGTAAAGGTTTGTAGTTATAGCCTTTTGATTACATATAGTATATAGTGAAAAATACAGTATTTCATTCTAACAAATAGGGACTGTTTTGTCTTCGTAAATAAAACAAAAAAACATAAATGCGAGTCAAAATAAAGAAACTGAAAATACCTAAAACATCTGAATATTTATTTCATTTTAGATGTGTCATTACTTAGTGTTTTTAAACAAACACAATTGTAAAATGTTCAAGACATCTAAATGTGTTTCTTTCTAATAATAATCCCCCCTCCCATGTGATTTCCGAAAACCTATTAAAAATAGAAGTCGCGGGCTTCTGCCCGGCGACTAATAAACTTTGCTAACAAGTGTTATCAATGTTAGGTGTAGTATTATTTCTTTTCTTTCACTTTACGGTTTTATGCTACAACAGTGAACATACGCAGCTAAGATAAGCATCATACGGTATCTAAGATAAGCAGCATACCTTCTAGTAAAGCCTCCAGATTATCTTCAAGACATGATAATATCTGGTGTATAAACGGTTGCTTACGTCATTTTGTTTGTATGGTGTCTGATGTCGCTTTTAACAACATTTCAGTTATACCACGTCATTACCTGGCGAGTCAGTTTTAATGCTAACCCCACAACCTGTAGCGTCTAAGAGGGAATGTCATTATTTCCATTTTCAAGTATTTGGTGTGACCCGACCGGGGGTCGTCCTCGCGACCTTCCATAGCCGAGGCGGGGTATCTAAAGTGGAATTAGATTGTTTAAATCCGCATCACATAAACTGAAATATTACAAGTTTAAGAAGTTTATTCTGGACAACCGAATTGGAAATTGATAATGCAGTCATCGCTTAATTGTCGAAGTTGTGCTTTAAAACGTTAATAATGCAGTCATGGCTTATTGGTCGAAGACTTGCTGTAAATCGTTTATAATGCAGTCATGTCTTATTGGTCGAAGTTGTGTTAAAACGTTTATAATGCAGTCATGGCTTAATGGTCGAATATTTGCTTTAAATCGTTTAAAATGCAGTCATGGCTTAATGATCGAAGTTGTGCTTTAAAACGTGTATAGTGTAGTCATGGCTAAATAGTCGAAGATTTGCTTTAAATCGTTTATAATGCACTCATGGCTTAATGGTCGAAGTTGTGCTTTAAAACGTTTATAAGGTAGTCATGGCTTAATGATCTTTAATATGTTTAAAGTGTAGTCATGGCTTAATTATCTTTAAAATGTTTATAGTGTAGTCCTGGCTTAATGATCTTTAAAACGTGTATAGTGTAGTCATGGCTTAATGGTCGAAGTTGTACTTTAAAATGTTTATAGTATAGTCATGGCTTAATGATCTTTAAAACGTTTATAGTGTAGTCATAGCTTAATGGTCGAAGTTGTATTTTAAAATGTTAATAGTATAGTCATGGCTTAATGATCTTTAAAATGTTTATAATGTAGTCCTGGCTTAATGATCTTTAAAACGTTTATAGTGTAGTCATAGCTTAATGGTCGAAGTTGTACTTTAAAATGTTTATAGTATAGTCATGGCTTAATGATCTTTAAAACGTTTATAGTGTAGTCATGGTTTAATTATCTTTTAAATGTTTAAAGTGTAGTCATGGCTTAATGGTCGAAGTTGTACTTTAAAATGTTGATAGTGCAGTAATGGCTAAATGATCTTTAAAAAGTGTATAGTGTAGTCATGGCTTAATGGTCGAAGTTGTAACTTAAACTGCTTATAGTGTAGTCATGGCTTAATGGTTAAAGTTGTACTTTAAAGTGTTTATAGTGTATTAATGGCTTAATGATCTTTAAAATGATTATAGTGTAGTCATGGCTTAATGATCTTAAAAATATTTATAATGTAGTCATGGTGTAATGATCTTTAAAATGTTTATATTGTAGTCATGGCTTAATTATTTTTAAAATGTTTATAGTGTAGTCATGGCTTAATTATTTTTAAAATGTTTATAGTGTAGTCATGGCTTAATGATCTTTAAAATGTTTATAGTGTAGTCATGGCTTAATGGTCTAAGTTGTACTTTAAAATGTTGATAGTGGAATCATGGCAAAACGATCTTTAACATGTTTATAGTGTAATCATAGCTTAATGATCTTTTAATTGTTTATACTGTAGTCATGGCTTAATGATCTTTAAAATGTTTATATTGTAGTCATGGCTTAATGTTCGAAGTTGAGCTTTAAAATGTTGATAGTGCATTCATGGCTTAATGATCTTTAAAACGTTTGTAGTGTAGTCATAGCTTAATGGTCGATGTTGTACTTTAAAATGTTTATAGTATAGTCATGGCTTAATGATCTTTAAAACGTTTATAGTGTAGTCATGGTTTAATGATCTTTTAAATGTTTAAAGTGTAGTCATGGCTTAATGGTCGAAGTTGTACTTTAAGATGTTGATAGTGCAGTAATGGCTAAATGATCTTTAAAATGTGTATAGTGTAGTCATGGCTTAATGGTCGAAGTTGTAACTTAAACTGTTTATAGTGTAGTCATGGCTTAATGGTTGAAGTTGTACTTTAAAGTGTTTATAGTGTAGTAATGGCTTAATGATCTTTAAAATGATTATAGTGTAGTCATGGCTTAATGATCGTAACAATATTTATAATGTAGTCATGGCGTAATGATCTTTAAAATGTTTATATTGTAGTCATGGCTTAATTTTCTTTAAAATGTTTATAGTGTAGTCATGGCTTAATGATCTTTAAAATGTTTATAGTGTAATCATGGGTTAATGGTCTAAGTTGTACTTTAAAATGTTGATAGTGGAAATATGGCTTAACGATCTTTAACATGTTTATAGTGTAGTCATAGCTTAGTGATCTTTTAATTGTTTATACTGTAGTCATGGCTTAATGATCTTTAAAATGTTTATATTGTAGTCATGGCTTAATGTTCGAAGTTGAGCTTTAAAATGTTGATAGTGTATTCATGGCTTAATGATCTTTAAAATGTTTATAGTGTAGTCATGGCTTAATGATCTTTTATTTTATTTTATAGTGCAGTCATGGCTTAATGGTCGAAGATTGATAGTGCAGTCATCGCTTAATGATCTTTTAAATGTTTATAGTGTAGTCATGGCTTAATGGTCGAAGTTGTACTTTCAAATGTTGATAGTGCAGTCATGGCTTAATGATCTTTAAAAAATGTTTATAGTGTAGTCATGGCTTAATGATCTTTAATTTTGTTATAGCGTAGTCATGGCTTAATGGTCGAAGTTTTACTTTAAAATGTTGATAGAGCAATCATGGCTTAAAGCGACTGAAATCCAGATGGCACGGGAAAAAAAAAATAAAAAAAAAAATCAAATTCGCCCTAAATGTTATCCTTTATGTTATCCAAGTAAAACCAGGGTAGAAACTGTATCGTTTTTTATCAATAAAGTGAAGTTAAGTCGTTTTCAATTGTCCCGATGAAGGGGTTTCCTATTTAAAAATACCACGGAATCCTTCAGACGGGCACCTTGCAACGATCACGTGATATGACTATATAACGGTTCACTCTGACAGGCGTGTACAGTTATACACAATTTACACGTTTGGCGGAGTCGAACGACAGTAATCATAGAGATTTGTTTGTGATTGCATGAGCTCCTCGTGATTTTGCATAAAACCTTCATGGTATAAAAATGTTTCATTTAATGCGCATGCGTCCTATTGGTCATGTGACGACTCTTCAATTCACGTGACGATTTTTCAAGTCACGTGATGAATGAGATTAAAAGCATCGAAAGCTATTTATAAACTTACCCCGTTACTGACAGGGTAGAATTTGCGATGGAAAAAGTATCGAAAACAAGAAAATCTCACCGATTATAGGGTATGTAATATGTCAGTTATCATATTTTAATGCCCCAAATACAAAAATAACACTTATTTTCTTAAAATTGGATTTTTTTTTTTTCGACAGTTGGGTATCTGGAGTTCAGTCGCTTTAATGGTCGAAGTTGTATTTTAAAACGTTTATAGTGTAGCAATGGCTTAATGATCTTTAAATTGTTTATAGTGTAGTCATGGCTTAATGTTCGAACTTAAAAACGTTTATAGTGCAGCCATGGCTTAATGGTCGAACTTTAAACCGTTTATAGTGTAGTCATGGCTTTTAATGGTCGAACTTTAAAACGTTTATAGTGAAGTCATGGCTTGATGGGCGAAGTCGAGTTTTAAAATGATTATAATGTAGTCATGGCTTTATGGTCAAAGGTGTTCTTTAAATCGTGCATAGTGCAGCAATGGCTTAATGTTCGATGCTTTGCTTTAACAAAGTATAGATCAGCCATGGCTAAATGGTCGAAGTTGTGCTTTAAAACGTGTAAAGTGCAATCAAGGCTTAATGGTCGAATTTTAAAACATTTGTAATGCAATCATGGTTTTATGGTCGAACTATAAAACGTTTACAATGCAGTCATGGCTTGATGGTCGAACGTTAACACGTTTATAATGCAATGGTCGACGGTGTACGTTAAAACTTTTTAGTGCAGTCATAGCTCAATTGGCGAACTTTAAAACGTTTATAGTGTAGTCATGGTTTTATGGTCAAAGTTGTGCTTCAAAACGTTTATAATGCAGTCATTGCTTAATGGTCAAACTTTAAAATGTTTAAATTGCAGCCAAAGCTTAATGGTAGAAGTTGTGCTTTAAAACAGTTATAGAGCAATCATGGCCTAAAGGCCGTAGCTGTGATGTAAAACGTTTAAAATGTAGTCATGGCTTAATGGTCGAAGCTGTGCTTTAAAATGTTTATTTTTGCAGTCATGGCTTAATGGTCGAAGCTGTGGATTAATAGAGGGCGAGGCGATAGCCGAGTCCCCCTATTCATCCAACAGACCCCGTATATTTCCGTAGTGGGTCAGTTACAAACCCAATAATGTATTTATTTCGTCGACCACTTTAAACTGAACTATACTGTAACTTGTTGATATGTGTTGGTAGCATAACATGACGTCATGGGTAAAAGATATATCAATATTGATTAAAGAATTGGAATATATATATAATTCATAAAAATACACCGGTTCAACATGAACACATTTATTTCAATTCATTTAATTTCCTTCTGGGTAACTGGTAACATTTGAGAGCCACTTTACGAAAACTAACCTTTGAACTGACCTTTTTACTTTACTCACCCCCTATGGAATTTACTCACCCCCTATAGAAATATAGGGGGTCTGCACGTGACACCCTTTAACCAATGAAAATGCTAGAATTTCGTGGGAGGCGAAATAAAGCTTAATAGTCGAAGCTGTGTATACTTAGTAAAGACTTGACCAGTACACGCGCAATTTACGCGCACTTATTAAAGGCAGAACCTGCTCATGACTTAATTCGAACCCGAGGCCATTGGCAAAAGTGCCGACGCACTACCACTCCACCGCTGTCTTCTTCAACCCGGGGCCATTGGTAAGAGAGCTCGACGCAATATCACTCCATCACTGTCTTTGTTTCAACACGGGGCCATTGGTACGCGAGTCCAATGCACAACCACTCAAAAACTGTCTTCTTTAACCCGGGGCCATTGTTAAGAGAGCCCGATACACGACCACTCCACCACTGATTAACACAACCCGGGGTCATTGGTAAGAGAACCCGATGCACTACCACTCAACCACTGATTTACACAACCCGGAGTCATTGGTAAGAAAACCCGATGCACTACCACTCAACCACTGATTTCCACAACCCGGGGTCATTGGTAAGAGAACCCGATGCACTACCACTCAACCAATGATTTCCACAACCCGGGGTCATTGGTAAGAGAACCCGATGCACTACCACTCAACCACTGATTTCCACAACCCGGGGTCATTGGTAAGAGAACCCGATGCACTACCACTCAACCACTGATTTCCACAACCCGGGGTCATTGGTAAGAGAACCCGATGGACTACCACTCAACCACTGATTTCCACAACCCGGGGTCATTGGTAAGAAAACCCGATGCACTACCACTCAACCACTGATTTACACAACCCGGGGTCATTGGTAAGAGAACCCGATGCACTACCACTCAACCACTGATTTACACAACCCGGGGAAATTAGTAAGAGAGCCCGATGCACTACCTCTCAATCACTGATTTCCACAACCCGGAGCAATTAGTAAGAGAGCGCGATGCACTACCTTTCAACCGCTGATTTCCACAACCCGGGGTAAGTAGTAAGAGAGCACGATGCACTACCACTCAACCGCTGATTTCCACAACCCGGGGCAATAAGTAAGAGAGCCCGATGCAATACCTCTCAACCGCTGATTTCCACAACCCGGGGCAATAAGTAAGAGAGCCCGATGCAATACCTCTCAACCACTGATTTCTACAACCCGGGGCCATTGGTAAGATAGCCCGATGCACGACCAATGCATCACTGCTTTCCACAACTTGGGGCGTTGCATAACATTGTAAGATGTTATTGAATGGTTCTTTAGGCAATATGTCACAATATTGTCAGATGTTAACTGCATGGTTCTTTGGCCCTCATTCACAATAATTTAGGAGGTTTATTGAATGGTTCGCTGGCCCTCATTTCACAATATTGTCAGATGTTTATTGAATGGTTCTCTCGCTCTCATTTCACAATAATATCAGATGTTTATTGAATTGTTCTCTGGCCCTCATTTCACAATATGTAAGATGTTTATTGAATGGTTCTCTACCCATATTTTACAAATAGTGTTAGATGTTTATTGAATGGTTATCTGGCCCTCATTTCACAAAAATGACAGATGTATATTGAATGGTTCTCTGGTCCTCATTTCACAATAATGCCAGATGCTTATTGAATGGTTCGCTGGCCTTCATTTAACAAAATTGTCAGATATTTAGTGAATGGTTCACTGGCTCTCATTTCACAATAATGGAAGATGTGTATTGAATGGTTAGCTGGCCTTCAATTCACAGTAATGTCAGATGTTTATTGAATGGTTATCTGACCCTCATTTCACAATAATGCTAGATGTTTATTGAATGGGTTTCTGGCCCACATTTCACTATATTGTCAGATGTTTATTGAATGGTTCTCTGGCCCTCATTTCACAATAATGTCAGATGTTTATTGAATGGTTCTCTGGCCCTCATTTCACAATATTGCAAGATGTTTATTAATTTGTTCTCTATCCCATATTTCACAATATTGTCAGATGTTTATTGAATGGTCATCTGGTCCTCATTTCACAATAACGGCAGATGTATATTGAATGGTTCTCTCGTCCTCATTTCACAATAATGCAAGATGTTTATTGAATGGTTCGCTGGCACTCATTTCATAATAATGTCAGATGTTTATTGAACGATTCTCTGGCCCTCATTTCACAATAATGTCATATGTTCATTGAATGGTTCTCTTGCCCTCATTTCACAAAATTGTCAGATGTTTATTGACTGGTTCTCTGGCCCTCATTTCACAATATTGTCAGATGTTTATTGAATGGTTTTCTGGCCTTTATTTCACAATAATGTCCTTTTTTTATTGAATGGTTCTTTGGCCCTCATTTCACGAGATCGTCCAATGTTTATTTTATTTTGAGAATGTTATTGACTGTTTCTTGACCTACATTGCATAATAAATGACCTGTACTACAGGGCTGTGTTCAAAATAAAATGTACAGTAACACGCAAAAACCCATTTCCGTTCGACGATAAGAAGTTTGTGATTTTATAGAATTACTGAAAAAGTACTGGGTTTTCGTGAAACGTGTCCCGGTGTTCATTCTAGGACCGGTACTACTATCGTACATTTATCACTACAGTAGGGTAGGGTAAGCTCATTCTAGGACCGGTACTTCTATCGTACAGTTATCACTACATTAGGGTAGAGTAAGTTCATTCTAGGACCGGTACTTCTATCGTACAGCTATCAATACAGTAGGGTATGATAAGTTTATTCTAGGACCGGTACTTCTATCGTACATTTATCACTACAGTAGGGTAGGGTAAGCTCATTCTAGGACCGGTACTTCTATCGTACAGTTATCACTACATTAGGGTAGAGTAAGTTCATTCTAGGACCGGTACTTCTATCGTACAGCTATCAATACAGTAGGGTATGATAAGTTTATTCTAGGACCGGTACTTCTATCGTACAGTTATCACTACAGTAGGGTAGGGTAAGCTCATTCTAGGACCGGTACTTCTATCGTACAGTTATCACTACATTAGGGTAGAGTAAGTTCATTCTAGGACCGGTACTTCTATCGTACAATTATCACTACAGTAGGGTAGAGTAAGTTCATTCTAGGGGCGGTACTTCTATCGTACATTTATCACTACAGTAGGGTAGGGTAAGCTCATTCTAGGACCGGTACTTCTATCGTACAGTTATCACTACAGTAGGGTAGGGTAAGTATTTTCCAGGACCGGTATTTCTATCGTACAGATATCACTACCGTAGGGTAGGCTCAGTTCACTAGAGGACCGATACATCTATTGTACAGTCATCACTACAGTAGGGAAGGATAAGTTAACTCTAGGACCGGTACTTCTATCGTTCAGTTATTACTACAGTAGGGTAGGGAAAGTTCATTCTAGGATCGGTACTTCTATCGTACAGTTATCACTACAGTAGGGTAGGGTAAGTTCATTCTAGGACCGGTACTTTCATCTTACAGTTGTCACTACAATAGGGTAGGGTACGTTCATTCTAGGACCGGTTCTTCTATCTTACAGTTATCACTATAGTAGGGTAGGGTAAATTCATTCTGGGATCGGTACTTGCATCTTACAGTTATCAATATAGTAGGGAAGGGTAAGTTAACTCTAGGACCGGTACTTCTATCGTTCAGTCATTACTACAGTAGGGTAGGGTAAGTTCATTCTAGGACCGGTACTTCTATCGTACAGTTATCACTACAGTAGTGTACGACAAGTTCATTCTAGGACCGGTTCTTCTATCTTACAGTTATCACTACAGTAGGGTAGGGTAAGTTTATTATTAGCCCTGTACTTTTATCGTACATTTATCCCTACAATAGGGTAGGATAAGTTTAGCCAAGAACCGGTACTATCACTACAGTAGGGTAGGGTAAGTTCATTCAAGGACGAGTACTTCTATCATACAGCTATAACCATAGCCTTCAGCGAAGAGGATTGAAGTAACTTCACTGGACTATAGCACTAACTAAAACACGTGCTAATTCGAATAAAGGGTTTAACTAGAACCGATTCCTGGAATGGATATGTATCAGATTAGTAATCACATAGCCGCTGCGATTTTTCGTGATATGACGTTACCACTGGCTTGCTTTTCATAAAACTCATTCCAGTATACACAAGACGAATGTTTGACGCAAAGCATAAAAAAGAAGCCTCAATATTTCTTTTGACATGAAGAAATTAAAAAAACACGTTTAAATCCACAAACATTAGACACATTTAATCTGTAGTTAATAATGCAGATATTGATATTTGAAGATTTAAGTATTATGTAGGATATTTAACCTGGCAGGGTCTGTGTTTTAAGTGAATGCGATGATTTAGAGTTAAACTGATCATGAAAAGTGACATATAAGACGAATACTAAAGATAAATGGACAAGAGGTTATGATCAATTTCAATTTGTACCAAAGATAATGAACTATTTGTATTGAACACAAGCCCTGTTATGATAATGTTTTGTCAAATAATGCAGACACACAGATAATATGTTTGTGTGTTGTATCGGTAAGTCATGATAGTGGATAAGGGTTTATCCACTTCCCACATAAAACAAATCTGTAGACGACTTTGAAATGATCAAGTACACAATATAAAAAATCGATAACAGGATAGTATTATATCTGAAAAGTGTTGTGGTAAATGCATATCATGATTGCTCATCATGAGCAATTTTCCATTTTTGCCACAAGGATTTCAATGATGTTTAACCTGACAGACTTTGAAATCATCAAGTACAAAACATAGATAATCTCTAAAAATGATAGTAAGATAATTGAAAAGAGTTGAAATTGTTGTGGCAAATGGAGCAATTGCTCATTATAATATCACCTTTTGAAATTTCAAAAGTCGTCTGCTGCAGAGGCTCAGAAATGGTACATATTCGTGGGAAAAGGTTAAAACCGTTAATGGAGAAAATTTATCTCATTGTGAGCAATCTAACCTTTTTCCACAATGATTTCAAAAGTCGTCTGCCGCAGAGTTTCAGAAAGGGTAAATACACGTATGAGGGAAAGGGTTAAAACCGTAAATGGAGAAAATTAAGCTTATTATGAGCAATTTCACACCACACTTATTTCAAATATCGTCTTTTGCAGAGGCACAGTAAGGGTATATACTCGTATGTGGGAAAGGGTTAAAACCGTTAATGGAGAAAATTAAACTAATTATGAACAATTTCACCTTTTGCCACAATAATTTTAAAAGTTTTCTTTTGCAGAGGCTCGGTAAGGGTATATGATGGGAAAGGATTAAAACCTTATATGGAAAACATTAAGGCAAAAAAATTAAGGCAATATGTATTTGGCCTGTTTCAGTGTTAATTTAAATTATTATTGGAGAGAGTTCCCTGTGGAGATTTTAAGACCAAAAACATTGAATGGGTATACAAATTATGAAAGATAAAGGTGTTAGAAATTTACAACACGAGTATACTGCAAAACACCACTTTCTTATATTGTTTCATCAAAATGTCGAACGAGCAATCGTCCTTTTTTCGTTCCCGGTTCAAGCAACTACATCACATAGAAAAGCGAATGAAGCAGATAAGGAAAAGAGCAGATAACCATGGTATATGATATGCTTGCTTGAATACAACGGATAAGGATAAGTGTTTGTACAACACAGTGACGTAATAAACGTCGAGATATAGCGTCTTCTGGAGTACTGCGTAATATCTGGGACTACTAATACGTATTAGTACGTATTAGTAGTCCCTGGTAATATATAGGATGAAAGGAACCAGACTAAATTTAGCGCGCCTTTTTTGGGTTTCCGGTTTAAGAACTATTCAAATAATAAAGCGTATGAGGCAGGTAACCAATTTAGTCGCTTGGTACTCTATTTTACTGTTTAGACTAGACAGTATGAATTTCGCTTAACTAAAAATGTACATACATTAAATTAATATACCGGCCTTTGTCTTTTTTTTTAATTTGTAAAACTCACATATATGCAGAGTGTAAAAGGGATGTTTTAAAAAACATTTACCTTAAATTTATATACTTAGTAAGGACAAAGAGAAATCCCGATATTTGGTCACACTGGCAGGTCTAAAAACCTCCTTGTGCTAAATGTCAAAGCATTCCTACAGGAAGCCGCCTACTGGCAGCTTCCAATGAATTATGCAGCAGAAAATACATAGTATAAATCGTGTGATCACTCGAACATCACTTCGATCATTGATGGTCCCCTTTCTAATTATATTTATTACGAGCACACTCTACTATTATTTTATATTGGTTTTATTCTCACAAGAGACGACATCGTTAAAATTAACCTGTTTTCCAAGTACAGGATATCTGCAACAGACGAATTTGAAAACATCTTGGGAAATATATTGAAAATCTCTATAAATAAATGTAAATTATTGAATACTATTGAGAATCGGATGTCAAAAGCAAAACTTTTTCACGTTGCGCTATTTCTCCATAGCAACGATGCTTTCAAACGCCGTCTGCTCGCTCGTCTGCTGCAGTTACGTCAAAATGCGTCTGACTGTAGCAAAGGGTTATACAAATTGTACTAAACAATAATCTGTATATTTCCAGGCGCTCGTGCAGGGGCCGCCAGAGGGAGTTCCATGATTGAACGCCATCGTCAGATGATGACCTACAACTTCCTCCGCCAGATGAATCTCAATGACCTCTTGACCTTCTTTATGATACAAGAAATGTTTTTCAATTAAAGGTCAAATTCAACCGCATGTGACGTCAGTTTATATATATTTCTTTTGCCTGAGATGGACTGTTGGAGATTTCTATGTGGATTGTATAATGTATACTTTCCCTTTCATTGACTACGACGTGCTTTTTTATAAATAAACCTATTTAATATATATTTCGCTTTATAGACCAATTATTTGTTTGCATGATTGATCTTCCTTTTGCTTTGGTTACAAGTCTTGGTCACCTTAAAATGAGCACAATAATTGTAAAGTAAGTATCTTTTATCTCCGTAGACGTTAATGTATGACTTAACAAGTGTTACTTTTCACATAACACTGTGTATGTTAAATTGACGTGCACGTTGTTTCAAAACGCGTCGTAATCTTCGAAGAGATATATGTGTATTTTTTTGTTTGTCCCGAAAATGTGCAGCAATTTAGCTAAATCAGGTTCAGCCTTTTCCTTCATGCAGCAATTTCCCCTTTTGTCGAACCGTTTTCGAAAGTCGTCTGCTGCAGATGCGCAAGAAAGCGTATACAGGTGAGAGAGGTTGGATAAAGACAACAATACACATGCTAATATAATGTCAGTTTGCAAAGTCAATGGCGCCGTTAACTCACATGTTTACTTGTATTGACGCATTTGATTGTAAAAACAAGAGGGACATGATGGAACTGAATCGCTCCCCTGAGTTATGCCAACCACATAGTCAATCACAAAATCTCATTTTTGGGTCAAGTTAGCTAATACTAGTGTAAACAAGAGTTTCCTTCAATTTGGCCGATTGACCTTGCTTTTGACCCAACATGACCCACATTCGTATTTGACTTAGATATCATCAAGACAATGGTTCTGACAAATGTCAACATGCTCACGTTAAAAATACGGGTTCCAGGTTGTTAACAAGATGTTCCTTCAATTTGGCCTAAGTGACCATTTTGACCCGAAATGACTCATGGTTGTGGGTTAGCATTACATATGACGCAGCCTAATCGGCAGCCATACTCGATTCAGACGGAACAATCGCGGGTGGAATCGCACAGTGCAAAGCCATGCCACAGTCCTCTTTTGCGGAGCATATTTTTTTAACATTGCCAGAGGTCTAGTTAAAGATGAGTACACTGGTATTATCCCCGTAGTATCGCTATTACAACAACATCCTGTGTTTTTGGGTACTCAAACGTCAGAGAGACTATACTTTCGAGTACCTACAACATAAGCTTTAAGAATCATATAATTATTTAAGAAATAAAAACCTTATCTCGAGCTCTGGTATGTGTATTCAGACAACAGGACATCCGACCGTCCGGACCTTGCGAGCGGAGAAGACCCAGGTCAGCCTGATAATTTATGTATTTATAAACAACATGATTGATGTATAACAACACGATTCTTCGATGGAACATATGCCTGTTAGTAAGCTAAATCGTATCGAACAGACGGAGCATCTTCCTCTATATCTCAGTATCTCTCTTCGCATTACTCGATGAGGCTATCAATTGAAGGATAACAATGCACTTTAAATGCTGGTTTAAATAAACAACTTCGAAAACAAAGCAAATAGATTACGTTTAATAGCCTTTGCTATAATTTACCTTATGACTGTTTGGATTATCGTACATGTATAGTTAGCTCATATACAGGAATCAGTCCTTTAAAATTAAGGTAGTAGAAGATATATAAGATAGAAGAACTTAATTGATATGCAAATAAACACACTCTGTGTGTGCGTGTCTGTGTGTGTGTGTCTGTCTGTCTCTGTCTTTTTAATGTATGTAAACCTGTAAAAACTGTGTTAAACTCAGACGGCGTTCCCCCTTTGGCACTCATGATTGTGTGGTTAGCATCTGGATTGAGTCGCTAGGACTCGCTAGGATAAAGAGATCAGTAGTAACATACTTAGGAAATTGCCATGATATAACTGAACAATTTAGTAAAAGCACCATACAAACAAAACAAAACAAAAACAAAACCTATCATCTGAACACATTGTTCACTAATAGGGGGTCTATATCGTCATTTGAACTCGATAGTAGTTATTGATAGAACTTACAATTGAGATACATCAGGACATCAACCAATGAGACTTGCGAGTCTTTGATTAACGTATATGACGACGTAGGGAAACGGCTCTGGTGAGTCTTGGGGGGATGTGCGGACTCGCATTAGTCTTCATTGTGCGCAGACGCTTTTAAACGTCAAATCGTTATACGCGGCTAAAATATACACAAATGAGCCGTTCAAAGAGAAAGTCAACATAATGTAGCAGTAGTAGTATTTCTTTATTACTTCCAATAACGGAGAGTGTTACATACATACATTTGTGAAATGCTGTGATTGTGAGTGAACATACTTGCATACATGAACACGTATTTGTGCACGAATACAAATACACCCCACGCACATACAATATGCTTGATATGGAACTTTGTCGGAAAAAAACCCGAAACACAAGGAAATGCGATGAAATTTAGAAGAGAAAAAAACATTGTTTATAGCCCAATCAGTAAGTAAATCTTATTTCGAGTAAAGATTCATCATTGGGCATACTATCAATAATATGCATGTGATTGACGGTGATTGCATAACTATGTGTGTACTGTGACAGCATTGACAAACATAGAGATGGAAAAAGACAGCATAATATCACACATACATATTATTGATAAGCCTATGCAGGCTGTGCATTATCGATGCCTCGCGCCCGAAAATGCGTCTTGTACAAGATGCAGCCACGGCTGCTCAGAGCAAAGAAATAAATATGCATCATTACATTTTATAAAATATTCACACAAACAAAGTTTATGGATATACCTTACACACTTTGAAGCAAACGACTCTCGATTCATTACTGAGATTGAACATCCATTTAATAGCTGCATAATTTGTTCTTGTGGAGCCATGCTGGTAAGCATAATGAAATTGCCTTCTCCCAATGTAGCTAACAATGTTTCCCACAGTTCTTCACGTATGCGTTTAGTAACTTGACAGAAAAGCAGCAGGTGCGTTACTTCACAATTAGTATATGTCTTACACTGAGGACAATAAATATCATACTTTCTGGAAAACAGTCTAGAAACAACATGTATTACTGTATAACAAAACGTCATCTGATTACGATATATTCTACTGAAGTATCGTATGTGACATGGTATAAATTCACTGTGAATATATTTAAAGTTACTTATAACAGGATAGCTTTCAATGTTTGAAAACATTTGTTTCTCCACTGCATGTGTCACAGTGTGTTTCACTAGTTTCCTCCATGAGGCACTGCTTGGGAACGTTCAGTGAGATAGATATTCCATTAATACTCTGGTTAATCCGTATTTACCTAAAATGCGGTATATATCCGGCATAAACCCGCGTATTTTCCTCAGCAGTTCATGAAGGATTGAAGCCTTAATGTGAACATACTTTATATCTAACCTAAATAGCTGACCGAAAGGAATCAATTTCCTTTTAACAATATGACATTATAATGGCATAATGGCTAGACAACTCATAGCTATAACAGACGGTGTAGTGCGTGGCATTCTCTGAATATGCTTGATACATTGTTTGAGGTTTTGTAGATATGTCGCATTTAAACAATTCCATAGCCGACTTCCATATAGTTCTTTCGATAAAACTACCATTTCATAAATGCGCTTCAAGGAAAGTGGGTGCATGCATTCACGACTTATGCCACAGTCATTTAAACTAAAATATGTTTGTCGTAATTTCAAACAACATCTTGCACTGATTGATCAACCGAAATGTTTTTCTCATTGATGACACCTAAATGAAGAAAGCCATCTCCCTCTTCAACACTGTTCAGCATTTACGCTGTCTGTGTTTATATTCAAAAGGACTTTCATTTAGTTATAGAGTTTTCATAACACACAGCAATAAGTCTCTGTAGGCCGTTTTGTGTTAATGACGTCAACATCTTGTCGTCGGCAACAGTTTGACAACCATATTTGATACTGTTTAGTTTAAAGCAGTCATCACTAACGTCTAATTTATTCATGAGATCATTGATATATGTTAAGAACATTAATGCACTGATTATGTGTCCTTGTCTCGCGCCTTTCCTGATCGGGAACCAGTCTGATACAATACCGTCTGATCTGACACAATTAAAGATATATGTCAATAAACTCCGGATAATTTTAATAAACCTTTTGTCCATACCGTTTTGGTATAATCTTTTCAACAGTAGATCGTGGTTCACGTGATCAAACGCCTGTTTTACAAATAAGTAACATGTATCAAGTTTTGAACTACTCTCAATGACATTTGAATGGATTCACGAACCATGCAAGATGTTAATGCGCAACTTCAATTTCTTTGGAATCCGCCTTGTAAACTATTCCGTTCAATTTCACTACCCATATAACTTAACAACACCTTTTGATAACGTTTTAGGATCGTGGAGCAGAGTGAAAACGCGCAACTATCGGCCTCCGCGGTTTTATCAATTTCCTCCTCTAAGTGATCGTTATATTGTTGTACACTTTGTCTATGCGTCCTACGAAACTTGCGTGTTGCCGCTAAATACTCTAAATAAGTCACATGATCTGCGCATGATTTATTTTCACTCACCCAATGTTAACGCTTATCTTTAACCTTTTTATGCAAACAGGAAAGGTTTTCATTCCAATAAGGTTTCATATGAGGTTTATATGTCGAACTAGGAAAATACTTCAAATTAGCGTCTTTTATAAGACTAACCAATTTTTAGCAAGGGGCTCGTTAGAGCCAATTGCTATAGTAGCTAATTTTCGAAACGACGCATCATTTTGAGACTGGAATCTAGACAGGCGTTTTACGATATCGGCATTGAATTTCTTCACATCTGTCTTTCTACATCAGCTCTCCGTTTCAGAACACCATCTCGACTTCATATAGATGTATTGGTGGTTGCAGATCGTACATAATGTCAATGAAAGTGGATGATTTGTGGAATATTTTGTTAAAAATGAAATGACTGTTGCCAGCTAAAACCCATGTTGGTCGTCGCGAACCGCCAATAGTTCCTGTCTAAAAATCAAAATGCGGTAACTTGTTGACATATGAAGCCGAAAATTGATTTGATTCGACACCACTAACCCAAAAGAAATAACTCGAAAGAAATGTTATGTTAAAATATATGAATTACATGATTAATAATTAAAATGTATTTCTACGCTTTCAACATATTTGATCACGCGTAAAGTTCATTGGTAATTCCTAAATATTGTAAATCGAATGTATTAAAGGCATCTTTTCGATTCCGACTCAAAAACAAATTCAGATAATTGACTCCTAATGATAACATATATACTCAAACATTCAAATTATTTAAATGATAATAAAATAAATAGTTGCCAAAATATAACAAATACGGTAAATGTGCAAGTGAGCCTAGGCGTCGGAATTTCCAAAAATCCTTTCGAATACAATGTATTTTCAGCGGTAACGTTATAATCAAGGATCTAAGTACTAGAGTATTTCATATTAGATTCCCGCGTAAATACATCAAATTCTCAACCAAAATTAACCTGAACAACCCCAGCAGACGGAATAAGATAGTCAAGTCCCAGTTATAAAACAAATGATTTAAATGACATTTGTTTTTTATCAAGATAAAACGCTTCAATACTAAATAATGACCTAACTCGTGTATCGGTTTATAATTATGTTATAAATAAAATCCTGCGTATAGAAGTGGCCGCGTAATGTAGCGGTTAGCATGTTCGGCCGTGAAGCGGCAGACTAGAGTTCGGTTCCCGCTTTGGGCAGATCATTTTTTTTTTTTTATAAGAAAAATATAATATTTTTTGTCTTATAAATTGCCGATATCAGTGGTGCAATTGTCATTTAACACCGCTGCAATAAACTCTTTCAAAAGGTTGGGATTTAAAATGAATTCAAAAGCAATGCATTTAAAACTATTCACCTATGCGTTGTGAAACACTAAGACATGATTAAATCGTGTTTATGATGTTTTACGTCGCTTTTAACAATATTTCAGTCATTGCACGCTGAAGAAAATATAGACAACACAGGATTTTATTTCTGCTTTGAAAGTAAAACTGGACTCTCAATATAATTATCATTGTTAGGTTATTGTGATTTTGATATGAAATGTATATCTGTTAATTGCATTAAAAAAACCACGGCTATCCAGATAGCAGATGCGCATGTGTATGCCAACTTTTAGTATATCGATATACCATCATACTGTGTGTACAGTATTTTCCTTTACTCCTTTTATCATTTAATATATGGATATAAAGTGCTAACTAACAAAGTGCTAGTGTAAAGTGTTCAAGTTAGACTTTCGGGATCGGTAAATCCATGTCCAAATGTGATCTTCAGTTAGCCCCTTGCTGTGAGAACTTTCAGTGCTTTGATTCATAAACACAGTCAATATCCTCGTAACTTAAGATTTGAACATCAGAAAGAGCACTTAAAGACTCACCTGTATCAAGATACTCACTATATAATGAGATGTTTTTCTTTTTTACATTCCTCCAGATAATGGAGTTATTGTCATGATTAATTGGTTTTCTTGTGACTCTGCGAAATGTATCGACCCAGATCTGCATGCGCAATCCATGCAGGCTAATCCGGGCCGACACATTCTATCTCAGGGGGATAGAGGTATAGAGTTTTGATTCCTGAAACAGAAAATCCAAAGGAGGCTAAAGTTGTCTGTTCGGGTTAGCCTGCTTGGCGTGCTTAGGCTAATACGGGTCGATACTTTACGCAGAGTCCACAATGTCGGTTTTCTCGTGGAACGGTTCATATAAAGATGCATTAACCATTTCCCACATGTAAAAAATGTCCAACAGACGACTTTGAAAACTTGTTCATGAAATTCTAGACAATCTCCATGCGTCAAAAAGTTATCATCGAAAAGAAGTGAAAACGTTGTGACCAAAGGAGAAATTTCCCATTATAACCTATTTCACCTTTGATCATGATGCTTTTAAAAGTTGGCTGCTGCATATGCGTCGAAATGAGTCTGCTGGGTTAGGAAGACTTAGGTACCATTGAATAAGTCGGCGTTATGTGAGAGACCTATAACAGTGTGTAGAGTGAAACACAAAAACGATACACATAGGGTGATACAACAGTAACAGTCGAAGGTCCTTCCCACTGTGTACCAGGACGCCTTGTAGTCGATTCTTTTACCGAACGTATTTCCTGTAGATATGGTATCAGCGTTGTTTGTATTCATTTCCTCATCCATATCTGTATTATGTGTATCCTGTGTGAAATCAACGTTGTTTGTATTTATTTCCTGTACCATATCTGCAGTATGTGCATCACTGCCTTCTTCCATGATATTCTCAATGTGTAATATTATACTTCTTTGGTCAGCAACTTTTGGCTTCCGTAATAGAAGAAATTTCAGCCTGAGGTACCATATCAGGGTATTAAGCCACTGAGGGACTGACCGCTGAGCGCCATAGATTCTTAAAGAACTGATGCATAGAAACATGATAATACAGCTGTATATCATCAGCGTCATGATGTAGTAATAGATGTATGCCAACGGATCTGAGCTTTGTGGTACAACATCATTCACTATACCCATGTAAACAACGAACGATAAGAACGTTGTCACCGCAAAAGATGTCCTTTCACCAGAGTTGGCAGGTATGAGGAACACAATGCTGTTTATCATAGCGAGGAAGATCAGTGGAACGATGATGTAGATAACGGAAAAGGTACTTCTACGTTTCAAAACGAACAACGCACTAATACAAGACCCGGGTATATTGGTACAGTCTCGTAATGTGCCTGATGCAAGCTCCCATTGGCTGTTTGTATTGTAATATATTTGTTGTACAGTCGTTGAATTTGGAATCAAGATAACATCTGAAGAATATAAATCCCATCCTAGGAATGTAAGCTCACACTTTTGTTGATCATACGGGAAGTACAAGACATCCACTGAGCACGTTGCCTTAAACACGTTACCCGTGGTCCAATATACAGCGCCGTCATTCCAAATCCTTGGCTTTATTGATACATTACCAATGTCCTTTACGCTGTCGGCTTCTTCCAAGAGGAACAACTTTGGCCGCCATAAATCCTCGGGACACACAGGAATAGATGTTATACCGTTAAATTTGGCAGGGTCCCAAGAAATTCGTTCTTCTGTCCATGAAAGATCGACTGACATCGTCACCGAAAGCTCACTTGACATTTCGTCAAAGTAATTGATGTTGCCGATGTAACAGATGACGTAGATGTTTACATTTTCCGTATGATTCAAAACTGGCTTGGTTTTGGCGCTGTAATTGGTAAACATATGGGTGTACAGCGAGTCCAGGTCTGTGAGCACGCCGCTTTGTACAATCTGGCTGGTAATTGCCATTATTAAAAGTAACAATTCATATGCGTGCAATACATTCATAGTCATTGGTTGATTATTGGCACTGTAAGATGAAGCACCTATAAAGAAATCGAATTATAAGCTGAGAAACAACTTTTTATATAATTGTTATCAATATAAGTGGAAACACGATAGTTTGGGGCCGGGAATAGACTTCAAGTTATCGGCATGTCATCGCTGGATTATAGTAAATTAAATGTAAGTATTATCGGCCTCATAATTCACTTTTATGCATGTGTTTATTTTGAAAAGCATGCAAGTGAAAAAATAAAGTTAAGAAAACTACAGAAGTAGTTCCGTTATCTCGTTCGAGATCCGATCCATAATATGAGTAAAGGTGCTACCTATTTCGGGTGATATTTATTAATATTTATTAACTTTTGTAATCCGTAAATTATTTTCCGTGATCTGCATTTAGACTTTGCTTCCAGTACTATCAGTGATTTGATTATTAGTTACTTACGAGTCCTACCCTCCTAAGCAAATAAACTAAAAATCATCATCTTTTATTAAAACTCATGGTGAGATGAGTACGCTCAGTGTTACTTTAATGAAAGCTCATGGTGAGGTAAGTACACTCAGTGTCACTTTGATTAAAACTCATCCTGGGATAAGTACACTCCGTGTAACTTTGATCTAAACTCGTAGTGAGATAAGTACGCTCATTGTAACTTTAATTTAAACTCATAGTGAGATAAAAACGCTCAGTGTAACTTTGATTTAAACTCATGGTGAGATAAAAACGCTCAGTGTAACTTTGATTTAAACTCATGGTGAGATAAAAACGCTCAGTGTAACTTTGATTTAAACTCATAGTGAGATAAAAACGCTCAGTGTAACTTTGATTTAAACACATGGTGAGATAAAAACGCTCAGTGTAACTTTGATTTAAACTCATGGTGAGATAAAAACGCTCAGTGTAACTTTGATTTAAACTCATAGTGAGATAAGTACGCTCAGTGTAACTTTGATTAAAACTCATAGTGATATAAGTACACACAGTGTTCTTTTGATTAAAACTTATGGTGAAGCTAAATACACTCAGTGTAACTTTGATTCAAACTCACGGTGAGATAAGTATACGCAGTGTAACTTTGGTTTAAACTCATAGTGAGATAAGTACTCTCCGTGCTGCTTTGATTTAAACTCATGGTGAGATAAGTACACTCCGTGTAACCTTGATTAAAACTTATGGTGAGATAAATACACGCAGTGTTACTTTGATTCAAACTCATAGTGAGATTAGTACACGCAGTGTAACTTTGGTTTAAACTCATAGTGATATAAGTACACGCAGTGTAACTTTGGTTTAAACTCATAGTGAGATTAGTACACGCAGTGTAACTTTGGTTTAAACTCATAGTGAGATAAGTACACGCAGTGTAACTTTGGTTTACACTCATAGTGAGATTAGTACACGCAGTGTAACTTTGGTTTAAACTCATAGTGAGATAAGTACACGTAGTGTAACTTTGGTTTACACTCATAGTGAGATTAGTACTATCCGTGATAATTTGATTTAAACTCATGGTGAGATAAGTACGCTTAGTGTAACCTTGATTAAATTTCATGGTGAGATAAGTACA
Source organism: Serripes groenlandicus (assembly GCA_031761405.1). Classification (NCBI taxonomy): domain Eukaryota; kingdom Metazoa; phylum Mollusca; class Bivalvia; order Cardiida; family Cardiidae; genus Serripes; species Serripes groenlandicus. Next base: position 123,549,451 of record JASEVX010000004.1, on the reverse strand, counting down.
CTCAGTGTAACTTTGATTTAAACTCATACTGAGATAAGTACACTCCGTGTTACTTTGATTTAAACGCATAGTGAGATAAGTACGCTCATTGTAACTTTGATTTAAACTCATAGTGAGAAAAGTACACTCCGTGTTACTTTGATTTAAACTCATAGTGAGATAAGTACACTTAGTGTAACCTTAATTAAAACTCATAGTGAGATAAGTACAATCAGTGTTACTTTGATTTAAACTCAAAGTGAGATAAGTACACTCCGTGTTACTTTGATTTAAACTCATAGTGAGATAAGAACGCTCAGTGTAACCTTGATAAAAACTAATGGCGAGATAAGTACACTCCGTGTAACTTTGATTAGAACTCATGGTGAGATAAGTACTATCCGTGATAATTTTATTTAAACTCATGGTGAGATAAGTACGCTCATTGTAACTTTGATTAAAACTCATAGTGAGATAAGTACTATCCGTGATAATTTGATTTAAACTCATGGTGAGATAAGAACGCTCAGTGTAACTTTGATTAAAACTCATAGTGAGATAAGTACACTCAGTGTTACTTTGGTTAAGACTCAAGGTGAGATAAGTACACTCAGATTAACTTTGATTAAAACTCATAGTGAGATAAGTACACTCCGTGTAACTTTGACTAAAACTCATAGTGAGATAAGTACGCTCAGTCAGTGTAGCTTTAATTTAAAATCCTAGTGAGATAAGTATACACAATGTTTCTTTGATGTAAACGCATAGTGAGATAAATACGCTCAGTGTAACTTTGATTTAAACTCATAGTGAGATTAGTACGCTCAGTGTAACTTTGATTTAAACTCATAGTGAGATAAGTACACTCAGTGTAACTTTGATTTAAACTCATAGTGAGATAAGAACGCTCAGTGTAATCTTGATTAAAACTCATAGTGAGATAAGTACACTCAGTGTTACTTTGATTTAAACTCATAATGAGATAAGTAAGCTCAGTGTAATTTTTATTTAAACTCATAGTGAGATAAGTTTGACTCTGTGTTACTTTGATTTAAACTCATAGTGAGATAAGAACGCTCAGTGTAATCTTGATTAAAACTCATAGTGAGATAAGTACACTCAGTGTAACTTTGATTTAAACTCATAGTGAGATAAGTACACTCAGTGTAACTTTGCTTTAAACTCATAGTGAGATAAGAACGCTCAGTGTAATCTTGATTAAAACTCATAGTGAGATAAGTACACTCAGTGTTACTTTGATTTAAACTCATAATGAGATAAGTAAGCTCAGTGTAACTTTGATTTAAACTCATAGTGATATAAGTACACTCAGTGTAACTTTGATTAAAACTCATAGTGAGATAAGTACACTCAGTGTAACTTTGATTAAATCTCATGGTGAGATCAGTACTATCCGTGATAATTTGATTTAAACTCATAGTGAGATAAGTACGCTCAGTGTAACTTTGATTAAAACTCATAGTGAGATAAGTACACTCAGTATAAATATGATTTAAACTCATAATGAGATAAGTACGCTCAGTGTAACTTTGATTAAAACTCATAGTGAGATAAGTACACTCCGTGTAACTTTGACTAAAACTTATAGTGAGATAAGTACACTCAGTGTTACTTTGGTTAAGACTCAATGTGAGATAAGTACAATCATATTAACTTTGACTAAAACTCATAGTGAGATAAGTACGCTTAGTCAATGTAGCTTTAATTTAAACTCATAGTGAGATAAGTATACACAATGTTTCTTTGATTTAAACGCATAGTGAGATAAGTACGCTCAGTGTAACTTTGATTTAAACTCATAGTGAGATTAGTACGCTCAGTGTAACTTTGATTTAAACTCATAGTGATATAAGTAAACTCTGTGTAACTTTGATTTAAACTCATAGTGAGATAAGTACACTCAGCGTTACTTTGATTAAAACTGATGGTGAGATAAGTTTGACTAAGTGTAATTTTTATTTAAACTCATATTGAGATAAGTTTGACTCAGTGTTACTTTGATTTAAACTCATAGTGAGATAAGAACGCTCAGTGTAATCTTGATTAAAACACATGGTGAGATAAGTACACTCTGTGTAACTTTGATTTAAACTCATAGTGAGATAAGTACACTCCGTGTTACTTTGATTTAAACTCATAGTGAGATAAGTAAGCTCAGTGTAACTTTGATTTAAACTCATAGTGATATAAGTACACTCAGTGTAACTTTGATTAAAACTCATAGTGAGATAAGTACACTCAGTATATCTTTGATTAAAACTCATGGTGAGATCAGTACTATCCGTGATAATTTGATTTAAACTCATAGTGAGATAAGTACACTCAGTGTAAATTTGATTAAAACTCATAGTGAGATAAGTACGCTCAGTGTAACTTTGATTAAAACTCATAGTGAGATAAGTACACTCTGTGTAACTTTGACTAAAACTCATAGTGAGATAAGTACGCTCAGTCGGTGTAGCTTTAATTTAAACTCATAGTGAGATAAGTATACACAATGTTTCTTTGATTTAAACGCATAGTGAGATAAGTACGCTCAGTGTAACTTTGATTTAAACTCATAGTGAGATAAGTACACTCAGTGTAACTTTAATTTAAACTCATAGTGATATAAGTACACTCAGTGTTACACTGGTTAAGACTCAATGTGAGGTAAGTACACTCAGTGTAACTTTGATTAAAACTCATAGTGAGATAAGTACACTCTGTGTAACTTTGATTTAAACTCATAGTGAGATAAGTACACTCCGTGTTACTTTGATTTAAACTCATAGTGAGATACGTACGCTCAGTGTAACTTTGATTTAAACTCATAGTGATATAAGTACACTCAGTGTTACTTTGGTTAAGACTCAATGTGAGATAAGTACACTCAGTGTAACTTTGATTAAAACTCATAGTGAGATAAGTACGCTCAGTGTAACTTAAATTTAAACTCATAGTGAGATAAGTATACACCATGTTTCTTTGATTTAAACTCATAGTGAGATAAGTACACTAAGTGTTACTTTGGTTAAGACTCATGGTGAGATTAGAACTATCCGTGATAATTTGATTTAAACTCATAGTGAGATAAGAACGCTCATTGTAACTTGGATTAAAACTCATAGTGAGATAAGTACAGTCAGTGTAATTTGATTTAAACTCATAGTGAGATAAGTACGCTCAGTGTAACTTTGATTAAAACTCATAGTGAGATAAGTACACTCCTTGTAACTTTGATTAAAACTCATAGTGAGATAAGTACGCTCAGTGTAACTTTGATTTAAACTCATAGTGAGATAAGTACACTCAGTGTAACTTTAATTTAAACTCATAGTGATATAAGTACACTCAGTGTTACACTGGTTAAGACTCAAGGTGAGATAAGTACACTCAGTGTAACTTTGATTAAAACTCATAGTGAGATAAGTACACTCAGTGTAACTTAAATTTAAACTGATAGTGAGATAAGTATACACCATGTTTCTTTGATTTAAACTCATAGTGAGATAAGTACACTCAGTGTTACTTTGGTTAAGACTCATGGTGAGATTAGTACTATCCGTGATAATTTGATTTAAACTCATAGTGAGATAAGAACGCTCATTGTAACTTTGATTAAAACTCATAGTGAGATAAGTACAGTCAGTGTAATTTGATTTAAACTCATAGTGAGATAAGTACGCTCAGTGTAACTTTGATTAAAACTCATAGTGAGATAAGTACACTCCATGTAACTTTGATTAAAACTCATAGTGAGATAAGTACGCTCAGTGTAACTTTGATTTAAACTCATAGTGAGATAAGTACACTCAGTGTAACTTTAATTTAAACTCAAGGTGAGATAAGTACGCTCAGTGTAACTTTAATTTAAACTCATAGTGAGATAAGTATACACCATGTTTCTTTGATTTAAACTCATTGTGAGATAAGTACGCTCAGTGTAACTTTGATCTAAACTCATAGTGAGATAAGTACGCTCAGTGTAACTTTGATTTAAACTCATAGTGATATAAGTACACTCAGTGTATCTTTGATTTAAACTCATAGTGATATAAGTACGCTCAGTGTAACTTTGATTTAAACTCATAGTGATATAAGTAAACTCTGTGTAACTTTGATTTAAACTCATAGTAAGATAAGTACACTCAGCGTTACTTTGATTAAAACTGATGGTGAGATAAGTTTGACTCAGTGTAACTTTGATTTAAACTCATAGTGAGATAAGTTTAACTCAGTGTTACTTTGATTTAAACTCATAGTGAGATAAGTTTAACTCAGTGTTACTTTGATTTAAACTCATAGTGCGATAAGTTTGACTCAGTGTCACTTTGATTTAAACTCATAGTGAGATAAGTTTAACTCAGTGTTACTTTGATTTAAACTCATAGTGAGATAAGTTTGACTCAGTGTTACTTTGATTAAAACTCATAGTGAGATAAGTACACACCGTGTAACTTTGATTAAAACTCATAGTGAGATAAGTACGCTCAGTGTAACTTTAATTTAAACTCATAGTGAGATAAGTATACACCATGTTTCTTTGATTTAAACTCATAGTGAGATAAGTATGCTCAGTGTAACTTTGATCTAAACTCATAGTGAGATAAGTATGCTCAGTGTAACTTTGATCTAAACTCATAGTGATATAAGTACACTCTGTGTAACTTTGATTTAAACTCATAGTAAGATAAGTACACTCAGCGTTACTATGATTTAAACTCATAGTAAGATAAGTACACTCAGCGTTACTTTGATTAAAACTGATGGTGAGATAAGTTTGACTCAGTGTAACTTTGATTTAAACTCATAGTGAGATAGGTTTGACTCAGTGTAACTTTCATTTAAACTCATAGTGAGATAAGTTTGACGCAGTGTTACTTTGATTTAAACTCATAGTGAGATAAGTACGCTCAGTGTAACCAGGGACACTATATTATGTAATATAGTGTCCCTGGTGTAACCTTGATTAAAACTATTGGTGAGATAAGTACACTCCGTGTTACTTTGATTTAAACTCATGGTGAGATATGTACGCTCAGTGTAACTTTGATTAAAACACATGGTGAAATAAGTACGCTCAGTGTAAATTTGATTTAAACTCATAGTGAGATAAGTACACTCAGTGTAAATTTGATTTAAACTCATAGTGAGATAAGTACACTCAGTGTAAATTTGACTTAAAATCATAGTGAGATAAGTACGCTCAGTGTAACTTTGATTAAAACTCATAGTGAGATTAGTACAATCAGTGTAAATTTGATTAAAACTGATAGTGAGATAAGTACAATCAGTGTAAATTTGATTTAAACTGATAGTGAGATAAGTACACTCAGTGTAACTTTGATAAAAACTCATAGTGAGATAAGTACGCTCAGTGTCACTTTTATTTAAACTCATGGTGAGATAAGTACACTCAGTGTAAATTTGATTAAAACTCATAGTGAGATAAGTACAATCAGTGTAAATTTGATTTAAACTCATAGTGAGATAAGTACACTCAGTGTAAATTTGATTTAAACTCATAGTGAGATAAGTACGCTCAGTGTATCTTTGATTAAAACTCATAGTGAGATAAGTACGCTCAGTGTAACTTTGATTAAAACTCATAGTGAGAAAAGTACACTCAGTGTAACTTTGATTAAAACTCATAGTGAGATAAGTACGCTCAGTGTAATTTCGATTTAAACTCATAGTGAGATAAGTACACTCAGTTTAAATTTGATTTAAACTCATAGTGAGATAAGTACACTCAGTGTAACTTTGATTAAAACTCATAGTGAGATAAGTACGCTCAGTGTAACTTCGATTTAAACTCATAGTGAGATAAGTACACTCAGTTTAAATTTGATTTAAACTCATAGTGAGATAAGTACACTCAGTGTTACTTTGATTTAAACTTATAGTGGGATAATTACGCTCAGTGTAACTTTGATTTAAAACTAATAGTGAGATAATTACACTCAGTGTAACTTTGATTAAAACTCATAGTGAGATAAGTACGCTCAGTGTAATTTCGATTTAAACTCATAGTGAGATAATTACACTCAGTGTAACTTTAATTTAAACTCATAGTGATATAAGTACACTCAGTGTAACTTTGATTAAAACTCATAGTGAGATAAGTACACTCAGTTTAAATTTGATTTAAACTCATAGTGAGATAAGTACACTCAGTGTAACTTTGATTAAAACTCATAGTGAGATAAGTACGCTCAGTGTAACTTTTATTTAAACTCATGGTGAGATAAGTACACTCAGTGTAAATTTGATTAAAACTCATAGTGAGATAAGTACAATCAGTGTAAATTTGATTTAAACTCAATGTGAGATAAGTACACTCAGTGTAAATTTGATTTAAACTCATAGTGAGATAAGTACGCTCAGTGTATCTTTGATTAAAACTCATAGTGAGATAAGTACGCTCAGTGTAACTTTGATTAAAACTCATAGTGAGAAAAGTACACTCAGTGTAACTTTGATTAAAACTCATAGTGAGATAAGTACGCTCAGTGTAATTTCGATTTAAACTCATAGTGAGATAAGTACACTCAGTTTAAATTTGATTTAAACTCATAGTGAGATAAGTACACTCAGTGTAACTTTGATTAAAACTCATAGTGAGATAAGTACGCTCAGTGTAACTTCGATTTAAACTCATAGTGAGATAAGTACACTCAGTTTAAATTTGATTTAAACTCATAGTGAGATAAGTACACTCAGTGTTACTTTGATTTAAACTTATAGTGGGATAATTACGCTCAGTGTAACTTTGATTTAAAACTAATAGTGAGATAATTACACTCAGTGTAACTTTGATTAAAACTCATAGTGAGATAAGTACGCTCAGTGTAATTTCGATTTAAACTCATAGTGAGATAAGTACACTCAGTGTAACTTTAATTTAAACTCATAGTGATATAAGTACACTCAGTGTAACTTTGATTAAAACTCATAGTGAGATAAGTACACTCAGTTTAAATTTGATTTAAACTCATAGTGAGATAAGTACACTCAGTGTAACTTTGATTAAAACTGATAGTGAGATAAGTACACTCAGTGTAACTTTGATTTAAACTTATAGTGGGATAATTACGCTCAGTGTAACTTTGATTTAAAACTAATAGTGAGATAATTACACTCAGTGTAACTTTGATTAAATCTCATAGTGAGATAAGTACGCTCAGTGTAATTTCGATTTAAACTCATAGTGAGATAAGTACACTCTGTTTAAATTTGATTTAAACTCATAGTGAGATAAGTACACTCAGTATAACTTTGATTAAAACTCATAGTGAGATAAGTACGCTCAGTGTAACTTCGATTTAAACTCATAGTGAGATAAGTACACTCAGTTTAAATTTGATTTAAACTCATAGTGAGATAAGTACACTCAGTGTTACTTTGATTTAAACTTATAGTGAGATAATTACGCTCAGTGTAACTTTGATTTAAAACTAATAGTGAGATAAGTACAATCAGTGTAAATTTGATTTAAACTCATAGTGAGATAAGTACGCTCAGTGTAACTTTGATTAAAACTCATAGTGAGATAAGTACTCTCCGTGTTACTTTGATTAATACTCATGGTGCGATAAGTACACTCAGTGTAACATTGATTTAAACTCATAGTGAGATAAGTACACTCAGTGTAACATTGATTTAAACTCACGGTGAGATAAGTACACGCAGTGTAACTTTGATTTAAACTCATTGTGAGATAAGTACACTCAGTTAAAATTGATTTAAACTCATAGTGAGATAAGTACACTCAGTGTAAAATTGATTTAAACTCATAGAGAGATAAGTACACTCAGTGTAACTTTGATTTAAACTCGTGGTGAGATAAGAACCCTCGGTGTTACTTTGGTTAAGACTCAATGTGAGATAAGTACGCTCAGTGTAACTTTGATTAAAACTCATGGTGAGATAAGCACGCTCAGTGTAACTTTGATTTAAACTCATGGTGAGATAAGTACACTCAGTGTAACTTTGATTAACACTCATGGTGAGATAAGCACACTCAGTGTAACTTTGATTAAAACTCATGGTGAGATAAGTACACTCAGTGTAACTTTGATTTAAACTCATAGTGAGATTAGAACACTCGGTGTTACTTTGATTAAAACTCATAGTGAAATAAGAGGCATTCAGTGTCACTTTTATTAAAACTCATGGTGAGGTAAATACACTCAGTGTAATTTTGATTCAAACTCACGGTGAGACTAGTGGCACTCAGTGTAACCTTTATTAAAACTCATGAACGTAATTTTTATATACATAAATGAGCGGCGTCCGGCGATTTGGGACCCTAATGCTAAGTTCATAATCCTCTACTTAATGCTGAAATATATCTGTTAATTGACATGCCATATAAGTATATAGCACTGTATTTCAAATCAATTGGTAAACCGGCACTACCATCATTGCTGGTGTATTTAAGAAAATATCACCTTTCATTTATAAACATGTCAATGAAAGCTGTGCAATGTAAATTAAATCGAACGTTTTGTTCTATGGGCCAATGGCCGAAATACTTTTGATAAATATTTGTCAATGTGTTTATTATATATGTATATCCCACGGGTAAATTTATACAATTTGGTACATCATGTCTATTTATAGCGAAATATGTGCGCACGTATTTTGTGACGTAGTGTATGTCGAAATATAAAACGCAACATAAGAGGGATTTTAGAATTATTTGATTAATTTTCAACTTATTGTTTTAAAGGTAAGTCGTCATATTATTTATAAATCTCAGTAACTTTCTAAACGTTGAAAAACGAAATTGTGTCTTTAAAGTTGTTCAACATATTGAGAGGTCCAATATGGCACCTTAATCACACATAAACAAACGAATATTCCCGCTAATTAACCATTATAAGAAAACACCAAACGTTCTGAATGGTATCCATAGTTACACAAGAACGTTCTACGAAATACATGTTTCGCCTGCGAAAGTTTGGTCAATAATTGAGAAAATGGCCTGACTTAAAAAATGCACCAAAGGGAATAACTCTATAAGCGTGCGAGAGTTATTATTCCCGTGAACTGTACATCGTCATTGGATATTAATTGAGAAAATTGTTAAACAAAAAAAGAATGCCAAAGTGAAACAAAGTAAATGGCTGTATTGAAAGAAAGAAAAGAAAGGATAACAACTCCAAAATAAGTAGGCTAGACCAGTGTTACTTAATTGTAGGTTTGCATTTTCCTTGTTACAAGATATCAACTGCAAAGCGAGACGGCCATACAGACAGACGGGCAGACAACGGAGAAGGTCAACTCTAAATGTCTCATTGCCTTCCATGCAGGTAAAAATCTGTGAACCGTCCTTTTAGTATGATTTTGCGTAGGTTTCTAAATAAAATGGCGTTTCGGTAAATGTTTGTTTTTCAAATCGTTACAACCATCGGAAAGGATAATCAATCCGCGAAAAACAGTCGAAAAAGTAAATTAAGCAAAACCATTTAATATTTCCTAAGCATCGGAAGTTTTTAAAACACAAAAAAATACACATTTTTCGAAGCCAATATCAAAATATAAAATTAAAAGCTTATCACATTTGTATTGGAAGTTATTGCCTGTGACTCGTACTTTTGGCGGAAAAGGCACTGCCAAAAGCACTCGACCAACACAATATGTTCCGATACAGTTGCAATGTTTTCATTTACCTGCTCGGTCAGTCCTTTCTTTTAAATACCTAACAAGTGTTTCTGTCTCCTTTATGGTTAAACTGTACTCAAAGACTAGAAATAGTTGAACATTTGAGGTTGCAATTAGAATCAATACCTGCATTTTATCTCTATCAAACCATTATCTTCATTTAAAAAATGCTTTTATCAAAGTAAACACCATTTAACTCTCAGAGTATCATTCAATGGTTAATCAAATAATATTACTTCCGTTTGACAATTATGTCATATTGTTTTTTCTCTTATGTTATCAGTTAAATATAAAAGCGCGTATAAATACAGTTCATAAATTAGTCCCTGTAAATACTTTTCAGTGAATGTCACCCAATCCCAATGGCGGTTACTCATCGGTAATCAACCGATCAACACGAAAATAGTTTCTCTCACTTTGTCTATAGGTTCATACTGACATGACTTTTCACAACACGGTAGCAGAAAATATTTGAAAATACAGACACACCGTTTGAGAAGAAATAAATGTTTATAACGAACATTAACTAAATGGTTAGAGTTTTCCGACGTTTTCAATGGTATTTAAGTTATATCATGAAGGCCAATTTACAAAAAATATCTTTTCATATTTCAATGGTGATTATAGAAATTGCATTTGGAGAATATCTTTGTGGCTTTCTCGTACCAGTATTTAATTTAATTTAATTTAATTATTTAATTTTGTCTCATACATGGTCCAAACAATGTCATAAATACACAAATATGCACTGTACAAACAAATCAAGACAAGTTTTATACATGGCCATTCAAACAAGAAATATAGGAGACTTTTGATAAGTATATCGCATGATCATTGCATATACTATTTACATTATACAGCCATACACCATTAGCTACTAATTTACTTTAAATATGAAAATTCAACACAGGTCACTTATTACTTAAAACATGTTTTATTGCCCACAATATACACATACAGAATAAATTGAAGATTTACAAATATACATGTTATGGGCAAACGGGTCTGGCCACACGTTCTCGCAACTAAGATACGGCTATCCCCTTAAAGGTCACTTACAAGACCCAATGCAAAAGTAGAGCCACTAAAGTAAAATTAAATAACAGCTTAAAACAAAAGGGATGAAGATTTACATGTCCAAATGTTCGGGTCAATTACGATAAAGATTGAAATATCCAAATGGTCGGAACAAGAGAATAAAGATTGACATATCCAAATGGTCGGAATAAGAGAATAAAGATTGACATGTCGAAATGGTCTGAACAAAAGAATAATGATTGACATGTGGAAATGTTCGGGCCAAGAAGGATAAAGATAGACATGACATGTCAAGAAGGATGAGGATGACATGACGAAATGGTCGGGTCAAGAAAGATAAAGATTGACATGTCCAAATGTTCAGGTCAAGAAGGATAAAGAGTAACATGTCCAAACTTTCGGGTCAAGAAGGATAAAGATTGACATGTCCAAATGGTCGGGTCAAGAAGGATAAAGATTGACCCGACCAAATGGTCAGGTCAAGAGGATACAGATTGACATGTCCAAATAGTCCGCTAAAAAAATATTAAGATTAACATGTTCAAATGTTCAAGTCAAGAAGGATAAAGATTGCCATGTCCAAATGGTCGGATAAAGAAGGATAAAGATTAACATGTCCAAATAGTCGGAACAAGTAGGATAAAGATTGACATGTCCAAATGGTCGGGTCGGGCAGGATAATAATTGACATTTCAAAATGGTTGAGTCAAGAAGAATAAGGATTGACATGTCCAAATGGTCGGATAAAGAAGGATAAAGATTAACATGTCCAAATAGTCGGAACAAGTAGGATAAAGATTGACATGTCCAAATGGTCGGGTCGGGCAGGATAATAATTGACATTTCAAAATGGTTGAGTCAAGAAGAATAAGGATTGACATGTCCAAATGGTCGGAACAAGAATGATCAAGATTGACATGTCGAAATGGTCGGGTCAAGCCGGATAATGAATGGTATGTCCAAAGGTATGTCAAGAACGATAAAGATTGACATGTCCAATCGGTCGGATCAAGCAGGATAATGATTGACATGTGCAAATGGTCGAGTCAAGAAGGATAATGATTGACATGTCCAAATGGTCGGGTCAAGAAGGATAAAGATTGACATGTAGAATTAGTCGGATCAAGAAGGATAAAGATTGGCATGTCCAAATGGTTCAATAAAGCAGAATAAGGATTTACATGTCCAAATAGTCGGGTCAAGCAGTATAATAATTGACATGTTAAAATGGTCGGGTCAAGAAGGATAACGATTGGCATGTCCAATTGGTCGGTCAAGAAGGATAAAGATTGGCATGTCCAATTGGTCGGGTCAAGAAGGATAAAGATTGACATATTCCAAATGTTCGGGTCAAGAAGGATGAGTATTGACAATTCCAAATGGTCGGGTCAAGAAGGATTAAGTTTGACAATTCCAAATGGTCGGGTCGAGAAGGAAATAGATTGACATGTCCAAATGGTCGGGTAAAGCAGGATAAGGCTTGACATGTCAAAATGGTCGGATCACGAAGGATAAAGTTAGACATGTCCAAATTGGGTCAATCAGGTTAAGGATTGACATGTCCAAATGGTTTTGACAAGCAGGATAAATATTGACATGTCCAACAGGGTGGGTCAAGTAGGATAAGGATTGACATGTCCAAATGGTCGGGTCAAGAAGGATAAGGATAGACATGTCCAAATGGTCGGGTCAAGCACGGTAAAGATTACCATGACCATTGTTCGGTCAAGAAAGATACAGATTGACATGTCCAAATGGTCGAATCAAGCAGGATAAGGATTTTCATGTCGAAATGGTCGGGTCAAGCAGGTTAAAGTTTACCATGACCATTGGTTGGGTCAAGAAAGATACAGATTAACATGTCCAATGAGTTGAATCAAGCAGGATAAGGATTGGCATGTCCAAATGGTCCAATCAAGCAGGCTAAAGATTGACATGTCCAAATGGTCCAATCAAGCAGGTTAAAGATTGACATGTCCAAAAGGTCGGGTCAAGCAGGATAAGGATTAACATGTCCAAAATATCGGGTCAAGCAGGATAAGGATAGACATGTCCAAATGGTCGGGTCAAGCAGGATAAAAATTGACATGTCCAAAAGGTCGGGTCAAGCAGGATAAGGATTAACATGTCCAAAAGATCGGGTCAATCAGGATAAGGATAGACATGTCCAAATGGTCGGGTCAAGCAGATTAAAGATAGACATGTCAAAATGGACGGGTCAAGCAGGTTAAAGATAGACATGTCCAAATGGTCGGGTCAAGCAGGTTAAAGATAGACATGTCCAAATGGACGGGTCAATCAGAATAAGGATTGACATGTCAAAATGTTTTTGTCAAGAAGGATAATGATTGACATGTCAAATTTGTCGGGTCAAGCAGGTTAAAGATTACCATGACAATTGGTTGGGTCAAGAAAGATACAGATTGACATGTCCAAATAGTCGAATCAATCAGGATAATGATTGACATGTCCAAATAGTCATGTCAAGCCAAATTATGATTGTCATTTCCAAATGGTCAGGTCAAGAAGAATAAAGATTGACATGTCCAAATGGTCGAGTCAAGCAGGGTAAAGATTGACATGTCCAAATGGTTGAATCAAGAAGGATAAAGATTTACATGTCCAAATGGTAGGGTCAAGATGGATAAAGATTGACACGTCCAAATGTTCGGGTCAAGAAGGATAAAGATTGGCATGACCAAATAGTCAGGTAGATTGACATGTTAAAATGGTCGGTCAAGCAGGTTATAGATTTATAGTCTGAATAGTCGGGTCAAGAAGGATACAGATTGACATGTCAAAATGGTTGGGTCAAGAAGGATAAAGATTGGCATGACCAAATAGTCAGGTAGATTAACATGTTAAAATGGCCGGGTCAAGCAGGTTATATATTTATAGTCTGAATAGTCGGGTCAAGAAGGATACAGATTGACATGTCAAAATGGTCGGGTTAACCAGGATACGATTTGACATGTCCAAATGGTCTGGTCAAGAATGATAAAGATTGACATGTCTAGATAATCGGGTCTAGCAGGATACCTTGACATGTCCAAATGGTAGGGTCAAGAAGGATAAGGATTGACATGTCGAAATGGTCGGGTAAAAAGGGATGAAGATTTACATGTCCAAATGGTCTGGTCGGACCAAGAAGGATAAAGATGGACATGACTAAATGGTCAAGTGAAGAAGGATGAGGATGACATGACGAAATGGTCGGATCAAGAAGGATACTGATGTCCAACTAGTCGATAAAGAAGGATAAATATTGACATGTCTAAATGGTAGAGTCAAGCAGGATACAAATTGACATTTCCAAATGGTAGAGTCAATCAGGATAAAGATTAACATGTCCAAATGGTCGGGTCAAGAAAGATAAAAATTGACATGTCCAACCAGTCGGATCAAGAAGGATAAATATTGACATGTATAGATGGTAGCGTCAAGCAGGATACAGATTGACATTTCCAAGTGGTAGAGTCAATCAGGACAAAGGTTAACATGTCCAAATGGTCGGGTCAAGAGAATACAGATTGACATGTCCAAATGGTCGGGTAGAGAAGGATAAGGATTTGCTTATTACAGTTTACATTACACTAACTCCCCTCGTCAGCCGATAACTCTGGCAAGGACTGTGAGAATAGAATATATTGCTCGTTGTCTCTTATTTGTCATTTCCCCGAAATGGTGTGTAATCCGCTTCATGATTAAGTTGCTAAAATACTGAATTTCAAGTAAGTGAATCTTTATTCATCAAAGCCATCGAGTCTAAAAATATGAAATAAGGTAAAATTATAATTACATTTTAGAACGGTACTACAGCTGTTAAGCAATGGACCGTAATACTCATATCTGGTTGTTATGGTAAGCTGCATCATTTAAAGGATTTGATCCAAATATTTTTATAAAGACACCTGACCTCAACCGATACAATTGGTAAATGAATGTGGTTGTTTTTAGTTTTTGTGAGTTACAAGTGCTTTCGATGTGAAAAGGGAGACAACTCTCGAATATATTTTGGTACTTCTTTCTAAAAATGATTTACCTTTATTAAGTTTAATTACATTATAATCCAATAATATAATTAAAATAAATATAATCTGAACAAAAACGAAGAAGAAGACGAATGAAGAAGACGGAGACTTTTCTGTTTGCATGTGGATATTTTCTATGCTTTCAACAATGTTTTAGTGATATCTTGGAGATTCCAGTGCTACTGATTCTTTCATCCTGAAAACGGCATGTCAGAAGCTACTCTGACTCAACATAACTGAGCGCCAAGGAGGTGAAGCAACTTCTACAAGTTTTAAATTATTTGTTACATGAATGGCCCGGTCTGCGATCGATCTCTCGACCTCTCGCATCCGAGGCGGACGTTCTAACATTACTCCACCGAGGCGGAAGAAGAAGAGGTAACATATATAAAGAAAGATAGAAGAAGGAGAAGAAGAAGAAAAAAAAAAAAAAGAGGGTAAAGAAGAAGAAGAAGAAAAAGAAGAAGACGGAGAAGAAGAAGAATAAGAAGAAGAAGAAAAAAGAAGAAGAAGAGGGAGAAGAAGAAGAAGAAGAAGAGCGAGAAGAAGAAGAAGAAGAAGAAGAAGAAGAAGAAGAAGAAGAAGAAGAAGAAGAAGAAGAAGAAGAAGAAGAAGAAGAAGAAGAAGAAGAAGAAGAAGAAAAAAAGAGAAGAAGAGGTAGAAGAAGAAGAAGAAGAAGAGCGAGAAGAAGAAGAGCGAGAAGAAGAAGAAGAAGAAGAAGAAGAAGAAGAAGAAGAAGAAGAAGAAGAAGAAGAAGAAGAAGAAGAAGAAGAAGAAGAAGAAGAAGAAGAAGAAGAAGAAGAAGAAGAAGAGCGAGAAGAAGAAAAAGAAGAAGAAGAAGAAGAAGAAGAAGAAGAAGAAGAAGAAGAAGAAGAAGAAGAAGAAGAAGAAGAAGAAGAAAAAAGAAGAAGAAGAAGTAGAAGAAGAAGAAGAAGGAGAAGAGGAAGTAGAAGAAGAAGAAGAAGAACAACAACAACAACAACAACAATAATAAGAACAGCAACAAGAACAAGAAGAAGATGACGAATAATTGATAAAGGTGAACCAGGTACATGTATGCATAACCACAATCTAGCCCAAAACATCTTGTTTAGTTCCCCCACCTATATCAATCAACAACGTGTTTACTTTGAATGAGAAACAACATTACTTGAGCCACGTCATTCAAAAACCGACCTTCGTGTATATATATATGAAAACCTAAGATACTGCGAACCTCAGTTATCTCGTGTCATTACTCAATTTATGTCGTTCTTACTTTTCGTTTATTTAAAACATTTATCAGGATTATTAATGAGTTCGTGAGAGACCGTAGTTAAGTGGTTATGAGTTGTATGATCCGATCATTTATCAATGACCTTTACATCACGACAGGCGACCTTATCAACAGTTAAATGTGACGCTTTCCCAAATGCAGACATATTTTTCTCTTATCCCAAGCAAACGACATTTGAAAACATTATGGCAAAATGAGAATCGGCTAATACGTAACGATTACTTCTTTGCCAAATGTTTAATTCGATTCACAGAGGAATACATTGAGGAATGATTATTGAATAGATGTATACAAAAAGTGGCATATGAACGAATTTTTATTTTTTTGCACCAGTGTTGTTACCTCTTATCAATAATTCTGCATTCATAAATAGAGACTTGTTGCAGATTATGCATGTTGGGATCAGTTAAACACCAGTAAAATCCGAAAAAATACTTAATCAATATATCTAGTGGTCTAAGCCAAACACCTATTCTTCTATGATCCTAATAAGGTGACTCAACAACTGACCAGACTCAAGAGATACGCACACTCATATCGGTATTCGGTGGTCAAACATTTCCGAAGATGGCTTGTCCCTTGGCGTAGGTGATTCGATTCCTTCACTGGGCATATTCGTGTGATATTGCCATTGTTATAATCCCGATCAGGTTCAGTCACCTAGGAAACAAGAGAAAATTTATAGGAACGGCTCCGATCACATGACACAGAAACGCACACTTATCTGGTGTTGTTGTACTGTTCGCACGTTTCCGAAGATCGTTTATAACCAGCGCAAGTCGAATGCATTATTGCTGTATATTTCCTTATTTATTCGGTAAATTTTAAGTTTTGTGCCTTTCAATGTTTTGTCATCGTTGGAAAAAGTATCACTCTCTTGTCATAAGCCATCATCATCATTCTTCTTAGAATGTCCAACAGTTTAAAGAGCGTAATAGTGAAAACGGTCAGGTCAGTAAATGTTATAGGGATGGCATTCTTTAGTAACATGTGACAAATGAACACGTGAAAACGTTGAACGAACGAACCACACGACCTGGAATATAAGAAATTTAAATCTTGAGACAAACACAGGCATCCGTATAATACCATCATGACCATAACCATTAAAGCAGAGCTAGTAGTAAGATCAAAACCGTACAGATTATTACAAAACTTAAGATGTGGCTCTAATAACATTTTCTGTACGGGTATGTAATGCATGACAAACGTACATAAAATTACCCAAAGTGCCCCCCTTTGGCATGCCAGTGTTTTAATATACACCATTTATATGTGTGGTCATAAGGTATCGAACCAATGTTATGTTTAAGTTGGCCATAAACGGCTGACATTTATATGTCAGTGCCAATTAATAATCTTCACACTTAATTACCGTGCACGAGATGTTTGACATTACTCATTAGCAAAAGGAGAGGCTAGATCAACTATTGGTTTAACATGTTTTTTATAACTAGTCTTCGAACAACATTTCGCGCTTTGCGCTGCTTACAACAGTATTTCAGTTCGCTTGATAACCGAAATACACTTATTTTAACCCTTTTCCATATGCAACAAACCTGCAGCAGACGATTTTGAAAACTTACCCGAAAAGAATTGGAAACTCCCTTTAAATGAAAGTACTATAATTGAATAGAGTTAAAAACATGGTGACCAAAGGAGAAATTGCTCGTTTTGAGCAATTTCTTCTTTTGTCACCATGTTTTAAAATAGGCCGTCTTCTGCAGAGGCGTCAGAAACTGTCTATATGAAGTAAAGGGTTAATTTCACACATAAGTTTCGACATTTTAAAAGTGGTAAAATGCCGGCCTTAACATACATATTTAAGATAAAGAATAAACTCACGAAAAGACCGGGGACTGCTTTCTACGAATTTTTAAAACCATTTTCAACAATTTCCAGTCATTTCTCGGCGGCCATTTCACCTGCTCATGCGTTTCGTCGCTTTCTCACACCAGTACTCCACACACAACACACTTTCTAAGTAACTGGCTGCTTTTCCACAAATAACGCATGTCACAATGACTTTTGTCTAACGTCGGAAAGAATGTTAACCGAGCTGGGATTTGAACTCACAACCCCTGGATTGACATCCCACGTCGGTACCATTGAAAGGGGAACTGTGTGTCGAGAGTGGAGAACGAGACTACCATTAAAGTTACTAACATCCCGTAAGGTCGATTATTGGATATTGCAAACATAGAAGACAAATTCACATCGCTTAATACAGAGGGCGTTCCCATATCCTACCTAGAAATTAGTACCAACATCGAAAATTCTACCGATTGAACCGATCTCATAGGACTCAAACCTGGGATCAATATTAAAGCGGTCTACTTCTGAGTCACCTCATCACCGCATTAATAAAGAATGCATGTTTTTAGGGTTTACTTTTGATGGATACTTCCGGTGTCTTTGATGCTCATTTTGAAAACCGTAAAACCATACACAACTTTTACGTGGCCTTGTAAACAAAATAGCGTATATATATATAAGGCTTGACATTTAGGAGAAAAAACTTGTTTATATTTACGTTGCTTCACAAGCAAGTCGCATTTTATTGGCTATCAAAGGTTTACTCCTGTTTGTTTGAAACGCAATTACCAAAGGTAAGTCTCGTAAGGAATTTGATATATTTTATTAAAATAAATTAAAATTATTCCAGCGTGACTTTAAATCATTTAGGGAAAGCGTAATGTCGATACATTAGAATTAGGATTATGATTGATTTTAAATGGTGTTAAAGCAACATTTTGGCAAAATGAGAAACTGTTCACTCTGAGCAATTTCTCATTTCGTCACTTTGTTTTCAAAAATCACCTGCTGCAGATAAGTCTGCATATTGGAGATGGCTAATTGGACCATATATATTTTAGATTATCCGCTTTAACAGATAAAATATGATATGAGCCGTTCTACGAGAAAACCAACACTATGGACTCTGCGTAATGTATCGACCCAGATCAGCCTTAGCATGCCGCGCAGGCTAACCCGGACAGACACTTTTCTCCTCCTGTGGATTTTCTGTTTCAGGAATCACTACTCTATATATCCCCCCTTAGACGGAATGTGTCGGCCGGATCAGTCTGCGCGGACAGCGCAGGCTGATCTGGTCGATACATTACGCAGATATATTGATATGAGCCGTTCTACGAGAAGACCAACATTATAGAATCTGCGTAATGTATCGACCCAGATCAGCCTGCTTATGCTAATCCGTGCCAACACATTCCGTCTCAGGGGTAAAGAGGTATTGAGTGATGATTCCTGAAACAGAAGATCCACATGAGGCGAAAAGTGTTAGCCTGTGTGGTATGCTTAGGCTGATCCGGGTCGATACTTTACGCAAGGTCCTCAATGTTGATTTTCTCGCGGAACAGCTCAAATAATTGTATAATTATTTACTGTTATGAAACAAATATAAATACCTTCCAGAGCGGGATACGCAGTTTCCGAGAATAGCATGACGACTGCAGTGTCAGGGTGAACTTACTAGCGGTACTGGTAATTTAACCAGGACACGCCGTGATATAATAATGTTAAAAGCGTCGTAAAACACTATTCAAACTAACAAACAAATATAAATAAATTGTAAGACAGTAAGTAGCAAGGAACGCGGTAAACAAACGTATGAATATTATGTGTTTGTCTTAGCCCCAACAAGGACTAGCATGTAATGTGCTTATTCAAGTTCGATTAGTATCTTCATCCGCGCAGACTGATCCGGTTCTGCACTGTTTGATAATTAGATAATTCAAGAAACCTTTGTAAATCCATATATATTTGGATCCTTAGCTTGAATGTGCAGGCAGGTCTTTTATCGACTTGTGTAGTAGGCCTAATTACGTTAAGCAGAGGACTAGATAAGAGGGAGTGAACAGGTCTATTCCCCATTTATATTGCTCTTATTACTCATCCAAATTATATGGGGTGGGTACTCAAAAGAATCGTCTTACATAGGATTTGAATGTCAAATAAGGATTTTATAACATGAAAAATGCCCCTTATCTAGAGCTCTAGTTAAGGTTGATTTTCGCAGAACATCTCATATATGCACGAATTATTACATTCCAAATAAAAATCTGTATAAGGCGTTAGTTTCTCCCATCTTTTTCTGTTTATGTGACAATTTTGACAAATGTTTCAGTGAGTATTTTTTTTAAAAGGCGTCTTCAATCTATTATAACTGTGTCTTAAGTGTGTCAGTTTTGAAAAGGATTACAAGTACTTGCTTATTAGTCGCCGGGCAGAAGCCCGCGACTTATACTTTTAATAGCTTTTCGGAAATGACATTGGATGACGAGTTATTATTAGAAAAAAACAAATTTAAATGTCTTGTAGAGATTACAATTGCTTTTGTTTAAAAACACTAAGTTATCACACATCTAAAATGAAATAAATATTCCGATGTTTTTGCAGTTTCTTCATTTTGACTCGCATTTATGTTTTGTTTTGTTGTATTCAACAGTCCCTATTAGACTTGTAGCATACCGTTATGTGTCAATATCGAGATAAAAATCATGTCGAATTCTCCTTTCAATAGCAATTTTATCTTACTGAATGTTATTTTCATGTTCAAAGAGTGTCTTGATGTGAAGAATGCATTTAATAATGTTTATCCATGTACATATATCTAAAATATGAACTGTTTCTAAGCTAAAAACTGTTGATCACGTGACTAGCGAATACCGACTGCGTAGGTCAATCTCCTTTGCAGAGAGCCGTTCTTTACACTCACTTACAAATAGTTAATTATAGTTGATTTAAAATATTATTTGGTTCGAAAGAAATGAAAAGAACAAAAGAACAAATTGAGATAAAACTGGTTTTAATAAAAAAAAATGAACTCTTTGCGAAGAAGAATGGTTCACGAATCGGGTCTTTCGTACGCACTTATTTCGTCCTTGACAATTTTAAATGTGTCATTAGATTCCCTACGAGCATTTGGCTTGCGATCTGCATATTGTTATGCATCATTGACACAAGGGCGCTCATCATAATATAATTTTCAAACATGAGTAGTTTGTTATTTTCGTTATAAAAAAAGGAAGGAAAGAATTACAATAAATTAACATGTTGTATGGTTCAGTTTATGTTCGAAATTAAGTTTGAAATTATACAACAATTTCAATGAAATTTAACTGTTTAGCTGATATTATATTAGGGTGAACTTATTTATCAATATTGGACTACATTTTAACATTTGTCAAAGTATGCCATTATGCCAAGCTAATATTATTTTGAGAAAAAAAGAGAACTCGTGTCTTCAGCGATTTAAACCTTTTCTCATTGTTTTAAAGGTAGATTTCTGCAAAGGTCTCCAATGTTGACTTTAATAGGGGAAAGGTAAAATGACGTGCTATTGCATTCAAATCCTAAATTGTCTGTTTTGTGTTTTTATTGATAAAAAATAAAATTCAAATATTCTGACAAACATCTTGAAAAGTGTATGTGGAATTTACAAATCTTATAAGTATTCCTTAATGAAAGCACTGTATATATACTAAGACTAATGATTGGCAAGATTACTCATTTCCATTACTGTTTATGATCAATAATTAGTTGGCTGTGTGTATGGTCAACCTACCTTAGAATGGAGATTGATCATTAACAATGAAAGGCTTCAATTATTATATTATAATATTATATAAAGGACATTCACTTCGTTGACAAAGAAATGCAAGTTATGATACATTTTCACTTGACCCCACCCCTGATGTTCCAATATGCCCCTCAGTTATGCTGGTTTTTTTTTCAACTACAATAATGTAAGTGTTATGCATAACTGCAGCAAGGATTTCCGGCGACATTGATGCGTTGCATCAACTTTTGCTTGTTTCGTTAATATTTAACCCGTTCTAAGGTACAGACGCATTATGACGCCTATGCAACAGACGACTTTTGAAAACATTGTACCAAAGAAAAAATTACTCATAATGAGCAATTCCTCCTTTTGCCACAATGTTTTCAACTCTTTAAAAATAAACCTTATACTTTCGTCTATTATAATTTTTCACATTTGTTCCAAGATAACTTCAAAGTCGTCTGCTGCAGATTTGTTACAAAAAATAAACTTGAAAATACTTTAAAGCGATGAAAACATCATGGCAATGGAGATGATGAGCAATTTCGTCTTTACCACTCTTTTATAAAAATGTCATCTGCTACAGATGAATCTGCAAGTGGGAAAGAGTTAAATAGAACTGCCTTTTGTACTGTTATTGATATACATATTAAAACAAATTGTAAAGACAAAACAAGCATACTAAATTGTAAACTCACGTCCTGAATTTGTTTTTAGTCTATATGAGTCCGCCCGTGCGAAAACGTGCAAATTTGATTTGATTGTGAACATTATAGATCTAGATCACCCGCACAGTCTGACCAGGCGCTACACTTTTACACAAGTTACTTACATAACTATGTCATAAGTTTTACAGGCTGATCTGAGCCTACATATTTTTATAATTACTCCTGATGTATCTTAACGATTCGAATCTTCAAGTAATTATACCCCCCCCCCCCCCCCCCCCCACACACACACACACACACCCGCTGAATTGACAAACGGCTTTGCTAACGGGGATTGTTGATGTGATATTTATTTCCAATGCACTATTTTCAGATCCACCATGTATAAGTACCTTCTCCTCGCCTGTTTACTGATGCTGGCCGTCACTGTGATGGTTGAATCTCAAGGTTTGTTGTTGTTTCATAAAATTACAACCCGGACACAACGTTTTGGCTGAAGATTGTTGACAAATAAATTACTTGATATGGTTAACAAATTACTTAATATAGTTAACACATTACTTGATTTAGTAAGCAAATTACTTGATTTAGTAAACAAATAACCTGCTTTGATAACAATAACTTGATTATGTAAACAAATTACTTGATGTGGTAAACAAATTAATTGATTTAGTTAACAAATTACTTGATTCGGTAAACAAATTACTTGATTTGATAAACACATTAATTGATTTGATTAACAAATTACTTGATTTGGAAAACAGTTCTTATGAGTTTCTTTCGACAATACCTCCCCACCATGAACAGGTGTACTGCGTGTTGGACGATATAGTATAGAAATTGTTGCAGTCTAACCATGTTTCGTTAACAGTTTAAACTTATCGATTGTTTATGTTAACAAGTAATTAAGATCAGCCAATAACATGTGTTCGGACTATACAATTATTGCCGTCAAAAGTTAATTTAATAACTGACATAGTGTTAGTCGTCTGGTTCACATCAAAAGTCAATAACTGACCTGACGTTTTGCTCCTAGACTGACATTTTTTCATATTAAGTTAACCGAAGTTCTTTAATACTTTTCCCTGGTATGATATCGTTAAAGTCGTCTGTTTTAAAATGCTCTGATGAAATCTGTAATTTATAGCAAATTGGGAGTACAATTTTCCTACAATGTTTTAAAAATCGTCTGCTCCTGTACTGGTAAAGCCTTCTGTATATAATGAAAGGTTGTAAACATTAAAATTTAAGATATTTTCTTATGAAATACTAAAATATGTAATATGAAAAAAATGAAGATAACCATTTATGTTTTAATCGTTTTCTATATAATATCATGTTGATACCCATATTCGCAGCATGATTTTATCGTCTTTCATATAATATCATGTTGATACCCATATTCGCAGCATGATTTTATCGTCTTCCATAAAATATCATGTTGATACCCATATTCGCAGCATGATGTTATCGTCTTCCATAAAATATCATGTTGATACCCATATTCGCAGCATGATTTCATCAGTGTAACCAGACGGTCATCATTAATTGAGCAGCTCTCTTCGAAAAACACCCGTAAGTCATTGACAACCAATATAGATCCTTATCAGCCAGCGGATCCGCGCATTCTGATCTGACTCTGCATTGTTCGTCAACAAGTAATAGAATATTTCATAGTATTTTCTGTTAAGCAAAATCTATTTGGATTCTTAGCATGAACGCGCATGAAAATCTTTATTCATAACGTGCTATAAATGCGATATGTTGGTTTCCACAGAGCACTGCTCAATTGATGACATTATTGCCCCACCAGATTTTTAATACATATGAGCCGTTCCACGAGAAGACCAAAAGTTCGGACTCTGCGTAGTAAAGTATCGACCCGGATCAGCCTAAGCATGCCGCGCAGGCTAATCATGACAGACGCTTTTCGCCTCTATATCTATATCTCAATCCCCCTGAGACGGAATATGTCGGCCTGGATTAGCCTGCGCGGACTGCGCAGGCTTCGCTGGGTCGATACATTATGCAGAGTCAATAATGTTGGCTTTCTAAAGGAACGGCTCATATGTGTATTAACAAAAGGCATGTAATTCATATCCTAACTCTGCACTTTTAACCATTCGAAAAGTATCGAAAGAAACATTTGTTAAAATTTGTCTTGAACTAAAAAATACTTTAATAGTAATCAATAAAAGAAATGCAATTCAAGATCAAACTATTTCCATCAACATGGAATTAATTGACACATTATACATCGATCGGATTATTCGAACCAATCATGAAAAAGAAAGCTATTAATTCCACACAGTTTGGTCAGATACGACATTTCTACCAGAATACTCTGAAAGGAGTTGTTGACTAGTTGATATACTACCGAATAGTGAATACGCATCCGTAAAATGAGCCCGGTCGGTCTGGATCTCGCTATTCCCAAATGCTTTGAGCTTGGTTTTCACAGAGCATCGCTTATATACACCTATATCCAAAGATCGATGTTGTTTATCGATTCATATTTATGTCGGTACAACTGAAATTGACCTTGTCAAAAAATGATCGATGAAAAAAATAACCAAATAAAACATCAACGGTTTTTTACTAGTATTACTCACCAGATATCGGTCCTTATTTGTATAGTTGATTGTAGCGTAAATTCCCGTCATGCATAGCAAAGCCCAAGGGCATGTGCGCACCTGAATTGTGTTCATGCGTGGGCTGTAATACGAAAAAAAAACATAATGGTTTTTTTCGCTTATAGTTAACGGGCGTGAGATATTTTTTTTTTTTTTTTTTTTTTTTTTTTTTTTCAATAACCCATGAAGCTTACTGAAATGAAACTGAAAAAAATTCATGGGGGCCGCCATTTTGGATATGTATATAAAGCAGACGTAAAACACAGATTGAAAATTATTGTCGACTTTTTAATCATTTTTTTTTAAATCGGTATTTTGGGTATGTATAAAATGAGCAGAAAAACACGGATTGAAAATTATTGTCGTCTTTTTAATCAATTTTTTTTTAAATCGATATTTAAGATCATTAAAGTGCTGGAATTAACATTTGTACGAAAAGTTAAAAATAAATGGAAATCTAAGAAATATGTTTTCCCGTTCGTCAAAAAAACGACAGCATTAGCCTTCTACGCCCGAAACTAAATTTTGACTGTATCGTAGCCAAAGAAGGACGTGACGTCATTTCCGTTACACTTCATCTTGGCGTAACGTCAATGGAGTGACGTCGTTTCCCGCAAAAAAGTGGTATCAACATGAAAGACCCCTAATTCCTATACATGAGCTATTGACTCAATCATTCAAAGTGTAATTATTTATCAAACATTGTGGCAAAAGGATAACTTTCTCATAAGGAGCAATTGTTCTTGTTGCGACAATCTTTTCCTAAATCATAGGCCTCTGAAACCGTCTCTAATAGGGGAAGGGTTTAGCAGAAATGTGACCCCTTACATAATTTGTCATATTGACTGCTTGAAAAAGGCACTCGCCAGGTGGCATCAGAAAAGGGCTGATCTATTTGCTTCTTTACCATAATGCAGGTGATCGATTAAGGATCATCTTGGCCCTCATGTTTTAACCGCGTTCATTATAAATGTATTCCTTGATTTTCTGAAAGTCTTTACTTTATTATTTTCTGTTCGTAATAATAGACGACAGCAATAAGAATTACAAATATGTTTTGATAATGCAAGACACATGCCATTAACATTATAATTGTCTAGTCAATTACTTATAAATCCTTATTTATGGCCAAAGTATGCTCTTAAATTTTTGTTTATAATTATCTTGCGTTTTTTCGTAAATAGGTAGCACCTATAGATATATTATAAGCATACCTACCATATTGTTTATTTGGTTTGTTTCATTGTTTAACACGGTTTCAAAAATCTCAGTTATATCTCGACGCCAGTAAACTTAGTTATATCCCTTGGTGACTTTTCAACGCATACATATCGACGAAAAGCATGGGATCAGGTGTTGGTGTAACGACATCAAAGTCATATTATTTATACGTGTAAGGTCTTAAGGTAACTGTAATTTCAACAGTATACAAATGTGACTTCACCGTCGCATTCTACACATGTTCTGTTTTAGGAGTTAAAATCTATTTAATGTACTCTACGCGAATAATGGCATACTAATGGATTGCTAATACTTACATGTGGTAATAGTAAAATAATGAGATTTATTTATTAAAAAAATAAAGGCTGCATTTGTAAAACATATCAGCATGGCATTAAAATGCATGTTTAACTTTTTCAATAAAGAAACTTTGTAATAGACTTTTCCAGCTTGGCATATGGAAGAGTCCATAGACAATATCAGGATTATCAAAATAAAAACGTTGAATAAAGAAGCCAACAGTACAGAACATGTCTCTTTACTAATGTGACAGGGTTCGCCAAATCGGTTCTAGCAGTGAAAGGGTTCTTTAGAGTAACAATTGTGTAATGAAGCCGATCATTGGTAAACTGGCTTCTTTAGAATAAAATTGAAGTAATTTTAATCTGATACTGAAATATTACATAGCGAACAGTTCTTTCTTTAAATAAGTGGACTGAAATTTACTTTCGATATGTAAATTTTAAATGAACTGCAAAGGTATGATAGATAATGTCATTTCCATTAATTTGTGTAGGTGTGTCAGCATTAGCGGGTCATTACTGCCTAGCTTAATTAATTGCCAAATAACCAAGAACCAAATTATGCTAATTGAAAAAGATAAATAATATAAATTACATACAGGCTAATTTTAAAAGATAATTTACATGAATGCTAATTGTAAATGTGTGCAGAAATGTCTTAGAAGCAATCTGTCCGAAAATGATTGTATAAAGGAGAGAATTATGACATAATAATCGTCGTAATTCGTGATTCCGAGGCGGACAATATTACCATTACACCACCGAGGCGGACACTATACCATTACACCACCGAGGCGGACAATATTACCATTACACCACCGAGGCGGACAATATACCATTACACCACCGAGGCGGACAATATACCATTACACCACCGAGGCGGACAATATACCATTACACCACCGAGGCGGACAATATTACCATTACACCACCGAGGCGGACAATATACCATTACACCACCGAGGCGGACAATATTACCATTACACCACCGAGGCGGACAATATACCATTACACCACCGAGGCGGACAATATTACCATTACACCACCGAGGCGGACAATATACCATTACACCACCGAGGCGGACAATATACCATTACACCACCGAGGCGGACAATATTACCATTAGACCACCGAGGCGGACAATATACCATTACACCACCGAGGCGGACAATATTACCATTACACCACCGAGGCGGACAATATACCATTACACCACCGAGGCGGACAATATACCATTACACCACCGAGGCGGACAATATACCATTACACCACCGAGGCGGACAATATTACCATTACACCACCGAGGCGGACAATATACCATTACACCACCGAGGCGGACAATATTACCATTACACCACCGAGGCGGACAATATACCATTACACCACCGAGGCGGACAATATTACCATTACACCACCGAGGCGGACAATATACCATTACACCACCGAGGCGGACAATATACCATTACATCACCGAGGCGGACAATATTACCATTAGACCACCGAGGCGGACAATATACCATTACACCACCGAGGCGGACAATATTACCATTACACCACCGAGGCGGACAATATACCATTACACCACCGAGGCGGACAATATACCATTACACCACCGAGGCGGTTTGGATGCATTACAAAGTGCTATAATTAAGTTGCGGCTAACAGTGTTATCTAGCCTGCGTAACAGGATCATATAACGTAGATGGACATAAAAATAATGTGGCTAGAGTGCATGTTTTATGTCAAAAGACGTATCTAGGACTTACTAAGATGTTGATGGACAGTGAAGGCTCTGGCGAGACTGTGTGTATGCACAGCCTTGTCCGACTCCGCACTATACGCAGGTGTATTAAACCCCCCAAATTTGTAGACACGGCTATTATTAATTGGCTATATTGACCCTCGACGTTTATATGCGAGTTGTAATCTTGTATAGTAATGTTAATTGAAAGAAGCCATATGTGAATTAAATTAATTGTTAAAGCATTCCTTAAATGTTTAATTGTCAACGGCTGGACGTTGCACATAATAATAAATATCTTTGCAAAAAAAAAAAAAAAATCGAGAATTTCAACTTGATGAAGCTGCTGAAATACCTTAAATGTCTACAATTTTAGATGTCATGCATTTCAATTGACATTAATTATCACAGCTGATGAACTAAATATGCTGGGGTCTTTAAGCATGGGTTCATCATGAAAATATAGCTAACCTGCATTGTCTGCTTTTCGTAAACATGTATATTTCCAGAGTTATGCTCATTCAAAAAAGTGTGTCATCTACCCTTTCCAATATACAACCAATTCGGGTACCATACATCTTGACACTAAGTGTGGCATCTACCCTTTCCCATATACAACCAATTCGGGTAGCAGTTAACTTTGAAAACATTATGTCTCTATAACAATTACGCTACTTTTATCATCGAAAATACACACGATACTAGAACTAAATTTCATTTGACGTTAAAAGCTATCGTCATATGATATGTAACGTCAACACCAAGAACTTGCGTAACGACTTTCCTCGACTGTACGCAATACTCAAAACTTACAGAGATGACGTCGACATTCATCTGTGTGTTTACAAGTGGGTCAAACTATAGAACTAGACATAAACTATTTGACCCCATTTATTCTCCCCCATTTTGCCTGTAAATAATGTATTATACTCACACGAAACTATCCATTAATCTAGAAATGTATTAATCTTCACGCCATTAGAACAATTATAAATGTAGATGACGGGGTCGTCACCTCTTGCAGTTTATATGATGTGACATTTGGTAAATTGAAATACGGTGGCTTAAACAGTTTATATGATGTGACATTTGGTAGACGGGAATACGCTGGCTAAAACAGTCTATATGATGTGACATTTCTGAATTGACTGCTTCGAGCACATTAGATGATAAACAGTTTAACTCTGTAAACAACGCACACTGGAAGCCATGCAATATTTATATATTTACCAATACTTTACAACAAGATACTATTCACTTTCCTTGACAATAATAGATGATAACACGGGTTGTTAATTAGTGTGAATCAGGGCGTGGCCAATTACACATACGTGTTTTGTCTGAGTCTTATTACACATACACAACTATAATAAACAAGGCACGGCGAGAAAAAATGAGACACGCGTGTTTTATTTCTATGTTTTCTTAAGACAAATACAACACAATAACTATTTATTCTATATTTCATGTTATTGTTACCTGTCGAATATCATATAAAATTATAAATCAATGATATGAATGTCATTCGATATCGTAGGCAGCTTTTATACTATAAATAGAGATACACGTGTCAATCGCAGATGCATTCTTGTTAACATAATCGATATAATGACAAATAAAACAAGCATTTTCAGTGAAAAGATATCCCCCGCCAACGATGGCTTGTTTGTAATTGATGGCTTGTTTGTGCATGAAGGTCTTTATGTTTAATGTGCAATTGACCTTTAAATTTCAACTTCTTCGCACAAGATCAAGGGGAAAGAATAAAGTTATGACACTGGTTTATCCCGTTCCGCGCCAAATTATAAAATAGGGACGATTAAATAAAACTGTATTTTCCGAAACTGCTTACTCGGGAACATCAATTATTGCAAAATAGTGCAGTCCAAGATAAGACGCCACCTTTAAAAGCGGCGTCTTATCTGGAACTGCACTATTTTCAACAGATTATTTATGCGGTGAAAGGGTTAATAATCAATATTACAAAACTAAAGGGGTGTCATTTGTTATTTCTTAAATAACACAGGAAAAATGTGAATACTAGGTTTTGCTTCTTAAACCAACAGTGACACAAATACAATAGATATCTTGACTCTTCTTAAAGTGGAGCTAAAATGCATGGATAATTATGTATCAGACAGTGTTATAATAAATGTAAATGATTTGATACCATATTTATTCAGAAGTTCATTGCAGGATGTTGGTTCATATCACATTCAAGTTTCATCAAATTCTAGCAGCTAGTTACTGAGAAATAACTGTAGGCGTGGATTTTTTAATAAATCAGGGGCAGTAACTCTAAAAAAAATTAAAAATCCAAAAAAAGAGTTGGAGGGGAATAATGGCAGGAAGTTGGTTAATATTACATTCAAGTTGAATCAAATTCTAGCCGCTAGTTACTGAGAAACGGCTGCGAACGATGATTTTTTAATAAATCAAGGGAAATAACTCTAAGAAAAATTGATTAATCCAAATGAAAAATGAACAGGCATCATCCCAGTATAGTGGTTCATATTTATTTTAAGTTTCATGAAATTCTACCCGCTAGTTACTGAGAAATGGCTGAAAACGTAGATTTTTCAAAAAATCAAGGGCAATAACTCCAAGGAAAATTGACTAATAAAAAAAAATTGGACGGGCATCATCCCAGTATAGTGGTTCATATTTATTTTAAGTTTCATGAAATTCTACCAGCTAGTTACTGAGAAAATGCAGGTGACGGACGGACGGACGGACGGACGGACGGACAACGCCATTTCAATATCCCCCTCCCTATTTCATAGGCGGGGGATAATAAAGGTCAAAATGAGTCAGAGCGTCTCAGTGAAAACTACTTCGTATATCCTTATTGCACTTACAAACACGCGTACCAAGTAATGGGATTTTACCTAATAAATCTGAAGTGGCAAGATGACATTTTAACCCAGTCGAGACATTGAAAAATATCCCGTATTCCAGATCCTTATGTGTAATGTAATGTATCGTATACCTGCATATTTACCTGTACCAATACATGCAAAATAAAATGTTCAAATATATTATGATAAATTAACTTGACCGGGACAAATACGAAACCAAATATGGTAATATGACGTCATAGATATATGAGTTCACGTTTCTCAAAATGCTGTCAGTGTGGCACATTTACATGTCTTTTGGCAAACAGTTTATGTCATGCGTTAATTAATTATTGGAAACTTTTTTGTTTGTATAATTTGCTTTCGCTCTGTTTTAAAAGTTTAAATAGGTAAATAATAAAAGGAAAATTAATACTCGGAACGACGGGAAATTAAAACCTCTTTCAAATTTTGATCTCGCGAAATATAAAATTTTACGCGTGCCTGTGTGTGTATTTCTGACCCATTACGTAAAGTTGACTAGCGATAACTCGAAGTCGAGAAGGACCAATAAATTACCTCCAGTTATCCGAGTTATCGACGTGTTCGAGTTATCGATGTGTTCGAGTTATCGACGTGTTCGAGTTATTATTCGTTTGATGCCAAGTTCAATTTACGTAATTCATATATTTGTAAATGTTCATTATGAAAAGCATGTCAATGATAACATTAATATCACGACAACATCACAGCTGTACAAGAATAAAGGTATATACATCCATAAGTTGGGGACTTACAAGCGATATAAAACGGTATCTCCAAAAAGTCTTACAGTGCATGATGAAAGGGTAAGTTTGTATTGTTTGCTTACTTTGTTTTAATTACGTGATATTATTCCTACACACGTTTTGTATTCAATAAACGTATATTTCCAACGCAATCACAGACACTTCGATAAGTGATTACTGTAGTCAAAATAGAATTTGTGACCAGATTGTGTAGACATTGTGCATGAAATTTCGGAACGTATAATGACTATAATGACTAACAACAATAATATTAATTGTACGACAGAAAGTAACTGAAATTCACGATACCATAAAAGCATGTTTACGGTCAAGTTAACAACTAAATATCGCGGCAAACTAAAAATTTTAAAGTTAACAACTGCTATATAAAATACGATAGTATATGCGCATGACTTATTTTTATTAATAAAACATTTACAACTTAATAATTTTACTTCGTAATATCACTAAAGATATTTAAAGTATTATATTAATTTCCTTGTAAAATAAACGTAACGTCTTTTTTTTCCAGATACGCCGCAAATTGCGCCAACAAAACTACCAGGGTCGCAGGGAACCCAAGGGACGCCGTCGCCATCTGTAGTTCCAGTCATTCTGGGGACCCAGGGACCATCTGGTAACGCCAATAACGCACAGCCACATGTTGTGTCTACAAGCCCAGTCCGACGTAACCCATTCCTCGAGCTATACCGACGTCAGTTGCTAGTCAATGCTCTCTTTGGCTTGGACTTCAATGATTATTTGATGTGGAATTATTTCTCCGGAGGGATGATCTAATGCATATTGGTTGCTTTCTTTATTTGAGCAGTGTTCCATGAAAACCAACGTTATTTGATTGTTTTTGCGGAGAAAATTGTAGATCAAGATGAAACTGCTTAGATACACATGTTGTATAGATATACACTTGTCCCAAATCGTAATGGTTGGTTTACGTAGAGCACGTCGCATTTTACTTTACAAAGTTATTAAAGAGAAATGAGATATACATGTATTTTATCATTGTTATGGTAATTCATTTTACACAAAATATTTACAGCATAGACCAAATATTTCCCTGTAAATAAAAATAGCTAAAATATATTGAGGAAATAATGTAGTTCAAGAACAAACTGTAGGTCATTTTCGAGAAATGTGGACAATAGATGTTCAGCATATTTCCAGAGTCTGATCAATGTTTGAACTCTTTCGCTGCCAAAGGCAATTAAAATCTTTTGCAAACAATGCAGGTTCATGTGAGACACGTTGAAATTAAATTTTACCAAATTTCCTGTTTGACGAAACATGGAGTGGTCCAATTTTCAACATGGAACAGTCGACTTTGTGAAATTTGGCAGTCAATGGGTGAACATGAATACATGAGTTCATAGACAAGTTGACACAAAAATGGCCAAAAAATGTAAATTGTTGGTGCTCACATTGCATCCAGCGATCATGTTTTGATTTCGATTATTTTCCCTCAGCAGCGTTTGATTGATTAACTGATTGATTGAGTTTTTATAAAATAATATGTACATGTACTTTGTTATTACTTTATAATGTAAACTAATAAACTTTGCTAATAAGTGTTATCAATGTAAGATGTAGTTCTTTTTTTATTGTAATCCTTAATTTATTCGAATTATTTCGTTTCTTTTCACTTTACGGTTTTATGCAACAGCATTGATTATACGGTAGCAAAGATAATCATCATACCTTCTAGTAAAGCCTCCAGATTATCTTCAAGACATGATACTATCTGGTGTATAAACGGTAGCTTACGTCATTTTGTTTGTATGGTGTTTGATGTCGCTTTTAACAACAGTTCAGTTATACCGCGTCATTTCCTGAGTAAGTTACCAGGAACGCTGATCCATTTATCCAGTCATCAGCGAGTCAGTCGTAATGCTGACCCCACAACCTTTAGCGTCTAACAGGGAATGCCATTACTTTCATTTTCAAGTCTTTAGTGTGACCCGACCGGGTGTCGTCTTCGGGACCTTCAACAGCCGATGCGTAGTATCTAAAGTGGAATTAGACGTGTTTGAATCCGCATCAAAATATTACAAGTTTATGAAGTGCATTCTAGACAACCACATTGGATGTCATAACAATCTATTCTAACTGCATCTTTTTGCGAAGTTGTGCTTAAAATCGTAGTTTATTGTGCGCTCATAGCTTAATGGTCAAAGTTGTGCTCATGACTTAATTCGAACCCGTTGGTAAAAAAGCCCAATGCACTACCACTCTACCACCGTCTTCTTCAACTCGGGGCCATTGGTAAGAGAGCCCGGTGCACTAATACTGCAACACTGTCCTCCACAACCCGGGGTCATTGGTAAGGGAGCCCGACGCACTATAACTCCATCACTGTCTTCCACAGCCCGAGGCCGTTGAATGGTTCTCTGGCCCAAATTTAAAAATATTGTCATATGTGTATTGAATGGTTCTCTGGCCCTCTTTTCACAATATTGTCAGATGTTTACTGAATCGGTCTCTGGACAACATTGCTTGCAATATATTGTCAGAAGTGTATTGCATGGTTCTCTGGCACATATTGCAATACAATATCAGATGTTTATTGAATGGTTCTCTTGAATAAGTTCATTCTAGGACGGGTACTTCTATCGTACAGCTATCACTACAGTAAGGTAGGGTTAGTTTATTTTAGAATCGGTACTTCTATCGTACAGTTATCACTACAGTAAGGTAGGGTAAGTTCACTCTAGGACCGGTATTTCTATCGTACAGTTTTCACTACAGTAAGGTAGGGTAAGTTCATTCTAGAACCGGTACTTCTATCGTACATTTATCACTACAGTAGGGTAGGGTAAGTTTACTATAGGACCGGTACTTCTATCGTACATTTATCAATACAGTAGGGTAGGGTAAGTTCACTATATGACAGGTACTTCTATCGTACAGTTATCAATACAGTAGGGTAGGGTAAGTTCACTCTAGGACCGGTACTTCTATGGTACAGTTATCACTACAGTAAAGTAGGGTAAGTTCTTTCTAGGACCGGTATTTATATCGTTTATCCATCACTACAGTAGGGTAGGGTAAGTTCATTCTAGGACCGGTACTTCTATCGTACTATTATCACTACAGTTATGTAGGTTAAGTTCATTGTGGGACGGCAATTATATCGTACAGTTATCACTATAGTAGGGTAGGATAAGTTAATTCTATGACCGGTATTTATATCGTACAGCTATCCCTACAGTAAGGTAGGATAAGTTCATTCTAGGACCGGTACATCTATCGTACAGTTATCAGTACAGTTAGGTAGGATAAGTTCATCCAAGGACTGGTACTTATATCGTTCAGTTATCACTACAGTTGGGTAGGATAAGTTCATGCAAGGACCGGTACTTCTAGCGTACAGCTATCACCACAGTAGAACAGGGTAAGTTCATTATATAAACCGGTACTTCTGTATAATTATCATCACAGTAATGAAGGGTAAGTTCATTCTAGGACCGGTACTTCTATCGAACAGTTATCACTAAAGTAAAGTAGGGTTAGTTCGTTCTAGGACCGGTACTTCTGTCGTACACTTATCGCTATAGTAGGGTAGGGTAAGTTCAATCTAGGACCGGTACTTCTATCTTACAGCTATCACTATAGTAAGGAAGGGTAGGTTCATTCTAGGACCGGTACCTCTATCGTACAGTTATCACTACAGTAAAGTAGGGTAAGTTCACTCTAGGACCGGTACTTCTATCGTACAGTTATCACTTCAGTAGAGTAGAATAAATCCATTCAAGGACGGGTACTTATATCGTACAGTTTTGACTACAGCAAGGTAGGGTAGATTCGTTCAAAGGCCGGTAATTC
The DNA here is from genome assembly GCA_031761405.1 of Serripes groenlandicus. Lineage (NCBI taxonomy): Eukaryota > Metazoa > Mollusca > Bivalvia > Cardiida > Cardiidae > Serripes > Serripes groenlandicus. The sequence goes on along the minus strand of JASEVX010000004.1, from coordinate 123,513,844 downwards.
TATAGTACAGTTATCACTATAGTAGGGTAGGGTAAGTTCATTCAAGGACCGGTACTTCTACCGTACAATTATCACTACAGTAGGGTAGGGTAAGTGCATTCTATGACCGGTACTACTATCGTACAGTTATCACTACAGTAGGGTATTGTAAGTTTATTCTAGAATCGGTACTTCTATCGTAAAGTTATCACTATAGTAGGATAGAGTAAGTTCATTCAAGGACCTGTACTTCTATCGTACAGTTATCACTACTGTAGAGTAGAGAAAGTTAACTCTAGGACCGGTTCTACTATCGTACAGTTATCACTACAGTAGGGTATTGTTAGTTCATTCTAGGACCGGTACTTCTATCGTAAAGTTATCACTACAGTAGGTTAGGGTAGGTTTACTCTATGACCGGTATTTCTATCGAACAGTTATCACTATAGAATGGTAGGGCATGTTTATTCTCGGACCGGTACTTCTATCCACAGGCGTCCGAATTTCTATCACAGCAAAAAATGCGGAAAAAATACTCAATACCTCGTTAAAAAACTCAAAACGTCACTCTATATTGTCTATACGCTTTGATAAAAATGATCGTAATAATACGGGGAATTCCGCACGTGTTACTATAAATAGCCCCTCTATACGTCCATATAGTGTAATAATAATGTCTTTATATATATATATACAGTAGGGAGTCTATTTATAGTAACAGGGTATTCTTTTGGGATTCCCCGAGTTTTCTCATACGATAACATTACGGTCGTTACTATTATAGCATATGGACCATATAAAGACTATTTGTAGTAGTTTAACCAGGTATTGCATGTTCGTATTTAATTCTCTCTAAACAAAAATTCGGACGCCTGTGTTCTATCGTACAATTAACACTACAGTAGGGTATTGTTTTTTCATTCTAGGACGGGTACTGCTATCGTACAGTTAACACTATAGTAGGGTATTGTTAGTTTTTACTAGGACCGGTACTTCTATCGTACAGTTAACACTACAGTAGGGTAGGGTAAGTTAACTCTAGGACCGTAGTTGTCATGGTTTAATGATAGAGGAAGGAAGATACAGAGATATACCAAAAGAATTACGTACATGTTTATATTGTGAAACTGCTATTGAGGATGAATACCATTGTATTATGATATGTCCAATTTATTATGATTTGCGATGTAGATATTTTCCACATAATGTTTTCGAAAAAACTAGTATTCATAAATTCTACAATCTAATGTCTTCGCAAAATGTTATTTTGATAAGAAATTTAGCTATGTTTATCTATAATGCTTTTAAAATAAGAAGAACATATCTTGATTCTTTTGAATAATAGTCGTGTTACAATGTTGCAATGCATAGTTGGTTCTCCTTGAAGGACTTGTAACTCAAGCTGCTATAAAACGGGTCTATGTGTTCTCTTTAGAAAGGTGATGATATATCTCATACAAAGTCTATTTCTTCAGTTAAGCATTTCTAGTCAATCTAAAAGTCGTATTATTGTTATAACATTAGCCATAGCCTTTAACTCTTAGAATTATATCATGTAATGGATATCCGAGTTTTTGTATTATTTGTCTGTATTACTATGATGTAAATACTGTTCTCACTTCTAATGCTATGTAATTATGCTGTATCATGTGTATGGGCCGGTGGCCTAAAATATCACATTAAAATAAAAAAATAAATCTATCGTATAGTTAACACAATATTAGGGTATTGTTAGTTCATGCTAGGACCGGTACTTCTATCGTATAGTTATCATTACAGTAGGGTAGGGTAAGTTAACTCTGGGACCGGTACTTCTATCGTACAGTTATCACTACAGTAGAGTAGGGTAAGTTAACTGTCGGACCGGTACTTCTATCGCTCAGTTATCACTACAGTAGGGTAGGGTAAGTTTATTCTAGGACTATCGTACAGTTATCACTACAGTAGGGTAGGTTAAATTAACTCTAGGACCGGTACTTCTCTCGTGCAGTTATCACTACAGTAGGGTAGGGTAAGTTTATTCTAGGCCCAGCAATTCAATCGTACAACTATCAATACAGTAGGGTAGGTAAGTTAACTATAGGACCGGTATTTCTATTGTACAGTTATCACTCAAGTAGGGTAGGGTAACATCATTCCAGAAATCGGGACTTCTATCACTACAGTAGGGTAGGGTAAGTTTATTCTAAAAACCGGGACTTCTACCGTACAGTTATCACTACAGTAAGGTAATGTAAGTTAACTCTAGGACCGGTACTTCTATCGTACAGTTTTCACTACAGTAGGGTAGGGTAAGTTTATTCTAGGACAGGCAATTCAATCGCATAGTAATCACTATATTAGGGTATAGCAAGTTAACTCTAGGACTGATACTTCTAACGTACAGTTATCACTACAGTAGGGTAGGTTTAGTTTATTCTTGGACGGGCAATTCAATAGTAAAATTATCACTACAGTAGGGTAGGGTAAGTTAACTCTAGGACTGGTACTTCTATCGTACAGTTATCACTACAGTAGGGTAGGGTAATTTTATTGTAGGACCAGCAATTCAATCGTACAGTTATTACTACAATAGGGTAGGGCAAGTTTATTCTAGTACCGGTACTTCTTTCGTACAATTATCACTACAGTAGGGTAGGGTTAGTTTATTCCAGGACCGGTACTTATATCGTTCAGTTAGTACTACACTAAGGTAGGGTAAGTTTATTCTAGGACCTGTACTTCTATCGTACAGTTATCACTACAGTAGGGTAGGGTAAGTTTATTCTAGGACCGGTACTTCTATCGTACAGTTATCACTACAGTAGGGTAGGGTAAGTTTATTCTAGGACTGGTACTTCTATCATACAGTTATCACTACAGTAGGGTTAGGGTAAGTTCATTCTAAGACTGGTACTTCTATCGTAGAGTTATCACTATAGTAGGGTAGGGTAAGTTTATTCTAGGACTGGTACTTCTATCGTACAGCTATCACTTAAGTAGGGTAGAGCAAGTTTTTTCTACGACTGGTACTTCTTTCGTACAGTTATCAATACAGTATGGTAGGCTAAATACATATTTGGACCGGTACTTCTATCGAAGCGTTATCAATACAGTAGGTTATGTTAAGTTCATGCTAGGACTGGTACTTCTATCGTACAGTTATCACTATAGTAGGGTAAGGTAAGTTTATTCTAGGACTGGTACTTCTATCGTACAGCTATCAATACAGTAGGGTAGGGTAAGTTTATTCTAGGACCGGTACTTCTTTCGCACAGTCATGAATATATAAGGGTAGAGTAAGTTCATTTTAGTATCGGTACTTTTATCGTAAAGTTATCACTACAGTAGGTTAGGGTAAGTTCATGCTAGGACTGGTACTTATATCGTACAGTTATCACTATAGTAGGGTAAGGTAAGTTTATTCTAGGACCGGTACTTCTATCGTACAGTTATCACTACAGTAGGGTAGGGTAAGTTTATTCTAGGACTGGTACTTCTATCGTACAGCTATCACTTAAGTAGGGTAGGGCAAGTTCATTCTAAGACTAGTACTTCTATCGTACAGTTATCACTATAGTAGGGTAGGGTAAGTTTATTCTAGGACTGGTACTTCTATCGTACAGCTATCAATACAGTAGGGTAGGGTAAGTTTATTCTAGGACCGGTACTTCTATCGTACAGTTATCAATACAGTAGGGTAGGGTATGTTAACTCTATGACCGATATTTCTATCGTAGTTATCAATACAGTAGGGTAGGGTAAGTTCATTCAAAGACGGATACTTCTAGCGTACAGTTATCACTACAGTAGGGTAGGGTTGTTTCATTCTAGGCCCGATACTTCTCTCGTACAGCTATCACTACAGCCTTCGGCGAAGAGGATTCAAGTAACTTCACTGGACTAGCACTTACCGAAAGATGTGCTAATTCGAATAATTCGTTTTACTCGAACCGATTCCTGGAAAGGATATGTATCAGACTAGAAATCAGATGTTTTCGTGATAATTGAGCCGTCCAGCAAGAAAACCAACATTGTGGACTCGGACAGAAACTTTTCGCCTCCTGTAGATTTTTTGTTTCAGGAATCATTACCCCGGAGACGGAATGTGTCTGCCCGGATTAACATCCGCGAACTGCGCAGGCTGATATGGATCGATACATAACGCAGATTACATAATGTTGGTTTTATCGCGAGAAGGCTCATATGATTTGATCACTGGCTTGCTTTTCATATTACACATTTCAGTGTAAATGAATTACGAAGCAGAAAATACATAGTATAAATCGAGTGTTCAGTCGAACAACACTACGATCATTGAAGGTTCCCTTTCTTATTCTAGTTATTGCGAGCCCAGTCTGCTACTATTTTAATTGGTTTATTCTCGCAAGAGACGATATCGTTAAAATCGATATTAATCTATTTTCCAAGTACAAGATATCTTCAACAGACAAATTTGAAAACATCTTGGGAAATATATTGAAAATCTCTATAAATAAATGTAAAATTATTGAATACTATTGAGAATCGGATGTCAAAAGGAGAACCTTTTCACGTTGCGCTATTTCTCCATAGCAACGATGCTTTCAAACGCCGTCTGCTCGTCTGCTGCAGTTACGTCAAAATGCGTCTGACTGTAGCAAGGGGTTATACAAATTGTACTAAAACAATAATCTGTATACTTTCAGGCGCTCGTGCAGGGGCCGCCAGAGGGAGTTCCATGATTGACCGCCGTCGTCAGATAATGGCCTACAACTTCCTCCGCCAGATGAACCCCAATGACCTCTTGACCTTCTTCATGATGCAAGAAATGTTCTTCAATTGAAGGTGAAATTCAACCGAATGTGACGTCAGTTTATATATATATCGTCTGTCTGAGGCTGGCTGTTGGAGACACTGCTACGTGAATTGTATAATGTATATTTCCCTTTTCATTGACGATGACTTGCTTTCATAAATATAAACCTATTTAATATATATTTCGCTCCATAAGTTATTATTTGTTTGTATGCTTGATCTTCCTTTTGCTTTGTTAAAAGGTCGGGTCACCGGAAAATGAGCACAATAATTGTAAAGTAAGTATCTTGTAAGATAATATCAGTATACTTTGATGTATGACTGAACATTTGTCACTTTTCACATAACACTGTGTATTTTAAATTGACGTGCACGTTGTTTCAAAACGCGTCGTAATCTTCGAAGAGATATATGTGTATGTTTTTGTTTGTCCCGAAAATGTGCAGCAATTCAACTGAATCAGGTTCAACCCTTTCCTTCATGAAGCAATTGCTCCTTTTGTCACACTGTTTTCGAAAGTCGTCTGCTGCAGATGCGCAATAATGCATATACAGTTGAGAAAGGTTGGATGAAGACATAAACACACCTACAATATAATGTCAGTTTGCAAGGTCAATGGCGCCGCGCCGTTAACTCGTTCTCACATGTTTACTTGTTTATGACGCATTGATTTTACAAACAAGAGGACCATGATGGCACTGAATCGCTCCCCTGAGTAATGCCAACCACTTAGTCAATCACAAAAACTCATGTTTGGGTCAGGTTAGCTAATACTAGTGTAAATAAGATTTCCCTTCAATTTGGCCGAGTGACATTGCTTTTGACCCAACATGACCCATATTCAAATATGACTTAGATATTATCAAGGCAATCGTTCTGACAAATGTCAAAATGCTCACGTTAAAAATACGGGTTCCAGATTGTAAATAAGATGTTCCTTCAATTTGGCCTAGTGACCATTTTCACCCGAAATGACCCATGGTTGTGGTTTGCATTACATATCACGCAGCCTGATTGGCAGCCATACTCGATTCTGACGGAACATCACACGATGCAAAGCCTATCCACAGTCCTCTTTTGGAGAGCACATTTTTGAAAGACTACCAGATGTCTTATTAAAGAGGAGTAAACTGGTATTAATCACCGCAGTATCGCTATTACAACAACATCCTGTGTTTTGGGTACTTAAACGTCAGAGAGACGATACTTTCGAGTACCTACACCATAAGCTTCAAATAAAGATTTAAGAAATCATGTAACATGATTGATGTAACATTATTGATGTATAACAACATGAGTGATGTCACATGATTGATGTAATATGATTGATGTATAACAACATGATTGATGTATAACAACATGATTGATGTATAACAACATGATTGATATATAACAACATGGTTGATGTATAACAACATGATTGATATATAACAACATGGTTGATGTAACATGATTGATGTATAACAACAATCATAACAACATGATTGATGTATAACAACATGATTCTTCGATGGAACATATGCCTGTTAGTAAGTTAAATCGTATCGAACAGACGGAGAATCTTCCTCTATATCTCACTATCTCTCTTATGACATTACATGCATTAGTCGATAAGGCTATCAATTGAAGGCACTTTAAAAGTTGGTTTAAATAAACAACTTCGAAAACAAAGCAAATAGATTACGTTTAATAGCCTTTGCTATAATTTACCTTGTGGCTGGTTGGATGATCGTACATAGTATTAGCTCATAGACAGGAATCAGTCCCTTAAAGTTAAGGTATTAGAAGATTTATAAGCTAGAAGAACTTAATTAATATGCTAATTAACACACTCTGTGTGTGCGTGTCTGTGGCTGTCTGTCTCTATCTGTTCATGTATGTAAACCTCTGTTAAAAGCTGTTTTAAACTCAAATGACTTTCCCTCCTTGGCACTCAAGCTTGTGGGGTTAGCATCATGATTGACTCACAAGGATAGACGGAACAGTAGTAACCCAGGAAACGCCGTGATATACCTGAACAATTTAGTGAAAGCACCATACAAGCAAAACACAAACAAAAAATATAATCTGGACACATTTTTAACTAATGGGACAACGTCGTCATTTGAACTTGGTAGTATTTTTATTACTTAGTAATTGATAGAACTTACAATTGAGAAACATCAGGACATCAACCACTGAGACTGGCGAGTCTTGATTAACGCATATGACGACGGAGGGAAACGGTCCTGGTGAGACATGGAGGGATGCACAGACTCGCATGAGTCTTCATTGTACGCAGACGCATTTAACAGACGTCAACGCGTTTGACGTGGCTAAAATATACACATATGAGCCGTTCAAAGATAAAATCAACATTATGGACTCCGCTAGATGTATCGACTCAGATCAGCCTGCGCAATCCGTGTAAGCTAATCCGGACCGACATATTCTCTCTCAGTCAAAAAGGGGGGGGGGGGGGGGGGGTAGAGGTATAGAGTAATGATTCCTGAAACAGAAAATCTACAGGAGGCTTAAAATGTCTGTCCGAGTTAGCCTGCTTGACATGCTTAGGCTGATCCGGGTCGATACTTTACGCAGAGTCCACAATGTCGGTTTTCTCGTGGAACGTTTCATAAAAAGATGCAATTTACCATTTTCCACATGCCACAAAATCGTTTAACAGACAACTTTGAAAACTTCTGCATGAAATTCTGGAAAATATCCATACATCTAAGTGTTATTATCGAAAAGAGTTGAAAAATGTGTGGCTAAAGGAGAAGTATGAGCAATTTCGCCTTTGATCACAATGTTTTAAAAAGTTGTCTGCTGCAGATGCGTCGAAATGAGTCTACTGGGTTTGAAAAGACTTAAATAACATTGAATAAGTCGGCGTTTTGTGAGATACCTATAAACGTTTGTAGAGTGAAACACAGCAACGATACACATAGTGTGATACAACAGTAACAGTCGAAGGTCCTTCCCACTGTGTACCAGGACGCCTTGTAGTCGATTCTTTTACCGAACGTATTTCCTGTAGATATGGTATCAGCGTTGTTTGTATTCATTTCCTCATCAATATCTGCATTATGTGTATCCCGTGTGGTATCAACGTTGTTTGTATTTATTTCCTGTACCATATCTGTATTATGAGCATCATAGCCTTCTTCCATGATATTCTCAAGGCGTAAACGATCCCTTTGTATTATACTTCTTTGGTCAGCAACTTTGGACTTCCGTAATAGAAGAAATGTCAGCCTTAGGTACCATATCAGGGTATTAAGCCATTGAGGGACTGACCGCTGAGCGCCATATATTCTTAAAGAACAGATGCATAGAAACATGATAATACAGCTGTATATCATCAGCGTCATGATGTAGTAATACACGTATGCCAACGGATCTGAACTTTGTGGTACAACATCATTCACTATACCCATGTAAACAACGAACGATAAGAACGCTGTCACCGCAACAGATGTCCTTTCACCAGAGTTGGCAGGTATGAGGAACACAAGGCTGTTTATCATAGCGAGGAAGATCAGTGGAACGATGATGTAGATAACAAAAAAAGTACTTCTACGTTTCAAAACGAACAACGCATTAATACAAGCTCCGGGCAAATCGGTACACTCTCGTAATGTGCCTGATGCAAGCTCCCATTGGCTGTTTGTCTTGTAAAATGGTTGTTGTACAGTCGATGAATTTGGAATCAAGATAACATCTGAAGAATATAGGTCCCAGTCTAGTAATGTAAGCTCACACTTTTGTTGATCGTAAGGGAAGTACAAGACATCCACTGAGCACGTTGCCTTAAATACGTTACCAGTGGTCCAATATACAGCGCCGTTATTCCAAATTCTTGGCTTTATTGATACATTACCAATGTCCTTTACTCTGTCGGCTTCTTCCAAGAGGAACAACTTTGGCCGCCATAAATCCTCGGGACACACAGGAATAGATGTTATACCGTTAAAATTGGCAGGGTCCCAAGAAATTCGTTCTTCTGTCCATGAAAGGTCGACTGACATCGTCACCGAAAGCTCACTTGACATTTCGTCAAAGTAATTGATGTTGCTGATGTAACAGATGACCTGGATGATAACTTTTTCCGTATGGTTCAAAACTGGCTTGGTTTTGGCGCTGTAATTGGTAAACATATGGGTGTAAAGCGAATCCAGGTCTGTGAGCTCGCCGCTATGTATCATCTGGCTGGTAATTGCCAATATTAAAAGTAACAATTCATGTGCGTGTAATGCATTCATCGTTATTGACAGGTTATTGACACTGTAAGATGAAGCACCTATAAAGAAATCGAATTATAAACTGAGAAACAACCTTTTATATAACTGTTATCAGTATAAGTGGAAACGCGATAATTTGAAGACAAAAGGGGCCGGGAACTGACTTCAAGTTATCGGCGTGTCATCGCTGGATTAGAGTAAATCAAATGTAAATATTACCAGCCTCGTAATTCACGTTTATGCATGTGTTTATTTTGAAAAGCATGCCAGTGAAAAAATAAAATTAAGAAAACAGTACATCAGTAGTTATGTTATCTCGTTCGAGATCAGTTCCATAATATGAGTATAGGTGCTACCTATTTCGGGTAAACATTTATTAACTTTTGTAATCAGTAAATCATTTTCCGTGATCTGCAGTTAGCCCCTTTCTTGCAGCACTATCAGTGATTTGATTATAAGTAACTTACGAGTCCGACCCTCCTAAGTAAATACACTTAAAATCATCATCTGGTTAAGCATATATTCCACTTTGAAATATGTCCAATATTTTAAACCATGGAATAATAATGACAAGCACAAAAAATAATCGACTTGCCCTTGATAAAGTACTTCCAATGAAATTATTCCATAATTTACGGAACTACATTTGTGACGAGTCAAACTATCATTTCCTATCATTTCTGTCATTTTCCTTTTGAGTATTTATTCATCATTTGCGTTATGATAATACAATGACGTCACATTATAGAAATTTGGCTTTGTAACATCCGGTTAGTCAGTAAAACCTTATCAGTTTATATTTTAACTCATTTTTAAAGCGACTGAACTCCAGATACCCAACTGTCGAAAAAAAATAAAATTTCCAATTTTAAGAAAATAAGTGTTATTTTTGTATTTGGGGCATTAGAATATGATAACTGACATATTACATACCCCTATAATCGGTGAGATTTTCTTGTTTTCGATACTTTTTCCATCACAAATTCTACCCCGTCAGTAACGGGGTAAGTTTATAAATACCTTTCGATGCTTTTAATCTCATTCATCACGTGACTTGAAAAGTCGTCACGTGACTTGAAAAGTCGTCACGTGAATTGAAGAGTCGTCACATGACCGATAGGACGCATGCGCATTAAATGAAACATTTTTATACCATGAAGGTTTTATGCAAAATCACGAGGAGCTCATGCAATCACAAACACATCTCTATGATTACTGTCGTTCGACTCCGCCAAACGTGTAAATTGTGTATAACTGTACACGCCTGTCAGTGTGAACCGTTATATAGTTATATCACGTGATCGTTGCAAGGTGCCCGTCTGAAGGATTCCGTGGTATTTTTAAATAGGAAACCCCTTCATCGGGACAATTGAAAACGACTCAAGTTCACTTTATTGATAAAAAACGATACATTTTTTACCCTGGTTTTACTTGGATAACATAAAGAATAACATTTAGGGCGAATTCGAGGTTTTTTTTTTTTTTTTTTTTTTTCGTGCCATCTGGATTTCAGTCGCTTTAAAATAGACAACGAGTGTAATCACACGCAAATTATCACATAAAATAACTTGTACTCGTTCCTTTATCGAGTACGTATTAGCATATATAAATATTTCATCTAGAAGTTTTTTTCGATGGTGGTTTCGACATTTTCTTTTCATCCAATCAAAACGTATGAGTATCGTGACTGCATCGAGAAATCCACTCTGGACACAATTTTTGGATAAACGGTATAGAAATATGCAAAGTTCATACACATAACCTATTGACGAGGAAAAATCCCCGGCTTCGCCGTCGATTTGTTTACACGTATTATGGTTCCAGTTAAACGATATATTAGAATTAGCTCATGTTCTAGATCCGTTCCATATTATGGTTCCAGATAAACGAAATATATTAGTTATCTCACGTTCGAGATCCGTTCCATATAGTGGTTCCAGTTAAACGATATATTAGTAATCTCACGTTCGAGATCCGTTCCATATTATGGAGGCGGGGCTGTTTTGATTTATATGGCAATAGTGAAAACTTTAAAATCTTTTTCTCAAAAAGTATCTGTTCAATTTACAAATAATTATGTAGACATTATTGTTGGTTGACCTTCTTTCAGAATCATTTAATCCCTTTTGATTGGTTGAAAAATATCATATTTAATTATTTCATCTAGAATTTTTTTTTTTTTCATCCAATCAAAACGTATGAGTATCGTGACTGCATCGAAAAATCCACTCTGGACACAATTTTTGGATAAACGGTATAGAAATATGCAAAGTTCATCCACTAAACCTATTGACGGGGAAATATCCCCGGCTTCGCCGTCGATTTGTTTACGCGTATTATGGTTCCAGTTAAACGATAAATTAGAATTAGCTCATGTTCTAGATCCGTTCCATATTATGGTTCCAGATAAACGAAATATATTAGTTAGCTCACGTTCGAGATCCGTTCCATATTCTTTGGGTGACCTCCTTTCAGATTCCTTCAAACCATGTTGATTGGTCGTAAAACATGGCAACCAGAGGCCTGGGCTGTTTTTGCCTTGTATGACTATAGTGTTCTTTTATGTTGTCCAAAATATTAAGATATCAGACAAAATAGCCTTTGTAATATACAATGGCCGAATATTCATAAATTTTAACAAATAACTGTCAAGTTCTAAAAAAAAAAAAAGTATTAATGATGTTAAGCATATTGCTGTTTCCTAATCTATTCGTATTTGGTGCCTTTTCCATTTGATGTAACAAATAGTTCTAATTAATTATTAATCTGTTAAATTGTAAAGGTTAATATTTATTAGCTTTCGTTTAAGCCGTATTCTTCCACTTTGTAAATGGTCATAGACAAATGTTGTCAATGTTTGCCAGTTATGGAATTAATGTAATAGATAAAGGTTTTAATAACATAATGGAAGACGACAAACCCTCTTTACTGTATATACAAATGCGATAAGGGACGCCGCTTTGGACGAGTGGTTACCGTCGGGGTTTTGGAACCGGGCGTCCCATGTTCGATTCCAAGGCATATCGATAATCGTGGAGTGCCCGTGGTCAAGGCACATTTCCTCGCATATAGTACTGGTGGTTTTATTACCCTGTGATCATCAATGAGAGGATTGTCGCCGTGATATAACTGAAATAATGTTGAAATGTCGTAAGCCCCAAATTTCCTCAACGATTTAAATGCATGTAATTAATGCTACTGCCACACCTTGTCGTATAGCATTAACGAACGTCAGACGGATTTAAATTATCTGGTGGTGAAAGTCATCTCCGTTGCTGTTACGGTGACTCTCTCGAACGGAAGAACACTGGATATGGAGCGGATACAACGCTCAATCACCGGACAAATACAGGACAATTACTGGACACCGTAATGGACACCCTCGGTGATGTAGTAGTAGAGCGTCCGCCTCGGGTGCGGGAGGTTGCGTGTTCGATCCTCGGCCGGGTCATACTAAACACGTTAAATCTGGTAGTGATGGCTTCCCTCCTTGACGCTCAAGGTTGTTGGGCTAGCATTACGACTGGCTGGCTGGTGTAATTTACCTAGGAACCGCCGTGATAATTGTTAAATGCGGCGTAAAACACCAAATAATCAACCGTAACGGACTCTACCGTACGAGTAAGGGACACGCACAGGGCAAAACGCAGGTGGAATGATAAACTGACAAAACGTTCTCCGTACGGATATGTTCAAGTCACATAACGGTCTAAACCGATAAATATAGTTCGTTGTGTTTGAATGAATGAATAAATGAATGAATGTATATTGTTTTATGGCGCATCGACAGCTAAGGTCATTTAGCGCGCAATTAAATTTAATTATTCATGATACCTGGGTAAACAAACCAGTACTAGGCTAGAAAATGTGCCTTGCCCAAGGGCACTCCACCATGACCGTAGTGCCGCGACTGGGGATCGAACCCGGGACACCCGGTTTCGAAATCCCCGACGCTAATCACTCGACCACAGCGGATTCCCGTTGTGTTTGAAGACGACGCACACATCTTCAGACTTGAGTTGGCTCAACATCTCCAATTCACCTCTCTCCAAGATTATACCGGAGAGCGTAAACGGACTACCGAAGGAGAGTAAACGTTTCAAACCGCTCGTCTTGGTGAATCGCATGCGTCTCTTGTCATTTCCTTGTTTGATGAATGCGTTCATAGTCAGAGGAGGTCCATTCGAACAGGCGGTAATTGAGTGCATGCACACTACTTGGAACGGACACAATCGGCCAAAAGCGTCCGCTGGCTGTACGGTTGTCGTTGGTTCGGCATGTGTTTTGTTCGAAACTCGAATGTTCCTCGTCATGAGCTTGTCGAATCGCATTCGTTGATTTCCAGTAGACCTGACTCGTGGACGATTACCTGACAAAAAACGCATGCAACAGATGAATAACGGCTGTGTAAATGTGATTATCCACTCCATAGCCAGTGTTATTCCGTCCGTGATATTCTTTTTTTCGTGAAGTGTCTATCCTCCGGACGTCCGTTAACGCTAAACGGCAAAGTGTGACAGTATAATAATCATCCGCTGACAAGGAACACATTTTCCGAACACGTAAAGGACAAGGAACGCATTTGCCGAACAAGTAAAGGACAAGGAACGCATTCGCCGAACAAGTAAAAGACAAGGAACGTTTTCGCCGAACAATTAAAGGACACAAAAAGCACGCGCCGAACAAGTAAAGGACAACAACGCATTCGCCGAACGAGAAAGGACACAAAACGCATTCGCCGAACAAGTATAGGACAAGGAACGCATTAGCTGAACAAGAAAAATGAAACAAAACGCATTCGTCGAACAAGTAAAGGACAAATAACGCTTGCTAACGGAGTCGACAGTACTAAGCATATGACAATGACAATGACAATGACACATATTTTATTGAAAGTAATTAGGCCACCGACCCATAGTACAAATCATTCTATTTAACAAATAGTATATTACTGAGAATGATGTCCTTATCATGTTTTCATTAACATATTTATGAAATATGAAAGTTTTTTTATGATATCAGGATTGTCGTTTTGAAGCAATGTATAAAAATATGACATATGCAATACTCTATGTTAGAATAATAGGAATAATGGTTCTTCTGAAAGGTTTCTCTTTTTTTCAACACGTTATTTATTGCGATTTGCCGCATCAAAAGCAGTCAGAGTATAGGATTAATATCCCTATTGTTATTAATCAGTGAGTTTGTATCGATCTCATTAGTTGCTTAGTTATTCTGAATTGTATTCTTTCAAAGAGTAAATTATTCATTGCGTTTCTAATGGATGTTACAGCAAATGTTGATTTATATACATATAACCTTTACATCAATGACAATGACTGGCCCATAGTACAGAGCATTCTATTTAACAAGTAGTATAGATGAAATATGAAAGATTATTTTTGTTACATCAGGATATTCGTTTTGAAGCAACGTATAACAGTCATCAATGTTGGTGTCGCCTAAATACCAATCAAATACAACTACAGTTCTTAATTGATCAAACCTTTGGCAATGAAATAACACAATTAATTCACATTCAACAATGTTTTTCTTTACTGTTTGAAAACAATAAATGCATATTCTTAGTTCTTAGTTCACGATCAATATTATTGTGACGACCAGTCTCGATGATGTCAGATTTGTGGTTCGAGCAACGAAATTTAGCATGTCAATTAACAGATATCTTTCAGTATTTAGCAGAGATTTATAATGTGTGTAATGATAGCAACGGCCAGATTCGTTGATTTGAATATGCCAGTTTTGTTTGAAACAGTCTATCAAGCCACACATAGTCGAAACCGTAGAGAACAAGTAAGTTGTTGACATAAGTACTCCAGGTTCTGCGTCCAGCATTATCCAAGGATTTTAACATTAAATATCAAATTAGAGGATATCTGCTATTTAGTATTACTAATAAACGACACCAATATTTAATACATTAAGAATAAATCAATATGAATAGGATATCTTCCACATTCTCTCAATGCTACCATGTTATTTGTTTTACTATTTAATTGTAAATATGTTTTCAAAAGTCAAAGTGAACGGATTCTATGACTTCTAAATATGTATGGCCCCATTATTGCGCTCCGTAGCACAATATTGGTTTTATCATCGAGTCAAACAACTTAAAAAGATCTTTACAATTAAAATAACCGAATGCTCTCTGATATTTATAAATAGAAATAGAATAGCTTTCTTGGCTTGAGATGCAACCTTTTGTTCTGCTGAAAACCATGACAGCATAGGGATAAAGATCAAACTCAAATATTAGTAGTGTGATGATATTCTGATTTGTTCTTAACCTAAAAATCATTTTTCATAATTCTTAAAGGGCCAACATTTCTAAAAAAACAATGATTTCTATATTTTCAAGACTTATTCCTAGCCATTATGTATTTTTATCATGTTTTTTAGGATACCCATAGCATAGGGTTTGGGTTAGGTTATAAGAGATATATGGATATACATATTATTTCTCTCTCTCTCTCTCTCTCTCTCTCTCTCTCTCTCTCTCTCTCTCTCTCTCTCTCTCTCTCTCTCTCTCTCTCTCTCTCTCTCTCTCTCTCTCTCTCTCTCTATCTTTATCGCTATATCTTGTTATCATGTTGTAAACAATTACTTTGAAATAATTCAAAGTGCGTACACAAGTATGTGTAAACATTATTGAAATAATAATGAAGTCTTCTTTGACAAAACATTGAACAAATAATAAAGTCTTCTTTGACAAAACATTGAACAAATAATAAAGTCTTCTTTGAAAAAACATTGAAACATATGGAAACTTCATATATACCTCTAAAATTAAGTTCTCAAAATGATACATGTACAAGTTTTTTATGATCAATAAAAATTGTACGGAATTCTGCAAAGATTTTTTTTCGTAGTGCAATATATTGTCTCAAATTGGAGGAATATTTTACAGACATTTATTTTGGAAATTGGTGAGGATCAAACGCACAGTCATGGCATTATCAATATTCGGGAATACTCTTGACGTTGACATTTTGGCCTCCTGACATTGCAACTGAGCCGAACATAGCTTTGACAAATTTGCTTTTACCTATGAAAAGTCAATCGTCGTAAAGAAAGTTTTCTCTTCATTTTAAAACATAGTTGCTCAGTGGCCTACGTGGCATTTACATTGATCTGGAATGCATACTACTCTATGTGTTGCAACTATAGTATCGTCTGTGTGACGAATTAAGAAAAGAATTTTAGTAGAGTAAAAACAATACTCAGGAAATTTTACAATGCCAACTACAGTGGCAAATGTTGCGATCTTTTAATGGTCTTAATTTTGGCCAGGTGAGATAGATACATCAATTTCAAACTCAGACATTACTGTAATGACTACAATAAGACATGATAATATATGCCATGGAATATGACAATAATATAATATGGCATTACCACAAGTATGCAGAACCTGTGCACTGTTCTGCTATTAACACCTCAAATTCTCTTCATTTTTAATCGTCCACATGGCACCACACATTTTGATATATTCGTTTATAACACAGGCAATACTACGCATTAACAGAAATACAAGTGAACATGTGGTGGTTTTTTTCACGATATAACAATTCTATTCATTTACACTGGTTAACGATTGTTCCGTTTTTAGATGCATGCGTTTTCCTATTTGTTACTAAAAAGATAAAGTAATTTGCAAAAAACAAATTGAAATGTTCGATTGCTGGTATATATGAGGCATTGTATTGACCCCTCTTTCGAAATTCCATCATTTAACCTGCCTCTGAGTCTATCATAGGACAACCAACCATGACGAGATCTTAAAAGTCCAATAAAATGATCTGATCGATGTACCGTAACACCGCCTAAGTAGTATTTAGTCCACGAAAGACATCATGCCGAAACTGTATGGGTTCGAATCCGTCGAGAATTTCTTTTTTCATAAAGATTTACCCGGTACATATATACACAATTTGAATGGAGAATATTCAGAGTGTATTTGGGCATCACATATATTAATGCATTAAATATTCCATGTTGCAGGCGTGTAAAAACATGGTCATTTCGACTTGTCTATTATCCATATAGTGGAATTCAAAATTGTATGACTGGTGCCTATAAAATTAAAAATTAAAAAAGGACCTAATTTGTCAACCAAATTGCCGAGTTGACGAATTGCTCTTCTGAATGACTAATGGCCATGAAATTTGAAATAAGACCTAATTTGCATTCAATACGACCAGATGCATTATCTAAAAGACAGAAATAAAGTAAGGAGTTTGAGGGATGAAGTGACAATGGAACTGAGCAAAGAAAGTGGAAGAATTGACAATTTAGATTCTGAGTGTAGATGCGAACGGCAGAATAAAGGAGGAACAGTAATGGACCATCTTATACTCAACATTAGGAACCCACCCGGTCTCAACGTACGATAACTAATGCTCACTTAAACGTTTGAAGTTAGACAATTAAAAATCATAAATTGCGTCAAGAAAGTATTAATGGAATAAACACTGACATCCTTTCAATAAATGAAACCCATTTAAGTGATCAGAATAGCATCCATATCGACGATTATAATTATTACGGTTACAACAGACAGGAATTACACGTGCTTGCTCAAAAAGGCTCCGGTGGCGTGGGATTTTTAATTAATTCGTGGATAAACTTTGAGTATAATGGAGAAATTGTGGACAAGTGTTATGATGGAATTTTAGCTCTGAAATTAACCAGTCATTCAACTGAACATACGATTCAGCTTTTCTGATGTTATTTTCCACCAGAAAATTCACCGCGGGTCGTGACGCACAAAGCTTCTTTACTCATCTGTTATATTGACTGTAATTATATGTTGATAGCAGGCGATTTAAACTCAATAATCGGTAATCTTCAAGATATTTCATCAAATATTGATTCTATCCCAACACGAAACGCAGTAAATATCAACATGGGTATGAATTTATGAAATAAAAATGTGTACTCTTTCGCCCACAGCGACATCGTAGAACGGAATACAAATTTACAATAACTAACACGTGCTAGATACCGTTAAGTGTTATAATTATTTAGGGGTAATTTTTGATGATCACTTGGACTATACTACACATTGTGAGGCGATATCGAAGGGCGCCGGAAGAGCTATGGGAGGAATTATTTCAAAATTCTACAACATGAAAGACTGGTTTCAAGACATATGAAAAACTTTACTACAACTATGGAGTTCCGATTCTTGAATACGGGTCATCTACATGGAGGTTTAAAACTTATAAATGTTTAGACTACATACATAACAGAAGTATGAGATACTATCTTGGAGTACACAGATTCGCACCTATGACCAGACTCAATGGGGACACTGGGCGGCTGCCGTTTGCTTATAGACAATGGTTGTCTATAATACGATTCTGGAATAGACTTATCATGACCGATGAAAATAGGCTAATCAAAACTGTATTTAATATATATTACAATGTTTGTGAAAATATTGTGTGTAGTAAGTTGAAAAGCACCTTGTGTAGAATCGGCTTAACAGATTATTACAACAACAAACTTGTAATTAACATGAACCTATCAGAGTTAAAAATGATACAGTACTATGGGTCGGAGTGGTCAACAAGTGGCCCAACACTACTAAACGCAAACAAACACCTTTTGCATGGACAAGACAGCGAGTTAACTGCAGTTGATTAAAAGACAGACACTGTACATTGAAGTCTTTTGTAAAGCATTCAATCATTTAACATAAACATAAACATGTAATATGACACTGTGTCACTGATACATCTGTACAAAGAAATCATTCAATTGACCAAGGGGTAAAATCCAGAGATAAAAACATTGTTAAATGAAAAACTCTGGAAAACCTGCGCAATCAAAAGACAGTACATAGACATGTATCTCATAACTTATGATATAAAGTTTAGCGTTTTCACGACTTTAACCTTTGTTATGAATTAACTTAAAAATTAACCTGCTAGTAACTATCACTTGTGTCCCATATACAAGTCATATACCGTCTTATAAGTAATGCTATATTCCTATACTAACTATATTGAATTCGGATATCGCAAAGTCAACTGCGAGAAGTCTTGCGTAGAAATTATGAGAGCCCGCCATACATCCACTGTACGGTTAACACGTGCAACAACTACCAGTCTGTGATTCGTAACATACGTTCTCTTCTATACTGCTGTAACGCAGAGAACTTTAAATTCAGCAATCACCAAAGCTGAGAACTTATAAGCTGTTTAAAGATAGTTTTACCACAGATATTTCATCAAACTAAACTTACGTAAAAACGAGCGCTCTCTTTTAGCTCAGCTAAGATGCGGAAGTTTGTCTTTGAGAATTGAGACAGGCCGATACATTGGCGAACAAATCAACGATCGATTCTGTTTAGTCTGTGATAGCTCACACAAATAGTCGGAAACACATTTTGGGGTTACATGCGACTTTTATACAAGAATAAGATCTGACATGTTCAGTGAAATATATAATACAGAGGCATTTGTACAATTATCGCTAAATAATAAATTGTGTTATTTAATGATAAGTCATATGCAAAAATTAACAAAATGTATAGTTAAAGCTTATGTTGTAATAAGGAGAGCGTTAAATACGCAGAACTGAGTGTTGTTTCTTTTTAACATAAAAGCGACTGCTTACTCGATCAAAGCATTTTATGGGGAGTACAAATTGCTCGTAATGTGCACGTTCTTGTTCTCACGTTATGCTTTCAACTTTCAACAATGCTCTATTTTTTTAAAGTATTCTAATTGTCGATGAAGTATTAACATGGGTATGATGTATATGTGTACCTTTATGTATGTCTCATTAAGACCGTATAGTCACAACAATCTCCCTTTAATACATTCATTCACTCGCACATGCACTGACTCACTCACTTACATACACAATCATTCGCTAGTGTCTTTGCTTATCATTGTTTTTAACTGGGTTTGTGTTTGATAAGATTACATGTTCTTTACATTTCGTTTCTATAACGGACTTTTAGTTATATGTTATTATTGATATTACGATAACTTTATTGTTATGTGATTTGGTCTTAAAATAAAATGGGGGGGGGGGGGGGGGGGGGAGAGAGCAAACAAACTCATATTGTTTGTACATTTATCCTTTAGACACAGTGGGGAAATGTTTCAGTTAGCGTTTTCATTTTGTTTCTGACGAGATCTCATAAATAATTATACGTACTTATATTGACTTTTAATATCTACCTTATTTTTCCTTTGGAGATACATTTTTTAGAATGGTTGTTTTCAAATGGTACTGCCCATATCTGCCTATCTAATAGTGTCGTTATGAAGTAGAACGGTACCAACACAACACGTTTTCCATATAATGTTGTTGTTGTTTTTTTCTTTTTCTTAATGTTTTTTTTTTTAAAGTGACTTATAGGCCCAGGGGGAGCCAAGTGTTATTTATTACTTTTTGTACCATTGTTTTGTTGAAGTACATACACATGTCACTATAATAAAGTATTTACTTACTATAAGAAAACATACAATGTTCTGAATGGTATCAATGGTTAGACAAGATCGTTCTACGGAATACATGTTTCGCCTGCAGAAGTTTGGTCAATAAGTGAGAAAATGGCCTGACGTAGAAAAGGCACAAATGGAGCTAACTCTATACGCGTGGGAAAGTTATAATTCCCGTAAAATGCACACCCGCAGGTCACAAGCAACCTACGAACCAAGTTTAATCTTGAAACATTGGAATTTAAGTGGGGAAATTGTTGAACAAAACATTAATGCCAAACTGAAACAAAGTTAGTGGCCGCATTAAAAGAAAGAGAAAGAAATCGATAACAACGGAAATTGCCAAACAAAGTTAGTAGACGAACTAAAATAACTCCATTCGCCTGATCAAAAGGTGTAAGCGTTGCACATTTGAAGTGAATCAAACAGCAGAAATAAACCTAATGGCTAAACTGAAAACATTGAAATGGGTGATAATTTCAAAACTAAACAGTTTAGAGTTATGTTCCTTGTATTTTTCCAATCTCCGTATTACGACGTCCAAGTGTAACAAATTTAAAGTGTAAATGCGACATAGTTATAAAGAAATGACCAACTTATGCAAAGCGAGACAGTTATACGGATATAGAGACAGACGGACAGACAACGGAAACATGATATCTTAATGACTCATTGCCTTACATGCAGATGACAATATTTGAACCGTCCTTTTAGTATGATTTTGCGTACGTTTCTAAACCAACTGGCGTCGCGGTATATGTTTGTTTTTCAAGTCATTACAACCATCGGAAAGTATCATAAATGCGCAATAAAAATGGAAAAGGTGAATTAAACAAAACCATTTATAATTTCCTAAGCATCGAAAGTATTTAAAACACACAAAATTAAAAAAATGATATAGCCAATATCAAAATATAAAATAAAAAGCTTATCACATTTGTATTGGAAGTTAGTGTCTGGGACTCGTACTTTTGGCGGAAACGGCACGGCCAAAAACACTTGACCATAACAATATTTTCCGATACAGTTGCAATGTTTTCATTTACCTGCTATGTCAGTCCTTTTATAAATACCTAACAAGAGTTTCTGTCTCCTTTAAGGTTAAACTATACTTATAGATCTGAAATAGTTGAACGCAATTAGAATCAATACCTGCAATTTCTCTCTTTCAAACCAATATCTGCATTAAAAAAAAAATGCTTTTATCAAAGTAAACATCATTTAATTGTCAGAGTAAAAATTATTGTATAATCAGAGCATGTTACTTCCGTTTGACTGTTGTGTGATATTGTTTTTTCTCTTATGTAATCAATCAAATATAAAAAGCGCGTATACATACAGTTCAAAAAGTAGTCCCTGTAAATACTTTTCAGTGAATGTCACCCAATCCCAATGGCGTTTACTCATCGGTAATCAACCGATCAACACGAAAATAGTTTCTCTCACTTTATTTATAGGTTCACACTGACATGCCTTTTCACAACACGGTAGCAGAAAATATTTGGAAATACAGACACACTGTTTGAGAAGAAATAAATGTTTTTAACGAATTTTTAATTAATTAATTGAATTGTTAGAGTTTACTGACGTTTTCAATGGTATTTAAGTTATATCATGAAGGCCAGTTCACGAGAAAGAACTTTTCATATTTCAATGGTGATTGTAGCAAGTGCATTTAGAGAATGGTTTTCTAGCTTTCTCGTACCAGTACTGAATGTTATTTCATCTTATCTATTCATGTCTCATCCATGTACAAACCATGTCATATACATAAACATACACTGTACAAACAAATCAAGACAAGTATTATACATGGCCATTCAAACAAGAATTATAGGATAATTGTGATATAATCATATCACACAATCATTGCATTTACTATCTACACCATGAAGCCAAGAATCAGCTGCTATTAACCTTAAAAGTTGTAAATCCAACACTTGCCACTTATAAGACCCAACGCAAAAGTAAGCCACTAAAGTAAAGTTTAAAAAAAAGACAAACAACTGAGTTATCTCCCTCGATCAGATCGAGAAGTGACTGATTAACAGTTGATACTTGCTTGGACAAAATTGCATAAATAAAAAACATGTAAGAAAAAAAGATACAATTTACAAAGATAAGATATACATCGTTTAAAACATGTTTGGGCTCAATAGTGAACCAATGTACGACTTGTAAATAAATAAGAAAGTTGGTCGCTTTTATCCAGAGACATATAAACACAGAGATAAGCGACACGCGATTGCAAATGCCTTACGAAGAACAAAAGTCTTCAAACGGCGAGCGGGTCAAGCCACGTGATCAAACCACGTGATCATTACAGTGGATTCTGAAAATGACCGCGATATTTATTTTGTTGTGAAAGGAAGCGAGCGGTGGAAAATTGTTTTTACATGTTGTTATTATTTAAAGAAATTATCACTTCAAGCAGTATAGACTCAGATCGGAGGGCTCAATTACCACATATATTTACTACGCAAACAGTTTAGACTCGGATCAGAGGGCTCATCTATCACATGTATATCATTATTATTATAAGCCATTGCATTTGTGAAACAGACTTCTATGCAAACAGTATAGACCAAAAACATACAGAAGGGAAATAATTGATGTTTTATTAGGGTATTGCAGACCGTGATCAGAGCCCTCTGTTCTGGGTCTAGACTACATACACAAGCAGTATAGACTCAGATCAGAGGGCTCATTTACCACACTTACTCTTACTGTAGTATAATCTTTTTAGCAATGATAGCTGTTTATATTCTACATTTATAAAAACATATATAGGGCTCGTTTAACCCTATTCAATTAATCAAATTGAGCAATTTCTCCTTTTATCACCATGTTTTCAATTATTGTACTTTCAATTTTAGCTCTTTCCCTTATAAACATACTTTCTTTCGCCTCTCCAATGGACAGCTTTTTTTCAACATAGTGACAACAGAATAAAGTTCTCCTTTTGCCACAATGTTTTTCAAGTTTAGTCATAGGTTATCCATGCAATAAGAGATTTTCTTCTTTTGACAAAATATGTTCAAAGTTGTCTGCTGCAGATTTGCAGGGAAAGGAAAGGGTTAAGCGAGTTTCCTCAAAAATTTGGGTATGTTGCAGCAGAGACATATAAACACATATGTCTCTGGTTGCAGATATGCTGTATGTACACTCTAGATCTATTCTTAAGATGTTGTAAACCAGTACTTATTATTTTCAGAATAAGATGCCTAAAACGAAGACAGTTAGGCTTTGTCTCCTAAAGAAGCGGTTTTGGAAGAAACCCGTATCTGATGAAAAAGGCCCGTGGCCTAGGAACAAATTATTTGATAACGGTCCCTAAACATAAAAGTGAACATTAGATCTTACTATGTTTACGAGTAATGGTGTAATTGTTCTCGTATTCCATTATTAAACTACCAAAGATAAATATTGACGGGACAACAGACATTTAACTAGTATTTTATATGGGGACAAATAAGACTTCGCTTAGAACTGTATACAACCTACGAAGTAAAACAAGGTATTCCGAGTGAAAAATCGGGATCGTCAGACGCTTTTAATTTTACATAAAGCGCTTTCAATACACGGATCATATTACGCAATCTTATCGATTTTTGTTGGGTATACCCGTTCACTGAATCGTGATTTCGCTTGAAAATCCAGTGTCGCTTATCTCTGTGTTTATATGTCTCTGTTTTATCCAATTCTGCAAAATATGGTTTTGTTTTTTCAGCCTTTACAAAAGGCTCAAATCAGTGTAAATAACACAATCAAGGAGAACGTGCATTTCATCCCCGAGAACATTACAAAATGGACCTGTACGATCCTTTAAATGGAGATTTTCATATATGCCTGTCTCAATACGTATCGGGGCTACAATACACCTAAATTTACACAAGGCTGACCTGCGGATAGGAGGTAGAATGTTTCATAAGCTTGCTTAAAAGTTAGGTAGGTTCGAAGCTTATGTCGACCAAGACCAAAAGTTCCTATGCCATTATTAAACGTAGCAAACCAATCAGCTAAATAGACATTCATGGTCACTTTTTCAGCCCTGTTAATAAAACTGTATTTATGTAGTAAAGATCTATCCAAATTAATGAAACTCTCAATTTTAAGCTGCGTAAATTGTAAAATGCTTGCTAATGACAAATAACAAGTTCTTGAAACGTAAGAACTTGAAAAGACCCACATCTAAAACCAAATGTGAATTTGGACGAACATGAATAATGTTACTCTCTACAGTGTTAAGAGACATATCATTAATAAAACCCCAATCATTCAATGCATGTAAAAGCGTTTGCAAATCGTTTTCATTTTTTTGCTAATAAGACTGCATTCATATAGAAGTATACACACGTTCTCACCATCCAATTGAATGCTGAAATCTAGTTACTTAAGAAATAGTGCTAGATCATTTATGTTTATGTATAAACTTAACAAAAGATGCGATAACATGCACCCTTGCCTTAACCCACAATGAACATCAAACCAGTCTGTAGAGAACGAATTAATTCTAACACACGAGGCCACAGATAAATACAATGTTTTCAAAGCTCTAAACATTTTGCCCGATATACCTGTCCTATTTAGGTACTTCCATTATCTAGAACGATTGATCATGTCATACGCCTTCCGAAAATCAATAAATGCAGTAAATCAACCAATGAAGGAATGTGATCAGGTGTACTCCTTTTATTTCTAAAACAATTCAGTTCATCTGCTAATATGTTATTAGACTCAATTTTCAATTTCAATTTCTTTAATACTCCCAGTTTGTACATGGACAAAAACATGAGGTAAATACAATTTAGCATTACAAACGGCGAAACAAAATGACATATATACATGACAGAATATAGAACAACCCTCTTTGTAATGTTGTTTACAAACAAGATAATAATTATGTAGATCTCTGAATAGACAGATATTAATCAATATTGATTTTTTATTTTAATTTTAATTTTTGAGATTAGAATGGTTAAAATAGGCAAAAATGTAATTAACCGGATTTTATAAGGGTTACTGTTTAATTTCAGTCACCCTTTTACCTCCCTTTGTATACTCTAACGGATTTTTTGGATTGGAAGAGTAAGTTCCCTTTGTAGACTTCTAACGGATTTTTTTTTTAACACGAGAATCTAGTAAATCGTGCTTCAACGGCCTTAAGGTGGAATCATACCTTTGAAATAACGTCGTTTTTGACGTCAAAACGTACGTTTTTGCGACAATGACAGTGTTGTTAAAGAAATCTCCATTACTTCCTCATTTCAATTTGGATTCGGATAAAATTTACTTTAAACTGAAGAGAATACAATAACCTGTATGATACTATCAATTCTATACATCTGTCATGACAATTAACGTGACATAAAGCGACTTAAAGTAGAAATTTCGCTAGAATATTTTAACAGTAATTTGATTAATTCTGATTTATTTAAAATTCGCCCGAAAGATTTTTTTTAAAATAAAATATAACATAGAACACCTATTCATCTACCATTTGCCAATCTTTCAAGCAAATCTATCGTATCGATTTTTAATAAATCACAATGTCGTTAAACCTCTTGTGAGCGTCGTAACGTTCACTGCGGAATTAAACATTGAGACGCATCCAGGGTAATTAAAATGAATACTTATATTTTCCTTATAATTATCAATTTCATTCTAAATTTAAGCTATCCCCTAAAGAATAATGGTAGGTAGTATATATGTGTTTCTATTTAAAGAATTAAAGTAATTACGGTCGTAAATAAATAATAAAAAAAAAAAAAAATATTTGGATTTGTCATATGTATAAACTGACTCGTTAACTTTCCTGTTCAACTGATGTTCTATATATGAAATATAATTATCACAAATATTATATGTCATCCTTGTTTTTTTGTATCGTATTTGAGATAACAGTATACAAATGTTGTTCTCAATATGAAATTTTGAGGAATTCGAAGTCTATACCTGTCATGCAAAGCTTTCTTGGTAATCTATCCTTGATAATGTTGTTGTCGTTTGCGGCAAGTTTTTGATTAAATTGTAATGTGTGTTTACACAGCTGCGCAGTTATGTGTGATTAAAGGAATGACCATTACTATCTCATCTTATATTAACATCGATTTAAAGCGAATAATATAAACTCCGTCATGATATATAGTTCACCCTTTTTTCTTAAATAATTTTAAAGCAAAACTTGGTTTATTTAACGGACTCGCTGACTAATACAGTTATTACCTTACGTCTAATTTACTAACAAAAAAATGCCCTAGATATTGCTTTTAAAAGAAATCATTATAGTTCAGAACACCTTTATTTCTCCTATTTACTCAAATTTGTTGGAAATATATCGGGCGGACTTTTAGTAAAACGCTATGCCGTAATACTGCTGACGTGCGCCGGTACGCGCACTGTGGAACTGAAAATGAAACACAGCCACCCATCCTTTCTTCTATCTTTCTTTTTTTACTCCATATGTCCCCGTTATTTTAAAACTACCGGTACTTCGTTTTGTCTTGAGAATTGCTTTGTACCCTAAACCCAAATTTCAAGACAAGCTATTGGGTTGATTTTAAGTAAATCACAATGCCATAACACCGTAGAAGATCACACCTTTGGTCACATGTTCGTACCAAATTACTAGTGATGTCGACACACTTCCAATAATAAAACAAAATGTATCATTACCCGACTATACGCTGTCTACAATTTACAGACACCTGTGCAATGACATCGAAGGCTCACTACATAGTGCAGACAACGATGTGATAGCACTCCACGGGATATGTATGTAGACAATAATAGTGGGTTATTTACTCAAACTATACAGGAAAATATTGTCAATGAACACCTGTTTTCAAACAGCTCTAGGTTGAATTGAACTGCGGAGCTGTGTTAATACAATCATGTCAAAACTTTCATAACATCTTGTACATAAGGTTTTACAAAGGGAAGAAAGTCAAATAGTTATTCTCGATGTTTTATCATATAAAGTGTTTCCTTAAATAACAAAAGCATAATCACGGATAGAATAGATAGAAAGCTTTGCATGCTGTTCAGTTATAATCTTTGAAGTTCTGAAACTTGCTTTTTGCCTGATTAAGAGAAACGCATTCTGTATTTACTGTTATCTCAAAATACATCACAAAATACCTCGAGTGACAAATATGAAAGTAATATAATATAATATATTAACAATTTCTTCCATGATAATTCCGACGATGCTCTTGTTTGAAGAGTCTCGTATCAGAAATGTTGGGTTATGTAAAATCATGAAACTTCATGTTATATCGAATTACTATTTGATGTTCCCGTATAAATTTGTGTATGTAAATGTATGTATGTAAATGACGAATTACATGTATTCGAATAAGTGAAATAAAATCTATCTATAAGAACTGCAAGCGACGATTTAAGACTAATACTAATACATGGAATGTGAAAAAATGATTTAACAAATAAACAGCGAAGTAGACAGGTCAATTTATATAAAAACATATTTAATATTTAAAGGAGTATAATAGATACAATTTACCACTTTCGTAAAAGAATAAAATTGATTATTTTTATGAAAAATCGGGAGTTCATTTTAATAACCCTGGGTACGTTTCAATTTAAATTCCGCAGTGTACGGTTTGTCGCGTGACAGAGCTTTAACGTCAATGGGATTTACTAAAGATCTGCACTATAGATTTTCTTGAAACTTTGGTAAATGGTAGACAAAAGGTTGTTCTAAATTATATAAGTTTTTTAAAAAAAATCTCTCGGGCGAATTTTTAATAAATCTGAAATAACCGAATTACTGTTAAAATATTTTGGCGAAAGTTTCATTTTTACTCCCCTTATGTTACGTTAATTGTCTTGGCAGTTGTATGGAAATTACATCACTACGTAGGTAATTTTATTTTCTTCGGTCTGGTGTTAACTCTTTCCAAATACCACTTCAAACGAGACAGCCACGATGATTGCATTAACAACACTGTCATTGTCGTAAAAAACGTACGTTTTGACGTCAAAACGACGTTATTTCAAAGGTATGATTCCACCTTAAAACGTTATTTCTATCTATTCTTCGTGCAAGTGGATATAGTTTACGTTGAAGTGGTGTTATAATGATGGATTACATTGTGCATATTTAGTTTCTTGTTATTGTTTTTCTGTTATATTTGGAAATTCAACGGTGTATACCAATATGAACGGTAATTCGGATATTCTCAATATAAAAAAGAAATTGAATTGAAATTGGGAAAAACCTTAACCAAGGTGTGACACCAACGCCGACGCCAACGCCGACGCTGACGCCGGGGCGAGTAGTATAGCTAGCCTTTTCTTCGAAAAGTCGAGCTACAAATGGGTGAGAAAGCTTGGCTGTCGTACAACAGAAGAAAAGTCGAGCTACAAATGGGTGAGAAAGCTTGGCTGTCGTACAACAATCTCTACATAGACGGTCAACAGTGAAAGACTATGGGGTACAGGAGGATGCGAACAGATCTGGTGTTCATGTTTTGGAAGATAAATTACAAACTGATGACTTTTAATCGCTTTTCAAAGACAGACATGTAGTATTAATGTTAAAATCATGGACGGATAATAGTTCAGATATAGGGCTTCTTTGCTCACAACTATCATAAAAATCTTGACAGAGTTATGTACTCTCATCTGTTGATAGAAGTAATAATGGTGAATAAGTGTTGTAAGTTTCCAATCCATATCTGTTATGGTTTTGAAAAACAGTGAATTGGTACAAAAAACTTAACCAAAATTCTAAGTAAAAAAAGGGCAATAATTCATACAAAAACCTTCAAGTGAATAAGTGAATTCTATGTCGAAAAAGGGCCATTATTCTTAGAACATTTTGTAAGTTTCAAAGCAATATCTCTAATGGTTTTGAAAAAAAGTAAATTGGTACAAAAAACTTAACCAAACTTCTAAGTAAAAGAAGGGCAATAATTCATACAAAAACCTTGACCGAGTTATGTACTCTTGTCTGTTGATGGAAGTAATGATGGTGAAATAGTGTTGTAAGTTTCAAAGCAATATCTGTAGTGATTTTGAAAAAAAGTAAATTGGTACAAAAAACTTAACCAAAATTCTAAGTCGAAAAAGGGCCATAATTTTATAAATATCTTGACACCAACACCGACGCTGACGCCGGGGCGAGTAGTATAGCTAGACTTTTCTTCGAAAAGTCGAAGCTACAAATGGGTGAGAAAGCTTGGCTGTCGTACAACAGAAGAAAAGTCGAGCTACAAATGGGTGAGAAAGCTTGGCTGTCGTACAACAATCTCTACATAGACGGTCAACCAGTGAAAGACTAGGGGGTACAGGAGGATGCGAACATATCTGGTGTTCATGTTTTGGAAGATAAATTACAAACTGATGACTTTTAATCGATTTTCAAAGACAGAGATGTAGTAATAATGTTAAAATCATGGACGGATAATAGTTCAGATATAGGGCTTCTTTGCTCACAACTATTATAGAAGATATAGAAATAAACGTGGCAAAAGAAACAGTGGTTATATATAGTTATATATGTTCAAAACACAATTCGAAAGGGGGTATCTATTGTTAAAAATCACCATGATACAAGTATCTGGTTGAAATTTAAAAGCACTTATTTCCTATCCTAAACTAATGTTTATATCTGTGCTATATATTTGTGGCCCGAAGAATCGACTATGCAGCAACTTTTGAATGTAAATTTATTCGAGCTACTTCAGCAGGATGTTTTTAATTATGACCGAATAGGGTCTGTAATGCTTGTCGGCGATTTCAATGCCCGAATTGGCCAAAAGGATGATTTTATCAATCTTGATTTTTTTTAGATTGTTTGATGAATCCACGAAAAGGGCCTCCTTATAGTGTACATGTAATGAAAGAGGTAAAACACTTTTGGATTTGTGTAAGTCAACATCGCTCAGTGTAGCTAACGGTCGACTCGGGGCCGACAAATATACAGGCTCATTTACATCTTTCTCTAAGCAATCAAGTAGTACAATTGATTACCTTCTGTTTAAAAAGTGTGATTTTAATAGCATACATGAGTTCAATATAGGAGATTTAACAATGTTCAGTGATCGCGCACCGTTATCATTCACTCTCAACTTTCAAAACATGCCACATAACAAAACAACCCTAGTTAATTCAGTTAAATATTATAAATGGAATCATCAGAAAAGAGAATCTTTCAGGCGTAGTATTATTTCAGAGTTGAGTAATTTAAACTACATAATATATGATAAGGACCATGATGATGTAAACAGTGTAGGCAAAATGATAACTGACAAAACGTTGCACAGCCCCCTTTGCAGTGCACTTACCATACCAGTACTAAATAAACCCAGCATAAACAATGGTTTGACAGTGAGTGCATTGAGGCTCGACGAAATTACCGGAATGCCTTGAATTTATTTAACAATAATAAATCAACGGAGAGTAGGGAATTATTGTGCAACAGTAGATTAAAATAATAGATAACTTAATTCGTTTGATAAAACGCAATTTCAAAATTAACCAATCGAAAGAGTTCGAGAACTTACGTAAAAAACAACTAAAGGATTTCTGGAAGTTGTTTAAAATTAATTCAAAATCTAAGGATACCAAAATACCTATGGATGAGTTTAAAAATCATTTTTCTTGAGTTATTTGATTCTATCAAAAATGTGCACATACAGGAAGTAGAACACCTTGCTGAAAACCACGTTTTTGAAGCAAGCGAAAACACATTTCAAGAACTGAATAAAACAATTATAGTGTCGGAAGTGGAGTCGGCTATAAAGCGTTTAAATAAAAACAAGGCTCTTAGCCCAAGCGATAATTTGCTTAATGAATACTTGATAGAATCAACGGATACTATTTCAGGCCATTTGACTGATAAGTTTAACATTATATTTGATAGGTGTTACTTCTCAGAATCATGGTCTAAGGGTTATATTATCCCGATGCATAGAAAGGGACAACAATCAGATGCAAACAATTATCGAGGGATAACTCTTATGAGTAATTTGGGTACATTAATAACTAACGTTCTAAACGCGAGAGTTGAATCATGGTTCGAAGAAAGCAACTTTTTATCAGACTCGCAGTTCGGATTTAGAAAAAAATGTAGCACCAATGACGCAATATTTATATTATCCAATCTTGTAGAATATAAACTTAATAACAAATTACGATTACCTTGCGCATTTATAGATCTAAATAAGGCTGCCTTGTGCTATAAGTTATTTAATATGGGGGATGGATGGTAATATTCTCAGAATCTTCAGTGTATGCCTCAGTAAAATCCTGCGTGAAACTAAGCAATTCTTTTTCGGACTTCTCTCTTCTTAGAGGACCTCGAACTTTTTTAACAAGATACCGATAAATGCGGCTTAACATTAAATGAAATTTGTCTGATGATAATAATGTTTGCAGATGATATGGTAATTATTGGTAAATCTCAAGAAGACCTACAACATAGGTTAAACTTGTTATATGAATATTGTGATAAATGGGGACTCGAGGTAGACATTAACAAGATTAAAATCATGGTTTTTAGAAAAAGGGGTAAATTACTATCAAATATAAAATGGTTTTATAACAACAATGAAGTTGAAATAGTCAATAAATTAAACTATTAAGGAGTGGTCTTTAATTATACAGGTACTTTTGCACTTAATAATCAATATGTGGTAGGTAAATCACTTAAAGCCATGCATGTTTTAGTAAGCAATATATCTAAACTCAATACTAATCCAAAAGTCTCGCTGGAACTTTTTGACGTATTTGTAAATCCAATTTTGAATTATGGGAGTCAAACATGGGCTTTCAGCGAGTCTTAAGGGTTAGAATGAATCCATTTAAAATTTTGCAAAACAGTATTAGGAGTTAAACAATCAACTTCTAATGCAGCTGTATATGGGCAGTTGGGTTGTAACCCAGTATTTATAAATAGGTATATACTGATAATCAAATATTGGTTAAAACTACTACAAACTAAAAATATCTTCTTAAAAACAATTTTTATGTTATGTTAAAAGATCTTACCTTAGGTAAGATAAACTGGTTATCAAAGGTTAAACAGTTGCTTCAACAAAACGGATATATATATGGGAAAATCCTAACTTAGATAACCCCAAGCATTTTGTTCACATATTTAAACAAAGATTGTTTGACGAATTTTCTCAAACATGGATGTCTTATTTGGCATCTAATAGTATTTTATCTTATTTATACATTCATATAAAATCTGAATTCAGAATAGAAAACTATTTGAATACAGTAAC
Organism: Serripes groenlandicus; assembly: GCA_031761405.1. NCBI lineage: Eukaryota > Metazoa > Mollusca > Bivalvia > Cardiida > Cardiidae > Serripes > Serripes groenlandicus. Next base: position 123,481,132 of record JASEVX010000004.1, on the reverse strand, counting down.
GTTTAGGAAATACAGAAACTATTTTTACAAAATAACGCACCTCTTCTCATAATTTACGTATAGAAACCGGTAGACACGGGCGAGTAAGGATTCGGAGAGATGAAAGAGTGTGTATTCACTGTAATTTACAAACTATCGACGACTAATACCACTTTATAATCGAATGCCAGTGTCATCAGAATCTTCGATAAATATACATTACTATTGAGAATCCAGCCAAATTATTAAAGCTATGTAAATTCATAAAATACGCTTTTGAAGAAAGCAATAGTCACATTCCTCCGTGAGGTTTTACACGATAACATAAACAGAAAACACTTTCTCTAAATGATTTCTTTTCAATATTTTCTCGAATAACATTCTATAAAATCCTATTGTGTTTAACTAGTATATATTTCACGATATGAAATAGAAATTGAATTTGTATTTGTATATGTAATTGAATTTGTATTTTTATTTTTATATGAAATTGAATTTGTATTTGTATTTGTATTTGTAACAATGATGTACTTATTTTGTACAAGTTGAAAATAAAGTATCTATCTATCCTTTTAGTATGACTTTGCGTACGTTTCTAAACAAAATGGCGTCGCGGTAAATGTTTGTTTTTCAAGTCATTACAACCATCGGAAAGGATAATTAATGCGCAAAAAATGGAAAAAGTGAATTAAACAAAACCATTTATAATTTCCTAAGCATCGGAAGTATTTAAAACACATAAAATTACAAATTTTATGTAGCCAATATCGAAATATAAAATAAAAAGCTTATCACATTTGTATTTGAAGTAATTGTCTGGTACTCGTACTTTTGGCGGAAAAGGCACTGCCAAAAACACTTGATCATCACAATATTTTACGATACAGTTGCAATGTTTTTATACACCCGTTTTGAAAAAACGGATCGTATTATAGTTTTACCTGCGGCGTACGGGCGGGCGGGTTGGCGGGCGGGCGGGCGGCGTCCAGTATGTTGTCAGCTCAATAACTTGAGAAGCCTTTGTCCAATCATCACCAAATTTTGTCAGAATGTGTATTGGGATAATATCTCGGATACGTTTGATAACTAGCTATATCGCTTTAGTCAATCAAGAGTTATCGCCCTTTAATTATATAAATTACCCAAAATTGGTCTTGTCAGCTCAATAACTTTAGAAGCCCTTGTGCAATCATCACCACATTTTGTCAGAATGTGTATTGGGATAATATCTCAGACAAGTTCGATAACTAGCCATATCGCTTTAGTCAATCAAGAGTTATCGCCCTTTAATTATAGAAATTACCCAAAATTGGTATTGTCAGCTCAATAACTTTAGAAGCCTATGTCCAATCATCACCAAATTTTGTCAGAATGTGTATTTGGATAAAATCTCGGACAAGTTCGATAACTAGCCATATCGCTTTGGTCAATCAAGAGTTATCGCCCTTTAATTATAGAAATTACCCAAAATTGGTCTTGTCAGCTCAATAACTTTAGACGCCTTTGTCCAATCATCACCAAATTTTGTCACAATGGGTATTGGTATAATATCTCGGACAAGTTCCATAACTAGCCATATCGCTTTCAGTCAATCAAGAGTTATCGCCGTTTAATTATAGAAATTAACCAAAATTAGTATTGTCAGCTCAATAACTTTAGAAACCTTTGTCCAATCATCATCAAATTTGGTCAGAATGTGTATTGGCATAATATCTCGGACAAGTTTGATAAGTAGCCATATCGCTTCAGTCAATCAAGAGTTATCGCCCTTTAATTATAGAATTACCTAAAATTGGTCTTGTCAGCTCAATAACAATTATCACTATACATGACGGGCGTATTTTGTGACATTTGGAGCTCTTGTTATTTACTTGCTATGTCAGTCCTTTTATAAATATAAACAAGAGTTTCTGTCACCTTTATAGTTAAACTGTACTTATATATCTGATATAGTTGAGTGTTTAAGGTTGCAATTAGAATCAATACTTGCATTTGCTCTCTATCGAACCAATATCTGCATTAAAAAAATGCTTTTATCAAAGTAAACATCATTTAACTGTCAGAGTATATGTTAATGGTTAATAAGGAAATGTTACTTCCGTTTGACTGTCAAAAATAAAAGCGCTCAGCGATAGCGACGCGGGCTGTCATTCCAGGGGTTGTGAGTTCGAACCCCAGCTCGGCAAACATTCTTTCCGACGTTTGACAAAAGTCACTGTGACACGCGTCATTCGTCTTTCACCAATGGGCTAACAGCCTGTGTGGAAAATCAGCCAGTTGCTTGGAAAGTATGGTGTATGGAGTACTTGTGTGAGAAAACCAGGAAACATAGGTCAATTGGCGGCCGTGATATGACTGAAAAAATGTTGAAAACGGCGTTAAACCCCAATCAATCAATCCAAAAGTGCGTATAAAGACAGTTCAAAAAGTAGTCCCTGTAAATACTTTTCAGTGAATGTGTTACCCAATCCCAATGGCGTTATCTCATCGGTAATCAACCGATCAACACAATGACATATATATATAAACATACACTGTACAAACAAATCAAGACAAGTATTATACATGGCCATTCAAACACGAATTATAGGATACTTGTGATATAAGCATATCACACAATCATTGCATTTACTATTTTACATCAAAAAGTCAAGAATCAGCTGCTAATTAACTTTAAAAATTGAAAACCAACACTTGTCACTTATAAGACCCAACGCAAAAGTTAGCCACTAAAGTAAAATTAAAGAACAGTTTAAAACAAAAAGCAAAACAACTGAGTTATCTCCCTCGATCAGATCAAGAAGTGACTGATTAACAGTTAATTCTTGCTTTGACAAAATTGGATAAATAAAAAAAAACATGTAAGAAAAAAAAGATACTATTTACAAAGATAAGATATGCGTCGTTTAAAACATGTTTGGGCTCAATATTGAACCAATGTACGACTTGTGATTAATAAGAAAGTTGGTTGCTTTGATCTAATTCTGCAAAATATGGCTTCGTCTTTTCAGCATTAACAAAAAGCTCAGATCTCAAATCAGTGTAAATAATACAATCAAGCAGAACGTGCATGTCATCCTCGAGAACATTACAAAATGGACATATACGATCCTTTAAATGGAGATTTTCATATATGCCTGTTTCAATACGTATCGGGGTTACACCACACCTAATTTTACACAAGGCTGACCTGTTGCTAGGAGGTAGAATAAGGTTGCAATATCTGTCTGTTTCATAAGCTTGCTTAAAAGTGCGGTAGGTTCGAAGTTTATTTCGACCAAGACCAAAAGTTCCTATGACATTATTAAGCGTAGCAAACCAATCAGCTAAATAGACATTCATGGTCACGGTTAATAAAACTATATTTATGTAAAGGTCTATCCAAATAACTAAAATTCTCACTAAAATTCTCAATTTTAAGCTGCGTAAAATGTAAAATGCTTGCTTATGACAAATAACCAGTTCTTGAAACGTAAGGACTGAGCACGGGTCAATAATGCAATGCGTTCATTCAACATCGAACTATTTGTTTGAGAGAGACGAACCTAGAAGATAGCAATATGTTTCCATTGGCTTACCACAGGTGGTACCCAACTCATTTCACCAGAGACTGCTGCTTTATTTGCTTATTCCTAAATACAATCACATTGCTCGATGTTGAGCTGCATTAATACACGAAAAGGAACTATAACCCCAAAAATAAGCAAAATACGATACAACAGGCCACACCATGGAGTAATATAATTTGGTAAAATCACTATGAGGCACTCCTCCAATATATTTACATCTTGCAATAAGTATAGTCATGGAGCCCGACTGGCCACTTTGCAACCAGTTTTGCCGACACACTAATCTATAAATGTTTTTGAATGACAATATCAAGGTATTTATTCCTAACGATTGACAATGTTCAACTTGAAAAGACCCACATCTAAAACTAAATGTGAATTTGGACGGGCATGAATAATGTTACTTTCTACAGTGTTAAGAGACATAGCATTAGGAACACACCAATCATTCAATGCATGTAAAAGCGTTTGCAAATCATTTTCATTTTCTGCTTATGAGACTTTATTGTCAGCATATAGAAGTATACACACGATCTCACCATCCAATTGAATTGTGGCATCCAGTGACTTAAAATTTTGTCGTAGATCGTTTATGTATAAATTTAACAAAAACTGCGATAACATGCATCCTTGCCTTAACCCACAATGAACATTAAACCATTCTAGAGAAAAATAATTAATTCTAACAGACGCGAGGCAACAGATAAATACAATGTTTTCAAAGTTCTTAACATTTTGCCCGATATACTTGTACCATTTAGCCTCTTCCATTAATATAGAACGCTTGATCATGTCATACGCCTTCCGAAAATCAATAAATGCAGTAAAAGATGATTTGTTCATACTTTTGCGTGTTTCAATTAAATCAACCAATGAAGAAGTGTGATCAGATGTACTCCTATTTTTATCTAAAACCATTTTGCTCATCTGCTAATATGTTATTAGACTCAATCCTAGAGCTTAATCTATCATTTAAAATACTTCAATATATTTAATACAGTGTACAGGTCAACGAGATACCACTTTAAGACAATGGGTTTATTGGATCAAGTGTTTCACACCTAGGTAGGGGATTGATTATACATTTATACAATATCGCAGGTGCAACACCACTATCAAAGCATATATTATACAGTGCAATTCAAAACATTATGGTCGGGTAATTTCTTTAAAACTTCCGAAGGAATCTGGTCCAGACCACATGCCATGTCGCATTGGTATTATCTACGGCTTTCTTCACTTCCATCAACGAGGTATGACTATTTTAATGGTAAATACTTAACATGGCTATCAGAGACAAACTCGTCAACTGGTACACTGTTTGTGTTATTATTAGAAAATGAACTAAACTCAGTTCTCCATTTATTTAAAATATCAGATACTTTAGAAGATGCAGAACCATCATTTAGAAATAATTTCATTGGAATCTTATTCCCTATATATTGAACAATACCAACATTACAAATATATATCCAAATATTCGATTAGTCAGAAGTACAATTGTTCAATAACTCGTTCTGCATCGAATACCAATACTTTCGTTTTGCTTTCAGTACAGCACGATAACCTACTCACGATCAAACGTTTTCCAGCCTGGGCATATTCTGATTTGAGCTTCATCTGTTCGTTTCTTTTCTGACATTTCAACCAGTTATGTTCAGCAAGACACATGCTTGACCACACATCTTATAAACCTGTATTCGACCACGGTTTACCACGTTTGTGCCCGGTGAGTGTGTATCCGGAAAATACAGTTGTGTAAGGAATGACATTGTAAATACACCATGACATTCTTTCTTTCACAAAATACAACACCAATCGTTATGAATAGAATCGCTGTATTTTTGAGACCGATGACCCTGTTCCAACTTATCAATAATGCTTTATGTTTGCAATAGGTTTAAAAACTATTTACATATATTTTTTATTTTTTATTTTTAAGATCAAACTTATCTAAGTGTTGACTGACACTACTGGATTCAAAGTAATCTGCTTGATGCAAGCTCCCCTGTAACCCACAATAATTATGTTAGCTACTAGTCGTTTGCGAAAACACAGTGCAAACTTGCTAGAAAATGTTGAACAGAGAGCTTCAAGCTCGTCACAAATACTGTCAAAGCATGTGTCGTCATGAGTCCGTCAGTCCCGAATATCCCGGCAATAATTACGTCTCTGTCGGAAGCAGGGACACCGTCGTCAATCCGAAGTGATGTCGTGAGTTTTCCTTAAGGTTTCCAGTGCACACAACATGACTGGAATTTTGAAACTCATTCACGATATATTTGACCACAACCTGTTCTTCTTCTGAGCTTATGACGAGTTTCGCAATGTTCTTCCCTAACTTAGTCTTATTTGGTGAAAAAGGTAACTTTACGTCTCGTAGCCACTGTTGTCATGTTCAAACATAGGTCCAAGAAATAGTGGGTTTTCTTTCGTCATGTCAAGGTTAACTGTCAAATTAAACGTAGTATCAAAACCTTATACTATACGTCCAGAACAACACATACCCTTAACGACAGCAACCTGTTGGTCTGTATACACAGGGTGATTGTCGGGGTCTTACCACCACCCATGAGTATAGACCTAACGTAGACATTGTTATCTGAAACAATATTCTCCAAATGACATATCTGAGACTGATTAGAAACATTTGTGGTAAGTATCCATCCGTTGGTTTCAGCTGTCTTTGTCTTATTATAACTGATGTTATTGTAGATAGTCTTTATCTCTGGTCGGGTCGTTTCGTCATATGTCTGTTTTAAAGTCAAATATATCTCAGCAGAATTGCGTTTTTGGTTTGACAGTCTCTCAATGTCGTCAATAGCGTAATCAAGGCTACGTATGAATGGTTTAGTTTTGTCTTGTGCTAATCCATGCGGTGCATGACCAGGAAATGTCCCGACATATTCCACAACGGCCAAAGAACTTCCAAGACCCCCCTCCTCCTTTCCCCCTTTCCTTATCAAGTGGCCTTCTTCATATAAACTTTGTCCTGCTTCAAAGTTGTGTAATAACGGTGCACCAAAACTATTTGCTCTTTTTGTGAGCTTTGGATTAAAGCGGCGAACTCTGTTTATTTTGTTTTACCTTTCTAACGCAGAACTGGCCATCTTTGAAACACAATGTTGCGAGAACACCACTTTCTTGCAGCAGGCAATTAGATTTGGGTAATGCACCAGACGAGAATTTCAAATACCCCTGTCATCTTAAAAGGCGCTGCGTCTTTTCTTTGCTCTGTTATCAATGTTGACATTGTTATCTATTATAAAATACACAGACTCTTTTTTAAGAGATGGGTAATGACGGTAATGGCGTTGAGAAACCCTGTTGCAAGCACCCTCTGAACGTCAGATTCGACTAGCTTTGAAACGCTGGCTGATTGATTAAGATACGCCAGAGTGTGATTCTGCATTTCAACTGCAAACGGACCGGAGATCTGGTTTGAATCTTCAAAAGAGTTGAGTAAAACATCAGAAAATGTGACCGGTTTTTTTCATCAAACCCAACAGAGTCGGAATCTGTTTAAATACGGGACATGGTCGCGAAATGTTATGCCAGATATTGTCACTGGTGCATCAAAACTGTCACAATCATTTATACAACACAGGGACATATAAACACACTCTGTGTTTATATGTCTCTGTACAAAAAGTGGACGGGTCAATACTGATATCAGTATAGTTTCCAACACTAGTATCAGTATACTCCCAACACTAATACAAGTATACTCCCCAACACTCTGATATGTGTCACAAGTATGGTTATTCTCAGCATTCAGATTTGTGACACAAATATCAAAAATATCATTATCTTTCCTCGCTATTCTTTGAAACTAACGGAAAAGGGATTTGTCTGAAATCTCATCGATGACCACACACTCATTAATTTTGGAGTTGTGTGACAATGAAACGCCACGACCATCTACTCGTCTTGTGTGAAAAGCGGACAACAGTTCTGTTTTCACTTGGGGTGGGAAGTATGACTGTATACACGCGTCTAAAGCAGCACTCAAACCACAGGTTCATGATGTGTTTTACCCCCATAGAGTATATATACCATATATAAAGAGTCTTTACATATATGGTATAACTCTATGGGGGTATAACACATCATGAACCTGTGACTCAAACCAGGGACACTATATTACAATGTAGTGTCCCTGCTCAAACCATATACATATGTGTGCCATTTCGCTTTAAGAATTCTTCAATATGTTGCTTATAGTCACTGGTTACTATTCTGACGTCATTTAAGAAAATATATCATAATATATCGGTTATGATTAAATATGAATTAAAAAGTTTGAAATATTTTGAAATATAATTTGTTTTCGGTAATGTAATTTGTTTTCGTTAAAAGTGTTGTTTTCGGTATTCAGTAACGCCGATCAAATCCATTTTGAGCACTATGCCATTTTTGGACCGAGGTGATTTTGAGTGTATCGCTGGTTGCAAGGTAGACTATTACGTGTTTCCATGAAAAAGATTAGATTTTTTTTACCAAACCTTTAGATACTTCCGGTTGTTTACAGTCTGGTATGGAAAGTTCTTTTAGATAGTGAAGGGGTAGTTATTTCACGTTCCTCTGTTTACCTACAGTATATCTTTGGCATTTCCCGTTTTATTTCGATCTAATACTTTAAATTGTGGATCAGGAAATGCTGTTTTAAAACACACTCATGTTAGTTTTTGATAACGGGGTTAAAATCAAATATCTGACAGGCGCGAAAATTGATGACAAATAACATAAACGGAATGATTTGTGAGAGTCATAAATCTTGATCAGGCCATTGAGGCACTAAGATTAAATAAGATATGCCTCTAGTTGTAATCTTATACTAAAATAGACTGCACTTGTTGCCATTGCGCCCATGTGAACACACACTTGTTGACAACGCGTCAATGTGGACACACAGCTATTTATTTCGGGTGACGTTTGAGTTGAAAATGCATCAATGACGCCGGATTTGTTTGTCAATGAAAACCATGAGGAGCATATGATCAGATACAAACGGGATGACTAACAAAAATAATTTCTATTCATGAATGCAATGTTTGAAGAATCAGTCTTACCTCCAAGAGTTGTGTCAAAATGCTTTTCTGTGAGGGATTTTTTTAACAATTAATGTCTCTGCAAGTTTCAATAAATATCACTCATTTTATGATTTATGTAGACATACATACAATGAAAATATATTGTTTTATTTGTGTTTCAGAGACGGCCTACGGACAATGAGACTTTAAATTAAAAGTGAAATCGAATGATGATTGAAAAATTGTGAATCAGTGAAAGTTGGAATTATCCTCATTCAGGGACAGGACCTCAAATAATGTGAGACACGCTGCAAAGACAGTGAGATGCAGATTCTACGTGACCAAGTGGCGAGGGTGTACTATACACATGGACTGCTGTGTGCTAGCCATCCTATCTCCATACTTGTCATAGTCTGCTCTCTCATCGTAATACTGTGGTAAGTGAAAATCAAACATTTGAAAGTTTCCCACATATAGGAGACGACTTTGAAATATATAATATCAATGCAAAACTTGAGGAATATCTCTATGAAACACATTTATGTAACAGTTACATAGTTTCATTTTGTAGGGAAGTGGGAACTTTGTCATCTGCATAAGTGTTTAGAAAATGTTTAAAAAAAATTGTCTTCTTTACTTTTCAGTTATCCATTATTGTATGTGCCATTGCCTGGAAACATTCCAGTTGAATATGAAACACCAGTAAAAAACTACAAAGTACCAAAGGATTCCCATCAGAAACCAGAGAGGCACGATGATCAAACCGTTCTGACAAGTATACCTAGATGGGTATGTAACTTCTCAGTGGTCTGGATAAAGAGTAAACAAATTTGCCAGGCTGTATCTCTTATTAACCCTTTCCCAAAAGATGACACATTTCGATGCCTCTGCAACAGACAACTTTTGAAAATATTGTGGCAAAAGGAGACATTGTTTTTAATGAGCAATTTCTCCTTTACTACAATGTTAGCAACTCTTTTCAATAATTAAACTTTCCCACATGGAGATTTTTCCATATTTTTAGCCTAGATGTTTTCTAAGTAAAAGGTTTAGCAAATAATGAAATAAATCCTGTAAATTGTGGGTGCTCAACACAACCCGTCCCTTTCACACAGAAAGTCCGCAGTAGACCACTTTGATAACAAGAAATACAGTCATTAACTGCTTTGGTTCCAGATGATATTTTGATTGTGAACCTTGAAAAAAAAATTGTGGTAAAAGTAGAAATTGCATATTGTATCCGGTAAAGGCAGAATGATGCATTTTGATACATGTCTAAAGCAGATGGCCTTTGATAACATATTGAATAATTTCTTTTTTTGACACAATGTTTTGATGTCTTTTCAATAATTGTACTACAAATTAATTCTAAGCTTAAAATACTGGACCAATTTCAACCAAATTTAATAAGAATGTAACTTTTGGAGTCCACTTTCAAATTATTTCTTAGATATAAATTCTATACAGAACATGCTTGCTGTGGCATTAGAAAGGGATAATGTGGTGGCACTCTTTTAAATTGTTCAAAGATTGAATGAATGCCTTATTACAAACGTCCTTTACTGTTAAGCTGTTTCATTTGAAGTTCATTTTAACTCTTGATCAATTTTTCACCTTTATTAGCAGTAGCATTTGCTAAGTACTATACTATCACTCAGGTAATCAATTTATGGTTAACTTGGCCCTTTTGTTTTATTAGCTCACCTATGCACGAAGTGCAAGGTGAGCTTTTGTGATCACTGAATGTCCGTCGTCTGTCCGTCCGTCCGTCTGTTAACAATTTCCTACAAATGACTTCTTCTACTAAACCAATGGACAGATTTCAAAATAACTTCACAGGAATGGTCCTTAGGTGGTCCCCTTTCAAAGAATTTAATTCCAAGTAGAACTTTGGCTGTTGCGGCATCAGAAAAGGGGAAAATTGCCAAATCTTAAAAAATCTTCTTGTCCAAATGTGCTGGCCCGATTTGAAAATTATTTTGCACAAATGTTCCTTAGGGCACCCTCTACCAAGATTGTTCAAATATTTCCGATCCGTTGAAAAACATGGCCGCAAGGGGGTGGGGCTTGTTTTCCTTATATGTGCATTGTTAAAACTTTAAAAATCTTCTTGTCCAAAAGTACTGGCCAGATTTCAAAATAACTTCACAGAAATGGTCCTAAGGTGGTCCCCTTTCAATGTTGTTCAAAGAATTTAATTCCAAGTAGAACTTTGGTTGCTGCGGCATTAGAAAAGGGGAAAATTGTCAAATCTTAAATAATCTTCTTGTCCAAAAGTGCTGGCTCAATTTGAAAATTATGGCCCTCTTGTTTAATTATCCTTTTGTTTACATTTAGTACAAAGGAGTTGCTGTTGGTTATGTGCAACAGGTAATTGTCAAGACAACAGTATCACCATGGGAGCTTACTCAACATGATCCTTTAGATGCCTTACATGCTCCATTAAAGCAAGTGTTTGGAATCCTGGAAGAGATCGAGAAATTCAGACACAAACATGGGTAAACAATGAGATTTTAACCCTTTCCCTCATACAACAATTCTGCAGCAGATGACTTTGAACATATTTTGTCAAAAAATAGAAAATCTCTTTAATTGAATGAATAATCTATGACTAAAAGTGGAAAACATTATGTCAAAAGGAGAAATTGCTTGTTTTGAGCAATTTCTTCTTTTGTCACTATGTTTTCAATAAGCCGTCTGCTGCAGAGGCGTCAGAAAGCGTCTATATGAGGGAAATGGTTAAACCTTACACTTTCTCATATACAACAAATCTGAAAAGGCGAATAACTAGGCAAAAATATGGAAACTCTTTATAAATCAAAGTTTTATTGAATCAAGTTGAAAACAGTCTGACAAAGAGGGGGAAATCACTCATTATAAGCAATTTCTCCTTTTGCCACAATTTTTTCAAAAGATGTCTACTGCAGAGGTGTCAGAATGCATCTAATTGTGGGAAAGGGTTAAAGTTCATATAACTGTTTCCTACCTGATAGAAAACGTTTATAATTGTTTGCTGGAAGTTTATATCTAAGACAAAAATTGTGATATTTTGAACATGGAAAGAATTATATTGATACAGAGATGAAATCATTTAGGGAAATGGTTGTCTGAATGTGTTAACATTTTCCTCATAGGAAAATTCTGCGGCAGACGGCTTTGAACATACTTTGTCAAAAAATAGATTTATCTGCTTTGAATATATTTCAGAAAAAAACCATTGTAAAATCGAGATATTTTGGATTATTACTGTAAATGTTGAACCATTGTAAAATTGAGATATTTTGGATTATTACTGTAAAAGTTAGACCATTGTAAAATCGAGATATTTTGGATTATTACTGTAAAAGTTAAACCGTTGTAAAATCTAGAAATTGGGATTGCCCTTGCTAAAATTTCATTCCATTTTTTTTCAGGAATGAGGAGAAGTCGGTGCTTAATTGTTGTTTACGGGTGTCAGAACCTGTTAAACCCGGGGGTCTCTTGCCCGAGTATGGATGTTTGATATTGTCACCTGCAAATCTTTGGAGAAAAAATATCAGAACGTAAAGTACCCTTTCTCTCTTTATTTTTATTATTCAGACCTCATTGTACAAAGAAATTAATCCTATCCTTTCCCACAAAACGTCACATCTGCAGCAGACGAATTTTGAAAGCATCATGGCAAAAGGAGAAGTTGCTTTTGATGAGCACAATTGCCACAAAATGTTTTGAGCAGTTTCTACTTCTGTCAAAATGTTTTCAAAAGTCGTCTGTTTTAGAGGCGGCAGAAAGAGTATATGTTGGAAAGGTTTAAGAAAACATTGCCTGATCAACAAATTGATGTGAAACAACTGGAAGATGCAGCAAGCATAATGCCTCAATTTGTTCCGGTCATCCTCAGTTATGGCCCCTGCCTTACCGTTAACAATCATATGTTGTGACAGTTTAGTATTCTTGTTTCAGTTTTCTGGAAGACAAAGAAATTTTGACCACCATTTACAAAAGATACAACCCTACTCTTGATGCACCACCAGGAATAAGAGGTGAGATTGACCGTAAATTCACTTACTCCATGGTGTAGTTGTTAGAGGTCCTTGGGATCTAAGGTTGATACTTAGTCTAATCAATCTAACCCATTAACCCTTTCCCTCATACAACATATCAGCAGCAGACTTTTTTGAAAACATAGTGACAAAAACCTGAAAAAAACTCCATAAAAGATAGCATTATTGTTAAATAAAGTTTAAAACATTTTGAGCAATTTCTCCTTTTGCCACAATGTTTTCAAAAGTCGTCTGCTACAGATGCGTCAAATTGCGTCTATAGAACTTTGTGAAAAGGTTAAGAAATGGTAGTAATGGTTTTTCTCCTTGGGATAAAATAATGACCCATGCATCATACAGGATAAATAATACTGTTTTAACTGTTAATTTACCCAACAAAATAACCATGATTTAACTGAAGTACTGTTTTTCCACATACAACTATTTTGCAGCAGAAGACTTTGAAAATATCTTGGCAAAAATACAGAACATCTCTGAATTGTGGCAAAAGTATAAACTGTTAATATGAGCATGTTTTTAAAAGTCATCTGTTGCAATGCCTGGCGTTTGAAAGCATCTTAAAATCTCTAACAATTATGTAATTAAGTTGATAATATTGTGGCAGAAGGAGAAACTGCAAAATATGAGCATGTTTTCAAAAGTCGTATGTTGCAATTGTGTTAGAAAGCATCTTTATGTTGGAAAGGGTTAAATTGGTGCAAGACACTACTTTAATGATATTGAACTGCTTTAAATGAATCTTATTTCATGATAATTTTAGACCCTTATCACTTTCCCGTCTACAGATGCATCTATAGCAGATGAATTTTGAAAGCATAGTAGCAAACAGAGAAACTGCTCATAAGATCAATTTCTCCTTTTGTCACAATGTTTTTAACTCTATTCAATAACTTTACTCAGATTTATAGAAATTGTCCAAGTTTTTACCTGGATGTTTTTAAAGTCATCTGCAGATTTGTTGTATATGAGAAAGGGTAAATAGAAAAACACATACGGAACGATTGAAACATTTTAATAGAGGAAAGGGTTTGCTTTTTGTTTTGTTTTTGAGATATCAAGCATTATCTGGGAAATGATGAGTAATAGTAAAGTCACTAATAGGGAGGAGGTTAAATTCTTAGGAACACAACAGAATCATCGCATGATTAAAATGAACTTCGTATCATAACTGTGGCCTATTGTTCCTTTGCATGATACAGTCAGAGGCTTTGTAGCTATTGGCTTTTGAAAACATTGTGAGAAAAGAAGAAATTGTTAACAATTATGAATGTTTTCATCTCTGTGTCGAAGTTGTACTTCTAATTTTCCAAGTCATGACTCCTACAGTATCGATTGATTGGGGTTTAATGCTGTTTTCAAGAATAGTTCAGTCATATCACGGTCACCAGTCCACCTATTCATATGTTTCCTGGCTTTCTCACACCATTACTGCACACAACATTCTTTCCAAGCAACTGGCTGTTTTTCCACATAGACTGTAAGCCATTGGTGGAAGACAAATCACGCTTGTCACAGTGACTCATCAAACGTCAGAAAGAATTTTGGCCAAGCTTGGGTTCAAACTCACAACCCCTGGGTTGACAGCCCACGTCACTTAAGACTTAGCTACCAGGGCTCTTACAGTGTCATATCAGATATTGTGTTGCCTGCCTTGTCAGGATAACATTTAGGGATCACTTATTTGTATGTCACACTTTTACCTTACAATTTATATTCATTATTTATTGGAAGGCAACATATGCATGCTTTTGAACATTTTTTTCATTATTGCTGCATTTTAGATATACTGTTTGGATATCCTTGGAGAAAGACCGGTATATCTCGATACTTCATTCGCAATAGACAGAGGACTATATCCTTCGCTGTCACCATCATACTAAAGGATTATGATGAAAAGTGAGTGGTGTAGCCTCCCATATGAGCTTTCAGAATGAAAAGTTGCAAGTTGATTCAGCATCTGCACAAATTATAATTTGATCAAAATCTACACTGTTCACATATTATTTACAATAGCTTGTTAGAAGCGTGTGTCAACTTGTGTAGATTTTAACAAGAGCAGATCTGAGCCAACACTGTTCAGAAATGCCAACTATCCTTTTCACATGACAGGGTCAAATCTTTCTAGCTTAACTATTCACTTCTCTGTCATCAGGCTTTCTACCTATCTATCACACTTTCACTTACTGACATATTGGTAAACAATCTGGTAAGAAAACAGAATGCTAATTTTCTTGCTCTGGTGGATGTATCCGGTTGGATTGATTATGATTAATTTTATTGCATGTTGCAGTGCTCTAGATAAGGAGCGTTTTGCTTGTTCTAAAATCCTTATTTTATCCGCTAACCCTATGTTGTGGGTACTCAAAAGAATTGACTCAATGAGACGATTCTATTGAGTACCCACAACATAGGGTTTAGTTGGATAATAAGAGAGATATTGTGGCGAAAAGAGCTCTTTGTAGCTCTAGCTCTGAAAACGGCGTTAAAAAACCCCAAAAAGAGGATAAATAAAGCTTATAGTTCTGGTAATTTACCAAGGAAATGTTGTGATAATAAATTGTGTTAAGCAGTGTAAAACACCTTTTAACCCTTTATCATAGTCACATATGACAATTTTACAGCAGATGACTTAAACACATGTTTATAGGAAAAATATAGTAAAAAACTATAAAGGAAGTTTAATTTTAGAATTGAGTTGAAAACATTGTGGCAAAGAAAAATATTGCTCACCATGAGCAATTTCTCCCTTTGCCACAATGTTAACAAAAGTTGCTTCTGCAGACGTGTCAGAATGTTTCTGCAAGTGGGAAAGGGTTTAGTTAATCACAATTTATTTCCAGGTTTGTGGTGAATCTAAGAGAGACGTTAGAGAGAGTGTGCCCCGATACTCAAGGTCATGTGAATAACACTGAAGTGGGGGAGATTGTTCATCTACACTATAAAGATGTTAATCGCTACCTAGAGTACACACACCTCATCATACTCTATCTCGTGTTACTGTTGTACCTCTACTTTTCTGTCAGTAAGTGTTACTTGACAATGTTGACCGGACCCTGTTTTTTTTTGTGCATAGACATATAAATTAAATTCTTTTTACCATCGTTTTCGGGTTACCATGGCATGGGAAAGAAAAACTTTCAATATTCTTCTTTTCCAAAAGAACTGATCCCTCTATCAACATGGTTCAAATGTTTCCGATCCATTGAAAAACGTGGCCACCTGGGGGTTGGGACCTGGCTTGTTTAAGTATATACTTTTAAAAAAATCTTCTTTTCCATAAGTATAAAACCGATTTCCACTTAGATTTTTCAAATTATTCAAAGATGTTGAGAACATGGCCGCCATTCCTTAAATGGTATATAATAAAAACTTCTTATCCAAAAGTATAGGCCTGATTTAACACTAAAGGCCACCATTTTAATCCAATCTTCATGAAACATTTTGTGTAAATGTTTCAAAGATGTTGAGAACATGGCCGGCATTCCTTAAATGGTATATAATAAAAACTTCTTATCCAAAAGTATAGGCCTGATTTAACACTAAAGGCCACCATTTTAATCCAATCTTCATGAAACTTTTTGTGTAAATGTTTTACGGTAATGATATATGGGCCAAGTTCAAATACTTTGCTATAGGCAATTTTCCTAGAAAATGTTGATTATGTGTTTGTGTAGATTGTAGTCTGTCCATCATGCTTACACTTACTCACCTAATGACAGGTGACACAATCATGACGTGTGTTCCATCAAACACTCATGTATTTTTTATCTATTATTGTTGATGAATCATTGTGCAGGACATTTTCTAAGAGATTATCAACTCTTACTATAAGTCTTAAGAAAACGAGAAAGAATTTATTTTTTCCAGAGAAGATAGAGATGGTCAAATCTAAGTGGGGTTTAGCCTTGAGTGCCGTCGTTACAGTGGTATCTTCCTTGCTGATTTCTGTCAGTGTCTGTTCTATATTTGGTATGAACACTCGCCTCAATGGAGGGTATGTAATTTCTTCCGTAAATATCAGACATATAAAATGGACTTAAAGATGATATGACATTTTGTGTATGTAAGGGCTGTGGTTTTACAAAAGTTTACCGGTGGATCTTTAGCTTCAACTTGTTACCAAAGAGCTGACTGTCAACATTGTAGTGAACGGTCCTAAAGATGATTGAAAAATAAAAAGTTGTTAAAACATTATTCAATTATGCTTGCAACATGACAAGAAATGATATGAGCTGCATCAAGCGATTTGGGGTCTTAATGGAAGACTGAAGACCCTGTTTAGCTGCATGGTCTGACCAGTTGTCAATTTTAATCTAAGTGAAGTGCTTTATCTGACAATGCAATCAATGTAGCTTTACTAGTTTTGCACCATTGTCCCTTTATATTGCTCATTACGGAGAGCAAATAAGACCCCCCTCCCCCCAAATCGCTAGACAGGTCTCATAGTTATTCACATGTTAACCCATTCCCTCATACAACAAATCTTCAGCAGATGATTTAGAAAACACCTACGCAAAAATAATGAAAATTTTTAGTAATGAAAGTATGATATTGGATTGGGTTGTTAACATTGTGGCAAAAAGAGAAATTGCTCACATTGAGCTATTTCTCCTTTTGTCACACTGTTTTAAAAAGTTGTATGCTGCAGTTTTGTCAAATGTGTCTACAAGTGGAAAAGGGTTAAAAATAATGTGTGTTTGTATATGTATATTTTTAGGGAGATATTTCCCTATCTAGTGATGTTAATTGGAGTAGAGAATGTGTTAGTTGTGACCAAGTCAGTTGTGTCCACACCTTTAGACCTGGACGTGAAATACAGGGTAGCCACAGGTACGTCATTAAACCAGTCAATTAGAAAGTAAAGGTATTTGCTGTAGGACTTAAGTGAAATATAAGATAAGATATCTAGATTGGACAATTTCCTAAAGCCTTGCGGTTTGTAGAACTTTTGTCGCCTGCCTTCGCATGGAGACACATAGTGACGCATAATCACATTTACTTTTACTGATATATTGGCAGGTGATACATGTGTTCCTTTTTAGAAAGTAAAGGAAATGCAATACCAGAGGTCAAGATAGGAGGGGTATTCAGCTCTATTTCCCACAATTTATCGCTTATTATTAAAGCAAACCCTATGTTGTGAGTACTCAAAAGCCTCTTTTAAGTACCCACAACATAGGGTTAGAGGGTCAAATAAGGATTTTAGAACATGCAAAATGCCCCTTATCTAGAGTTATGCAATACACTATCTTTATTCGTTTGTAAGGCCACCGGCCTACAATACATATACAGTAACAACCTAACAATTAATTGATGTGAGTAACATACAGTAAATATAATCTATTTACACCTTATTCATTTTGAAGGCGAAACATAATTTGTTTCATTTCTATGTGATTTAACAAAGTAGTGTCAACTTTTTATTTCTTCAGTCTGTATCTTTATGTTTCCAAATAATTATTTCTTTTTCCTGAATGCAATTATTAAGAAAATAGTTAATATAACAATTAAAGATTTGTGTTGATATTTCATGATGGTGTTAAAAAGATGCTGTGTTGATGGTTTATTATAATAGTATTGAGGAAAACAACATTTTATTACATCATCATACAATGGACAATTCAATAAAAAGTGTAATGCATCTTCAACATCATGGTGGAGTGCCCTTGGGTAAGGCACATTTTCTAGCCTAGTACTGGTTTGTTTACCCAGGGATCATGAATAATTAAATTTAATTGCGCGCTAAATGACCTTAGCTGTCGATGCGCCATAAAACAATATACATTCATTCATTCATCTTCAACAACATGTACTTTTTTCTTTAAACAATATTTATAATATCTAAACAATCTTTCAGTCTTGTGCCAGTGTTAAGGATCAATATAGCTCATTAGTTCAAAGATATACACTTGACTTTTTTATTTCATGTAAAATAACATTATGGCAAAAAGAATATTTTCATAGGTTTTTGAAAGATAGTTTGTTTGCCAGGACCGAAGGATATCTCAATATGTTCTATGTCTTATTACAGGGTTAAGTAAAGAGGGCTGGTATTTTACCAAGAACCTGATAACTGAACTGGTTATTGTACTTGTAGGATTCTTCACATTTGTACCAGCTATTCAGGTAGATTTCATACATAGTTAAACCCTAACCCACTTGTAGACACATTCTGACGCCTCGGAAGCAGGCGACTTTTGAAATCAGACAATGATTTCAACTCTATTCAATAATTATACTTTCATTTTTTGAGATTTTCTATTTTTTTTCCTAGATCTTTAAAAATGTCTGCTGCAGATTTGTTGTATGTGGGAAAGGGTTAAACCCTTACCCACTTGCAACCACTTTTGCAGCAGACTACCTTTGAAATCACTGAGGCAATGATGGATATATTCCATATTCTTGTCCAGATGTATTCAGTCGTCTGCTGCAGATTTGTTGTATGTGGGAAATGTTTAAGCATACTTATAAGAATGATATTTGGAATGATTGTAGATCACACATCCATGGTTTCTCAGTACTTATGAGTGTGTCGGGATATCCCAAATGTTGAACCCACTATCATGGGAATTTAACCTGGGACTTGTGATTTACAGTTCTGTATGTAAGAGCTTTACCTTTTTGACCCAGTAACATGTGATTAATATATCTATCATTGTCCGACAAATTTTAGATCTGAATTTTTAGCTCACCAGAGCACGTAGTGCTCAAGGTGAGTTATTGTGATCGCCTTTTGTCCGTCGTTCGTTGTCCGTCGTCAACATTTGCTTGTTACTACTCTAGAGGCAACATTTTGCATCCAATCTTTATGAAAGTTTATCAGAACATATATCTCCCGTCAACTCTAGGCCAAGTTCGAAACTGGGTCATGTGGGGTCAAAAGCTAGGTCACTAGGTCAAATTTAAAGAAAATATTGTTAACACTCTGGAAGCCACATTTTTGGCTTGAGCATGTTGAAACTTTGTTAGAAAGTTTGTCTTGGTGATATCTAGGCCAAGTTCAGTTACGGGTCATTTTGAATCTTTGTCGGAATATTTGCCTTGAAGATATCTAGGCCAAATCAAATATGGGTTTGGTCAGGCCAAAAACTAGGTCAGTAGGCCATATTGTATAAAAATCTTGTTAACACTATAGAGATTGCATTTTTGACTTGGAGCAGCTTAATTGAAATTTTGTCAGAAAGATTGCCTTGATGATATTGCCATTGGCGCTGAAAGAGTTAAGTCTTAAAAAGCCCATTCTCAGGTGAGCGATCCAGGGCCTCATGGCCCTCTTGGTTTTTTTTACTTCTGTACAAAGATAATATTTAGAGCACACCATGTACATAATTTAAGGGTAGTGACCAATCCAAATAACATTACTGTGTTGCAAGAGTCAAATTTATCAGGTTCAATGTATAAAATATTGTCAAAAACAATGACAGACAACAAAACGTTAAATTTGTTTCATGTGTTCCGTTATTATTCGCAACATAGCCACCATCTTGATGATTGGGCAATGTTAATCATGGTTCCCTACTTTGAGAATTAGAAATCAGTTAACAGAGTTGAATGTTAACATAAAGGTCTTCAGGTCGTATACGTCATTGACCGAATTTCTCATTTCGACCAATGAAATCAGTAACTATTAAGTCATATGTTTTTTTTAGCTCACCTGAGCTTTGCTCAAGGTGAGTTATTGTGATCGCCTTTTGTCCGGCGTGCGGCGTGCGTCAACTTCTTCTCCTCAGTAACCAGTGGGTCAATTGGGATGAAACTTCACAGAAAGCATCCTCTCAATGACCTCACCAAATTTCCTTCAAATTTTTGGGATCCATGCAGAATTCTGGTTTCCATGGCAACGAAATGAAAAAAACTTCAAAATCTTCTTCTCCCAAACTGGTTGGCAGATTTTCAAATAATTTTGTAGAAATATTCCTTGGATGACCCTCTATGAGATTCTTTCATGCCATGTTGATTGGTCGAAAAACATGGCCACCAGGGGGGCGGGGCTATTTTGTCTTATATGGCTATAGTGAAAACTTAAAAAATCTTCTCCTCCGAAAGTGTCAGGCCGATTTCCAAATAATTTTGTAGAAATGTTCCTTAAGTGACCCACTTTCAGATTCCTTCAAGCCATGTTGATTGGTCGAAAAACATGGCCGCCAGTGGGCAGGGCTATTTTGCATTATATGACTATAGTGAAAACTTAAAAAATCTTCTCCTCCAAAAGTGTCAGGCCGATTTTCAAATAATTTTGTAGAAATGTTCCTAGGGTGACCCTCTATCAGATTCCTTCAAGCCAAATTGATTGGTTGGAAACTAGGGCCTCCAGGGGGCGTGACTTATATAGCTAAAGTGAAAAAAAAAATCAGGTGAGCGGTCCAGGGGCCATCATGGCCCTCTTGTTTTATGGTCACAGCGAGTGGTATTTCGATTGTAACATGCAGTCAAATACTACTGTGTTTATACTCCGCATGTGTATAAGTAATTAAGCCAGGCAACCAGAAACAGGAATTTACAGTAGCCCGGTGGGCTTTCATTTTGAAAATGACTGTAGCCCGATCAATTATTGAGGTAGCCCGCAGGCTCCGGGCAATGGATTTGTCGGACACTGTCTATAAATAAAAAACTGTCTTTTTGCCTTAAAAATATGTGATTTGTATTTGTGCATGTAACAAAATGCCTGTTTTGTCCCAATTATATGTTTTTTATACTTGTGTATGGAGGAGTTTTTGCCAGATTGCCCTTATATTGTGATTTATATTTCTGTATGTACGCTGTTTGTCCCAATTACATGATTTATTCTTCTATATATGTAAGCATTTTGCCTGTTTCCTTAATATCATGTGATTTATATTTCTGTATGTAGGAGTTAGGTTTGTTTGCCCTAATATCCTGTCATTTATTATCTTCTCTTTTTTTCAAAGAAAAATAGTCTGGCTATTATGATACCCTTGTTGTCGTCGTCTTCACAAAACTTAGACCTTACCTCATAACTCAAAAACGTTCAACATTTTTAAATGAAACTTGGTACACATGTTCCTAGGAAGAATAGGCATGTCTATACCAAGTCAAATAACTGGCTTTAACAGTTATTCAGTAATGCCCCTTTTTCGACTTAAAAAAACAGACGAGCTATTGCGTTCCTCTGTGGCGTTTTTTTTTTTCTATATGTGGAAATTTTACCTGATTTCTCTAATACCATGTCATTTATATTTCTAAATGTAGTAGTTTTGCCCTTTTATCATATCATTTATATGTATATATGTAGGAGTGTTCATTGTTTGCCCTAATATCATATCTTTTGTATTTCTATATGTTGGAGTTTTGCCTGTTTGACTGAATATCTTGTCATTTACATTTCTTTATGTTGGAATTTTGCCTGTTTGCACTAAAATTGTGTCATTTATATTCCTTTATTTTGGAGGTTTGCTTGTTTGCCCTAAGATCGTATCATTTATATTTGTAGGAGTTTTGCCTGTTTGCCATGGTGGGACTGTTGACAGATTTCTCTCTCCAGATGGTGTTCTTTGTGACAGTGTTGAGCGTTGACATCAGGAGAATGGAGGTCAGTTTTATTGGTTTGGTCAGTCAACTGCAAGTATCTCTTGTCACTTAACTTAACCCTTTTTGTATCACCTGCCTTGGCAGGGAAACATAGAGATCACTTCTCCATCATCTGGCCATCTATCCATTGTGCTTTCATTTACTGACATATCGGCAGGGGGGAGACATAGAGATCACTTCTCCATCATCCGGCCATCTATCCATTGTGCTTTCATTTACTGACATATTGGCAGGCGACATTTGGGTTTCTTTGACCACTTTTGCCTAATACAGACACTAACTGATGTTTATACTGCAAACTTTTAAAACAATTGTGTGAAAAAAAGTCATAACTCCTATTCCCTGACTGATATCCCATTATTATCAAAATACCAAATATTTATCCAGGTGGTACTGTTTTATTCTAGAGGTTTTTACAGCAGATGATACTATCAAGTAAATGGTAAACCCTGTCCCACAAGAAATCTGTATCTGATGACTTTGAAAACATTTACAACTTATGAGCAATGAGAGTATTTTACTCCCCCCTTATCTCGAGCTCTGAATCGTCATAAAGGTTTATAATGTTATTGTCAAATTTGATATCCAAATCCACACAGATAATGCTTAGTAAAGGCCCATGGATGGGGCTATAATGTGGTAGTCTAGACTTATTTGAAAGTGAATTATTTTTGTTTTTTAATTTCAGCTGTCTGACTTACAGAACCGTAAAAGGGATCCTACAACTCAGTCTGGACCTCCTGCCATGGAACCTTACATCAAATGTCCTTTTAAATCCCAAGTCTTTGGTGAGAGACAAAGACTGTACCCATGTATTAATCTTACCTCTGGTATGAATCTCGTTTCTACTGACGATAAACCTGCATCGCCTAGAGTTTTACATGGGGACAGATTTTTCCAAAACCAGTCCTATTTTGACTTGCCAAGACGGCTTCGGTTGATTTATTTCTGGGCTAGCACTAGAGTTGTACAGCGCTTTATTATGGTGAGTTGTTAGCCTTTTCGCCGATACAGACGGCAGACTTAAAAATATTGAACAAAAAGAAGAAATGAGCAGGGGACTTGTTACTATAGAGTGTGCCTCCATCATAACTGGTTTAAGTTATTTGGATTGCATGCAGATATTTTAACGGCATTTGTTGATGAATTATGACAAGATTTAGGTTTAGTTTTAATAATGGTGACATCTGATTATTGTCCCCCGCTTTACGAAGTAAAACGTCGGGGACATTAAATCTCATTCGTCAGTCCGTCAGTCCCTCCGTCACGCTGTCACAAAAACTTTAACCTTGGTCATAACTTCTGAACCGTAATAGGTACTGCTTTCATATTTCACATGTGTATTCCTTGTGACAACCCCTTTCCATCAATACCATTTTTTTTGACCTTGTGACCTTGACCCTGGCGGGGGACCATAATTCTCTGAATTTGCTTGTTCAAGATGGAGTTTATTTCCCTTGGACTTCCACTGTTTTGTTTTCAATGCATAAAATGACTTTTTGTGTGTCGTTGTATTATGACAGCTGGATTTTTTTACAATTAAGCCACTTAATAACGGGGAATAACATTAATCTAAATAATTTTTCATATGCTAGTTAAATAATGGTACCAAGCCCCTGTCTGGTACTTGGCTAAAATAATTGGTTTCAGAAAAGTAGAACATGTTCGTGTCAAGATTGTCACATAAGTCAGAAGTTATTGGCCTTTTCAATATTTGAGTAAATATTAACAATTAATGAATTACTTACTTTTACTTTTATATGTAATATATAATTTGTTTCCCATAGAACTTTTGATACTGAAGTTCTATTCCAAATGATATTTATTAGCCATAAACAAACCCATGCTGATGCTTGTTTACCTACCACTCTATAGAACTACCATTCCCTTTTCAAAACTTCAATTATTATTACACTTGTATGTACTTTTCGCAGGTCTGTTCTGTAATATGGATATCGTTGATAGTATATAAAACAGGACTGGTACACCACCTGACTAATTCCTCGTTCAACATCAACGGCACACTTGTACCTCACACAGCTGCCGATTTAGAGCAGATCATTAAACAGCAGGTATAAAAAACATATTATTTTACCTTTTAACCAAGCCCCTGTAGCAGCGCCGGCTGTAAATCAATGGGTTGTGAGTTAAAACCCCAGCTTGGCCAATATTTCTTTCAGACGAGTGACAAAAGTCAATGCAACATGTGTCTTTTGTTTTCCACTAATGTGCTAACAGTCTATGAGGAAAAGCAGCAATTTGCTTGGAAAAATTCTGTGTTGAGTATTGGTGGGAGAAAGCCAGTAATCACATGGGTAGGTGAACTGGCCCCCATGATATGACTATAAATCTTGGAAAGAGCATAAAACTTCAATCAATCAATCAACTAATACAGATCCACAATCACAATAGCTTTGATCTAGGGTATGTGAGTTCAGATACCGATTCAGCCATTCATTTTTAGCTCCACTGGCTGAAAGCCAGTCGAGCTTATGTCATGGCGAATTGTCCGTTGTGCGTGCGTGCGTAAACTTTTTCCTTTAAACAACTTCTTCTCACTAACCACTTGGCCAATTTGGTTTAAACTTCATAGGAAGCATCCTCTCAATGTCCTCTCTTAAATTCCTTCAAATTTTTTTGATCCATCCATAATTCTGGTTTCCATGGCAACCAAAAGAAAAAAATAGTGAAAACTTAAAAAATCTTCTTCTCTGAAAGTGTCTGGCCGATTTTCAAATAATTTTGTAGAAATGTTCCTTGGGTGACCCTTTATTAGATTCCTTCAAGAAATGTTGATTGGTCGAAAAACATGGTCGCCAGAGGGCGGGGCTATTTTGCCTTATATAACCATAGTGAAAACTTAAAAAATCTTCTTCTCCGAAAGTGTTCAGCCGATTTTCAAATAATTTTGTAGAAATGTTCATTGGGTGACCCTCTATCAGATTCCTTCAAGCGATGTTGATTGGTCGAAAAATATGGCCGCCAGAGGGCGGGGCTATTTTGCTCTATATGACCATAGTGAAAATTTAAAAAATCTTCTTCTCCGAAAGTGTTGAGCAGATTTTCAAATAATTTTGTAGAAATGTTCTTTGGGTGACCCTCTATCAGATTCCTTCAAGCCATGTTGATTGGTTCAAAAATATGGCCGCCATGGGGTGGGGCTATTTTACCTTATATGGCTATTGTGAAAACTTAAAAAATCTTCTCCTCCGAAAGTGTCAGGCCGATTTTCAAATAATTTTGCAGAAACATTCCTTGGGTGACACTCTACAAGATTCCTTTAAGCCATGGTGGTTGGTAAAAAATATGGCCACTAGGGGGCAGGGCTGTTTGGAGATTTGATTTTTGCCTTATGGCCGTGGAGCGATACTGGCCCTCTTGGGCCTCTTGTTATATGATTGGCAAAAGTCGTTGTTGCTCAAGTCATTCTTCTTCCACCAAAGACTGCCTCGGTGGTGTAGTGGTAGAGTGTCTGCCTCGATTGCGGAAGGTCGCTGGTTTGATCACAAGTCGTGTTATACCAAACACTTTAAAATTGGTAGTAATGGCTGCCCTCCTTGGCGTTCAGGGTTGTGGGGTTCGCATTTACGACTGACTGGCTGGTCTCAGGATAAATGGACCAGTAGTACTGGTAACTTACCAAGGAAAAGCCATGATCTGACTAAAACATTTTTGATGATGGCGTAAAACACCAATCAATCAATCTTCCACCAAAGGACTGATAGTCTGTATGGAAAGGTAGCCTGTTGCCTTGGAAGCATATTATGTGGAATACCTGTGTGAGAGAGTCGGGAAACACATGGTATGATAAACTGGCAACCAGTTACTGAACTGATATACTGTTAAACACGCTGTTAAACTTCAACCAATCAACCTATTACAGAAAATTTGTAATGCCTTTTCATAAAGTTTTTTGTTAACCCTTTCCCTCATACGACAATTCTGCAGCAGATGACTTTGAACATATTTTGTCAAAATATAGAAAATCTCTATAATTAAATAGATGACCTATGACTAAAAGTGGTAAACATTGTGGCAAAAGGAGAAATTGCTCGTTTTGAGCAATTTCTTCTTTTGTCACTATGTTTTCAAAAAGCTGCTGCTGCAGAGTCGTCAGAAAGCATCTATATGAGGGAAAGGGTTAAGAACGCTGTTAAACTTTAAGAACGACTTTCGAAAATAACAAGGATAAAAACAAACAGCTTGAAATGAGTCTCTTCATGTTTGTTCATGTATACAAGTTAAGTAAATAAATTTGTTTACAGGAATTGACAAATACAAATGAACCAGGCAAAATAGAGGCTATATCCCCTGTGTCGTTATTCTGGCCAGGGGATGATGAACTACCAGGCTCTGTTAAACATTTGGATCTAGAAACATGGCGGAAACTTTCACATGGTCACTGGACCACCCTTTTTAGATATTACAATATTACCATAGCAGGAAAGTAAGTTATTTATCGATTTGCCTTTAAGCTGATATTTTAGCCCATCCATTTCTGAACAGTAGTTCAGATCAGCCTCTATATGATTTTGCTCCATCTTACAAGAAGCTACACATGTTGACAAGAACTGAATTTAAGTGATATATGAACAGTTTATACCATAAAGAGACTGCACGGATGCATAGGCTGATCTAGAACCTCACTGTTAACCCTTTTCCTTATATGACAATTCTGCAGCAGACGACTGAACATTTTTTGTCAAAAAATTGGTAAATCTCTGTAATTGAATGGATAACCTATGACTAAAAGTGGAAAATTTTGTGGCAAAAGAAGAAATTGCTCGTTTTGAGCAATTTCTTCTTTTGTCACTATGTTTTCAAAAAGCCATCTGCTGCAGAGGCGTCAGAAAGTGTCTATATGAGGGAAAGGGTTAATAACAAAAGCCAACTTGTACTATTTCCCATGGACGGGTTCACAGGATATTTTAGAGACGGTCTTTGTAAACATCCAGGAAAACGATGTAACATCTTGGAAACTGAAAGTACTATTTTGTTAACAGAATTAGTTGAAAACATTTTTTGAAAAAGGAGATATTGTTCAATTCCTTCTTTTTCCACCATGTTATAACCTTGTCTGCAGCACAGACTTCAAACGTCTGTATGAGGGAGGGGTTAAACTAGATTGATTCTCCATGATATTATGTATTAACCTTTTCCCACATATAGACGCCTCTGCACCACCACCTTTGTGATGTAGTGGTAGAGTGTGCTAGAGGTCGTGG
The DNA here is from genome assembly GCA_031761405.1 of Serripes groenlandicus. Classification (NCBI taxonomy): domain Eukaryota; kingdom Metazoa; phylum Mollusca; class Bivalvia; order Cardiida; family Cardiidae; genus Serripes; species Serripes groenlandicus. Next base: position 123,453,734 of record JASEVX010000004.1, on the reverse strand, counting down.
GTTGGATCCGCAGCCAGGTTATACAAAAGACTTTGAAAATGGTAGTAATTAATTTCCCTCCTTGGCACTCAGGATTGTGGGGTAAGCATTACGACTGACTCATTGGTGTCAGGATACATGAAGCGGTAGAACTGGTAACTAACCAAGGAACCACCATGATATTGATGATTATTGTTGAATAAAACATACCAACAAACAAATCAATTCTTTGTAGATACATCAGTATCTTGCCGTCTATCCACTTGTCCATTATCATACCACCAGAAGAGGCTGTCAGTCACAGAGTTCCCGAATTTAAGACAAAATGGCCACATCAAACCATTAAACCAGACATCCCTGAACCAGCAATTCAACCACCGAGTAAAACCAAAGACACATTAGATAAACCTCCTAAATTAGTCACCAGCTCGATAAACTTGGACAAGAAACAGCGCCTAAGGCAGCCAGAATCAAACACTCTTTCATCACAGATATTATCAGAACCAATATTTTTATCAGAAGAGTATATGAGTCAGTATTATCCTTATTTGGATGCTGAAAAGATGAAACAGTTTTATCCAAAGTCAAGACTAGAGTTTATAATAACCGTGTCATTAGGTTTTCTTAGTGTTATTTGCTTGACATATTTTATAATGGTGCTGTACCGATGTATGTGTTCTAAGAAGTATTCGAAGTGGAGAGCGTCTTGGAACAAAGTGCCAAAATATGGGAAGTCCAATAATTATTACAAACAGATTAAAGAGGCAGTACCCCTCGTTCTACATGGTCACCTACAGGTATGAGTTTAACTTCTCTACATCATTTAACATTTATAGACACATTTTTACACATCTGCAGGAGATGACTTTTGACAACAGTCTGGCAAAAGAAGAAGTTATCTTTTCAATAATTTAACTTTTATTCATAGAGATTCAATAATTTAACTTTTATTCATAGATTCAATAATTTAACTTTTATTCATAGAGATTATCTGGCACAGGCCAAGTCTGAGTTTGAGAGATTTACCATATTTTTGCCTACAAGTTTTCAAAGTCTTCTGCTGCAATATTGTTGTATGTGATAAAGGTTTAACGTAACATTGATGTAACATTCGTTACAGCGAGCGTGATTAATATAAGCTGTAAGGTTGTTTCACAATCAATGTAAAATAAATAAGTTTAAAAACTTGTTAATTACACTTCTACAGAGAACTAGGTAAGGAGGAGTAAATTGGTCTATTCCAACCCATTTTTTCTCTTATGACTCAACCAAACAATGTGTTATTGGTACTACAAAAGAATCGTACGCACAACATAGGGTTTGAGTGTCACAAATGGGTTTGGAATTTGAAATTGTCAGTATATCTAGAGCTCTGCTTCTAATTTGGTCAGAAGACACAGGCAGACGACAGTGAAACCTCACCTGTTGTTAAAACCCTTTCCCACATGTATATAAACGCTCTCTGATGCCTCTGCAGCAGACGACTTTTGAAAACATTGTGACAAAATGAGAAATTGTTCAAAACTTTTTCAATAGCCATACTTACTTTTATGGAGATTTTCCAAAATGTTGGCTAAATGTGTTCAAAGTTGTCTGCTGCAGATTTGCTGTATGTGAAAAAGGGTTAAAAAAAAAAAAAGAATTGCAAAGAAGCCATTATTAGAAGGGGTTGTAATTTCACCCTTTTCATATCATAGTACTCAATTCAACCTAGTGCTGCAGGTTCTTTAACCCTTTCCCACATATAGACGCTTTCTGATGCCTTTGCAGCAGATGACTTTTGAATGACCAGCAATTTCTTCTTTAGCTTTTAACTTTTTTCATTAATTATACCTTCATTACTAGGGATTATCAATATTTTTGTCCAGATGTTTTCAAAGGCGTCTGCTGCAGATTTATTGTATGTGGGAAAGGGTTAAAGAATAGCTTCACCCTGTTTATTCTGTTGAATACCTACGATATTGGGCCTTGAGGTCAAAATAAGAATATTAACATAACACAACTCAAAATTCAAGCTTTTATTCCGACCGCCTTCTTCAGAAACTAAATTAACAAAATAAATTCAGTTCCTAAAAAAGATTGTCAGGCCAAAAAACTGAATGTTAAGTTCAATTACATTTAAAATATTAATTCATAGACGCCCATGGTAAACAAGATTAAATTAGACAGTTCATTAGCTAATAGTACAAGTAATATACAAACAGTGTATATCTTGATAAGACAGTACAGATGCTCATATTGAGCAATTTCTCCTTTTGCCATAATATTTTCAACTCTATTCGATAATCATACTTCTATTTTAGATATAGTCCATATTTTATCCCAAAGTTTTCAAACTTGTCTGCTGAAGATTTGTCGTATATATGGAAAAGCAAAAATAAGAGAGTTATAATTTGTCAATGATCTGTTTACTCCCCCTTATCTATGCATCTTAACGTCTTAATAGAAACAACGGTAAGATCTCTAGAAAGGGGGAGTCTTGTATATTCTAAACTCCTTATTTTACCTCCATAACCTACATTGTGGGTACTCAAATTATTCGGTTTACTGAATCAATTCTTTTGAGTACCCACATTATAAGTTTTAACGAGTGCTAACAGAGATATAATGGAAGACCTGTTTACACTTCCTTATCTAGTCCTCTGAACTGTAAATAACCGTGTCGTTTCAGGATCTCGAGTGTTTGGTGACGGATGGTAGTGTCATTGTCAGTTCCTGTTTGGGCGGCCAACTCAGAGTGTGGGACTCGTTCACTGGGGAATGCCTGCATATTATGCAGAGAAAAAGGTAAATAGATATTTGTAAATGTGACATTTTTTCCTGTGATTTAACTATATATCTGCCTATACTGATACAATCTTTCTTGTTTTGTAAGGCTGTTTATTTTATTAGGACGTTAGGTTGTTTTCAACATTATTTCAGTTATATCATGACAACAAAACTCTTATTCCTGTTCCCTGGGTAATCAAACTAGTATTAAGCTAGGAAATTTGCCTTGCCCAATGGCACTCCACTATGACCGCTGGGAACTTTCCTGTAAGGCAGAGGAACACTTAGGGATCATTACTCATTTGTTTGGCAAGCTTGAACTTTGGTCAAAGTGATTTGTGATTTGCATGTGATGCATGAGTTCCTTCGAAAACTGTTTACCCATCCTCATAAAAACATTATTCACATTTGAATACATCATAGTAAAATAATAAAATGGTCCAACTCCTTGTTCACCTTCAATCTGTTCACAGTTTTTTCTAGAAACATTTGAGAAAGGGGACAGCTCTAAACAATATCATAAAGAATATTAAATAATCTGTAGAGTATGTTTGCAAATAGAACCCTTTCCTATGTGTAGACCTATTTTGACAAATTTGCACCAGTCAACTTTCGTAAAATATTGTGGAAAAACCTAGTTGTCCTTTTTCCACAATGAATTTTAACTTTTTAATAATTGTATTTTCATATTAAGAGGTTTTCCATATGTTTATCTCAATGTTTCATTACTTAACCCTTTCCCACATATAGACGCTATCTGACCCCTCTGCTTCAGACGACTTTTGAAAACATTGTGACATAAGGAGATATTTCTCAAAACTTTTTACAGTAATTATACTTTCATTTGTAGAGATTTCCATGTTTTTGCTGAGATGTTTTCAAAGCAGTCTGCTGCAGATTTGCTGCATGTGGGAAAGGGTTAATAAAAATCTTCAGTTTCCTACAGTTCTCATTTTCCCTTCAGTGCTTCTCCACCAATGAAGAGGAAGCCATGCGAAGGAAGAAATGTGGAAGACAGTGAACAGGATCTTTATTCCGAGTACCACGGTGTCCATAGCAACCAGTCAGTTGACAGCACCAACCGCTATCTGTACAGTTCTGTTGAATCACATGACCCAGCTGGTCCTCGGCACAGAAATGTTGAAATAGTTGAGGCAAAAGTGAAAGTGGAACCTGCCGCAAACAGATTTGAAGGGTTCCCAAATCTTCATACTACAATAGACACAAACTTTCTGGCACAGTCCAAGACTACAAAGCCTACAAGTGTGCAAATTGAAACTGTTAAAAAAGAGATACCTCCTGATGCAGGTGAAGTGGAGAACGGAAATGGAACATGGTCGTCTGATGATGTTGGATATAACTTTAAGGAAAGATTTGACGAGGTTTATCAAGAACATAATAAGTTTATGGAGGAGAAAAGACAGAATGAGGAACAGGATTCCTCGACACAGTCTACACGTGCAATGAGGTCCAGAAGCTGGAGTGAAGGTATATACAGAGCTTAACCCTTTCCCGCATATAGACGCTTTCTGACGCCTCTGCAGCAGAGGGCTTTTTGAAAACATAGGGACAAAGGAAGAAATTGCACAAAACGTGCAATTTCTCCTTTTGCCACAATGTTTTCCACTTTTTGGCATAGCTTATCCATTAAATTAAAGAGATTTTCTATTTTTTGACAAAACATGTTCAAAGTCGCCTGCTGCAGAATTGTTGTATGAGGGAAAGGGTTAAGATAAGAAGGAGTAAACTGGTCTTATTCCAACAATATCTCTCTTATGACTACATTAAACCCTCCTTATGTTGTGGGTGCTCAAAAGAATCATCTCACTGAGACGATTCTTTTGAGTACCCACAACATAGGGTTTGGTGGTCATATAAGGATTTGAGGATTTGAGATACTCATCTTATCTAGAACTATTACAATTCAGAGCTCCAGATAAAGAGTGTATTGCAAGTTCTAAAATCCTTATTTGACCTCAAAAACCTATGTTGTGGGTACTCAAAAGAATCGTCTCAGTGAGGTTTTATTGAGTGCTTACAGAGATATCGTGGAAGCAAGACCTGTTTACTCCCCCTCAAATAGTCTTATATAATTTGTTATCAAGATAATGACCATATAATTAACTAAGCCACACATAATAGGAGTTTTGAAATAAGCCCTTTCCCACATACAACAAATCAACATTAAGACGTCTTGGAAAACATTTGAGCAAGTATTTGGAATATATCTATAAATGGAAGAATTATTGCATAAAGTTGAAAAACAAATATGAGACTTGCTCAGTACAGTTCTTTAAAATATTTCCACAAAGAGATAATTATGTGACTTTTAATGAATCAGGCAAACAAGATAGGACCATCAAGGTCCCTAATTTTTCCTCATTTAAATGTGTGATTAATCTGTTTAATCTGTGCTCAAGTATCTGATTGCTCAGAAACGAATTTGTTCTCCAAATAATTGACTTATCTGAAGTCTTATTTGGAGCATAGAGTTTGTTTCTGAGCACAGAGAACGTTTTCAGAGTTTTATAGTTTCGGTCACTGAGTATCAACTGATGATAACTTAGTGGTTAATTGAAGAAAAGAGTTTATGTAGGCCTCTGCATTTAAACCCTTTCCCACATACAACAGCTTGGCAAAAATATTAAAAATCTCTGTAAATGAACATATTATTATTGAATAGAGTTGAAATCATTGTGGCAAAAGGAGAAATTGATCAATTATGAGCAATTTCTCCTTTGTCAACAATGTTTTCAAAAGTCGTCTGCTGCAAAGGCATCAAATAGCATCTGTATGTGGGTTAATACTTTAGTATCTGTGACTATTTACAGGTGACCATAGTTCATCCAAGGACCATCCAGGGTCGGATGGATCACCCCCATCGGTTTGGTGTTTGGCCTGTAAAGGAAATCTAATCATCGCTGGTTGTGGAAATGGCAAATTAGAGGTAAACTGACATACGAAATCTTTTAAAAGATATATGGGATTTTTAAGTTGCGATCCTTTGCAGTCTGACACAAATGAATCTCTTCTTTGAACCTCTGTCCGCCACTCTTTCATTAATTGATGCCAAGCCCCAGTAACTCAGTCGGTAGCTGCGTGGGCTATCAATCCAGAGATTGTGAGTTCGAACCCCAGCTCGGCAAGCATTCTTTCCGACGTTTGACAAAAGTCACTTTGACATTTGTCTTCCACCAATGGGCTTACAGTCTATGTGGAAAAGCAAGGAAATATATGAGTACCGTATATACTCAGTTATAAGTCGCCCTCGTCTATAAGTCGCACCCCCTACTTCGAGGCCTAAAGTCTATGGTTTGATGATTGACCCTCTTATAAGTCGCAGTTAGATTTTTGATTTTTTTCACGTCAAAACCCTATGACAAGCAGCGAGATATAACCCAAGTCATCATGATCGAGCATCAGATTTTTTGTTTAAAACATTCATATAATGTCCAATTAGTTTTATGTAAGCATTGATTTATAGTCTAAATAGATTTTACTATCATAAGAAGCGAGATATATAACCTTAAGTCATCAAGATCGAGCATCAGCTTTTTGTTTACATTATTTGAACATACAATGATGTCCAACTAGTTTTAATTTGTTTTATCTAAAGAGATTTACTGGGGAATACATAAACCGGTTTTGTCCGGTCACAAAAGGCCCCAGGTTATGTGAAAACACACTCGTCTTGATTAACCCTTTGTTTTATCTATGGTAATATAGCTCTCATTTATGGAGTTTATTCCCGATATTGTCAATTTGTTTCCAAGGTCGTTTGCTGCAGATTTGTTGTATGCGGGAAAGGGTTAACTGAAGGGGTAGAGGGTAGATGGAGGGAAAAATCGGCGTTGCATAACTGAAATTAATTCGCATACAGTGATAATCTGCTAACTCAGATTAAATTCTTCCTTTTCCCATGATGTTTCTGAGGCAGCTGAAAACTGTTGAAAACAATGCTAATGTCCCCTTTGTTTGATAATATAGCTTTCGTTTATGGAGTTTGTTTACCCTTTTTAATAAAAATCCACGGTACAGCGACCTCAATTCTAACAGTCAAATAATTCTAACACAACTGTCGCGTGTAAACCACACAGGTTTAAATTATCATCAAGCTAAAGGTGTTACATGTAAAATTACCCGAGGTCAAATTCTGCAGACGTGTACGTATTAGAGTGGGTAAAAACCGATAATTGCATTGTTAGCAGTTTGTATTTAATACACTTTAGCTACAGTTATTGTCTTTGTTACGACTCTCAAATACTGCAGATGTATCACAGTGGTAAAAGCCGATAATTGCATGTTTATCAGGTTTTACTTAATACACTTTAACGTCAATTATTGACCGTGTTAAATCACCCCGTGTGTAGTCTTGGGATTGTTTGTGGATTAATTATGACAATTTTGGTCCGACTTTTTTATCTCTTTAATTGGATCTGTGTTTGTTTTTTGCTTTCTAATGGTTTAATTTGGTACCATCACCCATGCAGGCCAAAATCACGGTGAAATGGGTCTTGTCGTGGCCATTATTATGGCTTCTTTTTATCACCTTCTGCAAACATAGACTTTCTAATTAAGATAGTTTGACAGCTACGTGTGTACGTGTCTACACAATGACAAATTATCACTTTCCCGCATGCAACAATTATGTACAAGGCTACGTTGAAAACATCAAGGCAAGAAACATCGTGGATAAAGGAGAAATTGCTTATTGCAAGCAATTTTGAGTTAGCATTAACATTTCAAAATTCGGATGGGAAGCCTCAATATATGGTAATAAGGGTTAATAAGGGTTACAAATCAATGACTTTTTGTTTAAAATAAAAACAACACTTTATCCTGAAATATAAATTAAAGTTTATTACATTATTTTTTCAATCACATATAAAGTGACATACGACCTAGTAACAGTATTATGGTCTGTATATTTACGCATCTGGACTTGAGCTCCGCAATTTATATTTTCACAAAATTCAAAATGGCTTCCAATCGAGCTAAAATCGAAACAATAACTTGGAACAAATGACTTTTTAAATGTACATTCATAAGTTATATATTTTTTCTAGTGTTTGTTTTTATAAACAAATCAATTCTATAAGATATGTTTCTTTCAATCAAACTTGATTTATTCTGTTAAATCATCATTTAAGTCGCCCTTTTTATCAATGACCGGCCTGCACAGTTTTTGACGATCGGTGAATTGGAGGGTAATTTTTTCTGAATTTTTGCTTGACCCTCTTATAAGTCGCTCCCCCCACTTCACTTTCGATTTTGAAGGTAAAAAAGTGCGACTTATAACCGAGTATATACGGTAACTGAATTTTTTTTAAAAATGGGGTTAAACCCCAATCAATCAATTGATTTATTGATGACTGGCCAGCAACACCTCTGTCCCTTAGAACGCTTTTGTGTTGATTATGACATGGATTATTATCCCCCGCTTTTTCGAAGAAAAAAAGGGGGGTTATTAATTTCGGTTTGTCCGTCTGTCTGTCTGTCACACTTCGTTTCCGTGCAATAACTGCCATTAATGTGAACCGTTTTTTTTCAAACTTGGTAACAAGGTTAAATGCCTTAAGGGCTAGGCCAAGTTCGATCGTCATTTTCGGCGGACTATATTCGGTGGAGTAATGGCAAAAAATGTCGTTTGTTGCTGTTTCCGTGCAATAACTGCCACAAATGGGAACCTTTTTTTTTTTCAAACTTGGTAACAACGTAAAATGCCTTAAGGGCTAGGCCAAGTTTGATCATCACTTTCGGTGGAGTTATGGCCCCTTGATTAACAAAAAATGTCGTTCGTTGCTGTTTCCGTGCAATTACTGCCACAAATGTGAACCGTTTTTTTTTCAAACTTGGTAACAAGGTTAAATGCCTTAACAGCTATGCCAAGTTCGATCGTCACTTTTGGCGGATTTTATTCCTACAATATTTCCTGCAAGCGGGGTATATAAATTTCATGAATTTGCTTGTTAACAGCAAATATCGGTGTTGGCCAGAACGACTATATTTGAGTCACTTTTCCTTGGCAGGGTGACACATAGTGATCACATCTCCATTGTCTATCCATTTAACTGTTCTTCAAGCTATTACTTAGTTTGTCTGGAGTTACCTGCCCCTACCATTACATTATAGAGTCAGGCATACTACAATAACTATAGAGACAACCATTTGTAGACTTACCAGTTTAACCTAGTTTGTATCAGTCCACTGTAGAGTTTATGTAATTCAATTGTATATTTACTAATTAACTATAATAGCCATAAGGAGAGATGAGTTATATAGTCGTCATTGTTGGTTCATGTAATGCATACTAATTTACTATATATGTGATAGCTATAAGGGGAGATGACTTATATAGTGGTCAATGTTGGTTCATCTCAGTCATACTAATTTACTATATATGTGATAGCCATAAGAAGAGATGTCTTGTATTATCTTCATTGTTGGTTCATGTAAGTCATACTAATTTACTATATATGTGATAACTATAAGGGGAGATGACTTATATAGTGGTCATTGTTGGTTCATCTCAGTCATACTAATTTACTATATATGTGATAGCCATAAGGGGAGATGATTTATATAGTCGTCATTGTTGGTTCATGTAAGTCATACTAATTTACTATATATGTGATAGCCATAAGGGGAGATGACTAATATAGTCGTCATTGTTGGTTCAGGGACTCACTATAACTTATCTTCGTTATTTTGGTTTCAGTTTTGGGACTCGACTACAGGTGTTTTAAAATGTCTGTATGGGGAATGTAAGAGTGGTGTGACGGCTGTCAATTTGGTGGGGAAACGTGTGATAGTAGCGAGACTGGACGGTTCCCTGGACTTTCTGGAATTGGAAACTTACCAGGGTCCAAGGATTGCCACGCCCCTCTCTCCCAGCAGCTTACATAGGAAGATGAAAGGTTGTTTAACATTCTAGTCTTTATGTATCTTATAATCCTTTTTGTTAACTTGTTAATTGTTTACTTGATATTAATCCTTTACCACAAACAACGAATCTTCAGCAGATGAGTTTGAAAATACAGAAGCCAAAATATCGAAAATGTCTAGAAATTAGAGTATAATTAAAGAATAGAGTTGAAAACATCGTGGCAAAAGAAGATATGTTCATTGTGAGCAACTTCTACTTTTGCTTCAATGTTTGCAAATGTGTCTAAATGTTGGAAAGGGATAACATTTTGCTTCAAAATGCAAGTTGTGGCATATTGTTTTGGCGCTCAGGATTACCAGGATTGCAGTACAACTTAAGCCCTGGTGTTTTAGAAAATCTTGTCCGCAGTACTGATAATTTACTTGGGAAACTCCATGATACTAAAGAAAGTTGGTATAAAACACAAAACAAACAAACAAAATGAATATCTGCTTTGAAAATATTCAGGGCACCAATTAGGACATTTTGAAATTTGGAATTCTTATTTTTACAAACTGCTGAAAGTTTTGTGGGGAAAGGATGAATTGGATTAACTCGGACACTTAATACAGATTACATATATGTGAAATAAGACAATTTTAGTCATTTGTGTTAAAATCAGAAAAAACAAAATAATTAGCATATTGCCGACCTCCAGTATCTGAGTCGGTGTTTACGTGAGCTGTCAATCCAGGGGTTCTTTACAATGTTTGACAAGAGTCACTGACAAGCGTAAATCCGTCTTCCAACAACTTGCAAACAGTCTATGTGGAAGAGCTACCAGTTGCTTGGAAAAAATGTTTTGTGAAGTACTGGTGTGAGAAAGCCAGTAAACACATGAGTACATGAACTGGCCGCTGTGATTTGACTGAAATAGTGTTAAAAACATCCGTAATCCCCAATCAATCAATTATGAGAACATTATAGTTTATATAATGGTCTCGATAGCAGACACCTGCAATGATTATGTGTTTAAATATTAGTATTTATTTCAAAAATAAGGTCATTCAAGACACCTCAGTCATTCACGGACAGGCAGTGATGATGCCAGACTGTGGGATGAGATTATACACTGTAGGCAAGTGCAGCATACACCGGCCCATCAGCGTCCTATCACAGTACTACAGAGTGAAGGTGGTCGCATTGTATCCGGCAGTCAGGATTTTACTTTAAAAGTAAGGAAAGTGTATAGAGTCCTACATAAGGAGGAGTAAAAAGAGCTTTCGCTGTGGTTAATGGTTATCTCTTATTTTTTATTAGCCGAGTCTAGGTAGCTCAGTCGTTAGCGACGCGGGCTGTTAATGCAGGGGTTTTGAGTTTGATTCCCAGCTCGACCAATATACTTTCCAACGTTTGACAAAAGTCGATGTGACATGCGGTTCCACCAATGGGCTAATATTCTATGTTGAAAAGCAGCCAGTTGCTTGGAAAGTATGTTGTGTGGAGAAAGCCAGGAAACAAATGAGTAGGTAAACTGGCGGCCGTGATAAGACTGTTTAAAACGGCATTAGACCTGATCAATTAATCAATATCTCTATTATTACTCAATTGAAGGTTATGTTAAAGGTATAAAAAGGAATCTCCTTCAAGTAGAGCAGGTTGACTATTAGGGATCACTTCTCTATTGTCTGTAGCAACTTAGGTTGTCATTCCAGGTTGCAGTTATGTGACTGAAACATTGTTTAACCCTTTCCCTCATACGACAATTCTGCAGCAGACGACTTTGAACATATTTTGTCAAAAAATAAAAAATCTCTGTAATTGAATGGATAACCTATGACTAAAAGTGGTAAACATTGTGGCAAAAGGAGAAATTGCATGTTTTGTGCAATTTCTTCTTTTGTCACTATGTTTTCAAAACGCGGTCTGTTACAGAGGCGTCAGAAAGCATCTATATGAGGGAAAGGGTTAAACGATGTTAAACCCCAGTCAAGCAATCGTCTGTTTTTCACATCTTTGACTATGGTCACAGATTATTTGCTCTTCCTACATGTGTTCTTCAATCTGTTTTGGTTAAAACACTTTTTGGAAAATAAGAAACTGCTAAAATTAGAAACATTTTTGTTCTTTTCACATAAAACTTGTCAAAATTTATCTTATTTTAGTTTCAGTTCATACAATTTTCCATATATATGATAATGTAATATATCTCTCTTATTACCTTACCAAGCCCGATCCTATGGGTTGTCAATAAGTTTTATTACAGAAACATTAATTAATCAGATTTATCCTCATAGGAGAATTAACCCTTTCCCTCATACGACAATTCTGCAGCAGGAAGACTTTGAACATATTTTGTCAAAAAAATGGAAAATCTCTATAATTGAATGGATAACCTATGACTAAAAGTGGAAAACATTGTGTCAAAAGGAGAAATTGCACGTTTTGTCACTATGTTTTCAAATAGCCGTCTGCTGCAGAGGCGTCAGAAAGCGTCTATATGAAGGAAAGGGTTAAATAACACATTATACACCCTCACCTTTTACACCGAACCGCTGATACTGTTTAACCCCTCTCCTCATACAAAATACAACATATCTGAAACAGACGGGACTTTGCTTTGAAAACATTTAGTCAAAAATATGTAAACTCTTATTAAATGAAAGATTGTTGAATAAAGTTGAAAACATTGTGGCAAAAGGAGAAATTACTAAGTTTCAAAAGTTGTCTCCGGTAGAGATATTGGAAATGGTTTAACTAATATCATTTAGTTATGTTTATTTCAATTCTTTCAAATTTCAGGTATTTCGGTTAGAAGATTATCGTTGCCTATACACTCTTCATGGTCACACTGGAAGCATTACAGCTCTCTATATGGATAAGGTAGGATGATTGTGATGTATTACTTGACTGGGTAAAGATAGGTGTTATGATGTGCATGCAGCTTCATAAATTTTGCTATTTGAGCCATTCCACGAGAAAACCAACATTGTTGACTTTGCATAAAGTATTGACCTGGATTAGCCTAAACATACCCGCAGGCTTATCGGGGCAGACACTTTACACCTCCTGTGGATTTTCTGTGGTTACTCGGAAAGTGTCAGCCCGGATTAGCCTGCACAGTCTGATATAGGTGGATACATTGCGCAGAGTCTATAATGTTGGTTTTTTCGTTGAATGGCTCATTTATTGTGAGAATGTACACATAGTGTTAGATAAATGACGCACAATTTAAAAATGTGATTTAAAAGACATGTCCTCATGACATACATCATAGTTCAAATGTCAATATTTGGTGAATATGGTCATTCCATAGCGAATTCCAGGAATATCAAGATAAAAGTGTTGAGTTTATCAGCCAACAAAAAGAGTCTGACCTGACTCTATACTGCTGGCTCAGACTTCACAAAGTTAAAGGGACTGAACACCATAATGGTCCAAAATCGTTATATTTTGTACTCAAAAGAATTCTCTCAGTGAGACGATTCTTTTGAGTACCCACAATATAAGATTTGCTTTAATAATAAGAGAGAAATTGTGGGAAAGAGAGCAGAATACCCCTCCTTATCTGGACCTCTGAGCAGACACCTGTTATCAGCAGCCAAGAGCTGCCTCGGTGGTGTAGTGGTAGAATGTCCGCTTCGGGTCCGGGAGGTTGCCAGTTCGATACCCAGTAAGGTCATACCAACGACTTTAAAAATGGTAGAAATGGTTTGCCCGCCTTGGTGCTCAGGACTGTGGGGTTATTATTACGACAAACTCCCTGGTGTCAGGATTAATGGACCAGACATACTGGTATATTACCCTGAACAATTGTTGAAAGCAGCGTAAAACACCATACACACAAACAAATCAGCAGCAGTTTCGAATTTCCCCTTGTTGGCTGATGAATGCAAGTTGGACTATTTTTAATAATTAAAAAATATTTCAAACAAAATAAAAATTAAATATCTTGGGAGTATGAAAGGGAAACAACAATAGCTTCTGTGTGTCGGCTATATTTGCAATTATCTTTTTCCATATATAGACGCTTCTTGATGCCTCTGCAGCAGACGACATCTGAAAACATTGTGGCAAAAGAAGAAATGTTTCCAATTCTATTTGATGATTTAACTTTATTTGTGGTGGTTCTTGTTTCACATTTTTGTTGTGATGTTTTCAAAGACATCTGCTGCACATTTTGTTGTTTATGGGAAAGTGTAAAATTAATTCACTTGTATGTTTTGTTTTGTTGCAGATATCCCCGTATGCTGCAGTAAGCGGGTCAGCTGACGGTACAGTACGCTTATGGGATCTTCTCACGGGGTCGTGCGTTCACAAGGTCAGAAGTCATGATGGTACCATTGTCGGGTTGACCTGCACGGAGGCCTACATCATCAGTTCGGGCCTTGATGACCGACTGTGTGTGTGGGAGAGAAAACGAGGGCATTTGTTGTATTCCGTTGACATGGAAACATCCTGCGGAAGCACCATGGCGATGTTGAACAGTAACTTTCTCGTTACAGGTGGAGAGGTTGGTTTCTTACTTATATTAATTTCTCTTTCTTTACATGTTATTTATTATAGTTAAATTTGATTGAGTTTAACATTTGACCTGATGTTAGTAATGTCATCTGCTTTGAAAATATCATAGAAATTTGTTAGCAGTTTAACCCTTTCCAACATGCAGACATTTTCTGACACTTTGCAGCAGACAACTTTTGAAAACATTGTGGTATTATACAGGGTTATCAAAATAATTTGTTATAACAGATCAAATGAAGAAAGTAACTGATCAGGCTGGGGGTCAGGTCAAGGGCAAAGCCCTTGTAGTGGGCCCATGGGAGCAAACTAACAGATCAAAGAGCAATTTTAAAAGATGATTTTGATCGGCAATCGGTTAGTTTTGACAACCCTGGGTATAGTATGTTATGATTATTGAATAGAGTTGAAATCATTGTGGCAAATGGATGAATTGCTCATAACGCAACAAAATATTTAACCCTTTCCCTCATATAGATGCTTTTTGATGCCTCTGCAGCAGACGGCTATTTGAAAACATAGTGACAAAAGAAGAATTTACACAAAACATGCAATTTCTCCTTTTGACACAATGTTTTCCACTTTTTGTCATTGGTTATCCATTCAATTATAGAGATTTTCCATTTTTTGACAAAATATTTTCAAGTCGTCTGCTGCAGAATTGTCGTATGAGGTAAAAGGTTAATTCAAAATATATGACCGGACCACTTTTGGGTAATCTCAATGTGATAAGGCAAGAGCTTTTCAAAAGTGAAAATCTCTCAAACTTTGAACAGATAGAGTTTTCGCTGTGGTTAAAGGAAACTGCTTTAGCAATTGTGTAACTGCATAAACACTTAATTTTCAATGTTGCATTTGAAGCCTCTGTTATAGACAATTTTTTAAAACATTGTGAAAATAGGAAAGAGAACTGCTTTAGCAGGTGTGAATCATTATCTGTATAAGGTAGAATTTCAACACATTTATTTCAGGGTTCCTTATTTTTATGGGACATCCACAAAGGAGAGTTAGTGAGGATTATAGAACTCCATCACAGAGACAAGATCGCTTTTATACATCACATACAAGCTCTGGAGAACTCCACCATTGTCTGTGACTACGGGAACGATATCAAAGTCATCCATTTTCCAGTTGTCCTCGAGAAACGGGAGTAAAGGATAAAAATCATAATGAGTTAAAGGACATTTCATAGCGTTCAAGTAAATGTACTGAACAATAACATTCTCATAAGACAATATTTGGTGCCTTTTGTGCTGATTATTTTTTAAAACAGTGGTAATTGAAGAAATTTGTAAAAATTATAATTTTCCTTTTCCCCCACTGTTGGTGACTCAGTATTATAGTTATGCTTCCATTTTACCAGATTATTTAACCCTTTCCCTCATATAGACGCTTTCTGACGCCTCTGCAGCAGATGGCTTTTTGAAAACATAGTGACAAAAGAAGAAATTGCACAAAACATGCAATTTCTCCTTTTGCCACAATGTTTTCCATTTTTCGTCATAGGTTATCCATTCAATTATGGAGATTTTCTATTTTTTGACAAAATACGTTCAAAGTCGTCTGCTGCAGATTTGTCGTATGAGGGAAAGGGTTAAGCCAGTGCATGAGAAAAGATACAAATTTGCAATTCTGAGCATTGTAGGTTCATTGTAGGTTCATTGTAGGTTCACTGTAGGTTCAGATCATCTTATCCACCTGCTCAGACTTATTAGAATCTACACAAGTTAATGTGAGCTTGCTTGTGTAAGTAATATGTGAACAGTTTAGATCGTGATCAGACTGTGTGGATGCACAGGCTGATTTGGATCTATTCTTTTCACAAAACCTAACTTGTACCTGTTTTTATGCACAGGCACATATTATGTCTCCGTTAGATGTTTTTAGAACAAAGGATTATACAATATCAGTAAAACAAGACTTTTTATACCCCCAGATAAGAAATATATGGTGGCTATATTGGAGTCACCCTTTTTGTCGGTCCATCTGTTGACACATTTTGTCCAGGCTATATCTCATTATCCTGTGGTTTGATTTCAATGTTATTTCATGAGGCTTATAAGTAACAAGATTAGTTTTGCGTATAACTTGCATGTTGCACAGAGATACATTTTTAAGGAGTTAAGTCCATTTATTGGTTGTTGTTTTTCATGCATATCTTTGGTCCCCACTACTTCTTGGCATCTAGTTTTCAATTTAACTTCACAATACTATTTAGTACCAAGTCTAGTTGTGCATATTGTCAACACCTTGTGCTTGGATAACTTGCCCTTTAATGTGATTAAATTTGTAATATTTGTCTGCATTATTTTCCAGTAACCATTTGTCCAAATTCAATGTAACTTCACAAAACTCATGAATACCAAGCCTATTTGTGCATTCTATTTCGTCATACTCCCTTTCGGTCTGAAATGAGCACACAATTAATTCCTCAGTGAGTCTTTGTCTCATAGAGTTTCATTCAAACATCAACTTAACAAAGGTAAGTCTCCTTTAAATTTTCAATTTCAATGGCATGTTAGAAATCAGAGTTTTCAGGGAGCTATGGTTGTCTGTGTATGTCTTGACAACTATTAACCATCGATCGCAAAGACAGCATCTCGGGTATTCATTATCTTCAGACACTATTCTTGTTATGGTTCAACAGGTATTTCATTTCTGAATGGCTAAGGTCATAAACCATGTGACTGCTTTCCAAAACTGTATTTTTAGCTTTTAGATTTAACACTTTGCCACATACAGCTTCTTTTTGACGTGTCTGCAGCAGATGACCTTTGAAAACATCGTAAATTTTCTTTAAGTTATAGAGAATTTCCATAATTTTACTAAACATCTTCAAAGTGGTCTGCTGCAGATTTGTTGTATGTGGATAGGGTACTTTTTTCTCAAATGTTTGTCTTTGTATTGTTCTACACTTGACAGTTGCTGTTCAAGCAAAAGATATAGTTGGGTCAGATGGATCTTTCAAAATATAAATACTAAATGTTGTTTTTGTTCTAAGCTTGAATGCCTGAGAGCTTATAATTGCAGTTATAGATAAATTGCTGACCCCAACACATAGGTTTTTCTGAAACAGCCTTTAAGGCTACTGTCTCAATGTTTCGAGTCTAAAACTAAGTATTCTTAACCCTTTCCCTCATATAGATGCTTTCTGATGCCTCTAGAGCAGACAACTTTTGAAAACATTGTGACAAAGGTGAAATTGCTCATGATGAACAATTTCACCATTTGTCAACTGTATTAAATAATTAAACTGTCATTAATGGAGATTTTTCACATTTTTGATGTTTTCATCTGCTGCAGATCTGTTGTATGTGGGAAAGGGTTAAAATACTTTTGAAAGTTTCAAAAAGTAATTTTAGTTGAAAAACATAATTTTCAATATGGAAATATTTCAATATCTTGTAATGTAATTTCTTAGTCTTTTGATTTATGATAATTGTTTGTCTGGTTAACTCTTCACCCTGTTGGGTCATTTTGCACATTTTCAGCTTTACAAAATGAATATGCTTTCAAATGATCCTGAAAGTGAATTAAATCTTTCATTTTTTGTGCTTATGTGGACATTTAAATAGTTTTATTTGAAAGTTGTGGCCATAAATAGTGAAATGGTCCTTTAATACTTTCCGACATATAACAAATCTGCAGCAGACGTCTTTGAAAACATCTAAGCAAAATTATGGAAACTCTCTATAAGTGAAAGTTTTTAAAAATATTAAATAGAGTTGAAAAAGAAGGAGTTGTTCATCATGAGTAATTTCTCAATTTGCCAAAATGTTTTCAAAAGTCGTCTGCCCTAGGGAAAACAAAAGGCGTCTGTATGTTGTAAAGGGTGTAAAGTAAGCTAGTCTCATGCACAGTCAGTGATATGTGAAAGGGGAATAGTTACTTTAACCCTTTCCCACATCATAGACGCTTTCTGACACCTGCAGCAGAAGACTTTTGAAAACATCGAGCCTAAAGGAGAAATTGCTCAATACGAGCAATTTCTCATTTTGGCACAATATTTCATCTTTATTCAAAAGTTATACTATCATATAAAGAGAATTTTCATAGTTTTGCCTAGATTTGTTTAACCCTTTCCCTCATATAGACGCTTTCTGACGCCTCTGCAGCAGACGGCTATTTGAAAACATAGTGACAAAAGAAGAAATTGCACAAAACGTGCAATTTCTCCTTTTGACACAATGTTTTCCACTTTTAGTCATAGGTTATCCATTTAATTATGGAGATTTTCTATTTTTTGACAAAATACATTCAAAGTCGTCTGCTGCAGAATTGTCGTATGAGGGAAAGGGTTAAAGTCGTCTGCTGCAGATTTGTAGTACGTGGGAAAGGGAGGTTCTATTGTTTTTGTACTTCTTTAAAGGCATTCTTTCTGTTAGAAATATAACAAATCCCACCATTGTATTTTATCATTTTTGTTTAATCAATTAAAAGGGGTGTTAAAAAATTACGCAATCATAAGCAAAGTACATTAGGCCTTTCATGATATATATAGATGAGAATATATACTGATGCATCACAACTAATAATCCTATGTCAGTGAATCAGTGGAATTCAGTCTTTCCCTCATACGACAATTCTGCAGCAGATGAATTTGAACATATTTTGTAAAAAAAATAGAAAATCTCTATAATTAAATGGATAACCTATGACTATAAGTGGAAAGAAAACATTGTGGCTAAAGGAGAAATTGCTCGTTTTCATGCAATTTCTTCTTTTTGTCACTATGTTTTCAAAAAGCCATCGGCTACATAGGCGTCAGAAAGCATCTATATGAGGGAAAGGGCTATGATCATATCAGTCAACAAACTGACCGCATGATTGTCAATGTTGAAATGCTGAAACATGATGTGCCATTGGTATATTGCTCATGTTTAGCGTATTAACCCTTTCCCTCATACAAGAATTATTCAGCAGACGACTTTAAACATATTTTGTCAAAAAATAGAAAATCTGGAAAACATTGTGGCAAAAGATGAAATTGCTCGTTTTGAGCAATTTCTTCTTTTGTCACTATGTTTTCAAAAAGCCGTCTGCTGCAGAGGCGTCAGAAAGCGTCTATATGAGGGAAAGGGTTAAACTTGACACAAATAAAGCTTCAAACTGTGATGTGATGTTCATGGCATCAAGTCAAATTTCGAGTCTAAAGAGATATATCAATGAATTAATCAGCATTGTAAAAATGGTGTGCAAGATTCCAAGATGGACAGCAGAATGAAAGGGTCTGCGTTTCAAAATAAAAAAAGAGACATCATATAGCATCAATGCACTTAAGTAACACATTTTGTGTTAAAAAACACAATAAAAATAAGGTGACCCAAAGAATTCTTTAATTCATCAATGTGTAATTCAAAACATGAAATAAATATCCAACATATGAACAAATGCAATTAACCATTTCGCTGCCAAAGGCGATTAAAACCTTTTGCAAAAAATTCTAAATCGGGCCACTTAGACATTAAATTTCACCAAGTGGTCCAATTTTAAACATGAAAGTGTCGACTTTGTGAAATTTGGCAGCTAAAAAGTTAATACATTTTTATAAAGAAAATGTAGAATGTCATTGATACAAAGGTTTGTCTCTACCATTACCTGCGGTAACATGTTTTCATGTTTTAATTTGACATTGCCCCACTTGCGCTTGAATAATGATGGGGACAATTTAAAGTTATCAACTTGGACCTGCAGAAGTGCATCGATCAAGAACCATAACTCAAGTGTGCCTGGAGTTATCTCTCTTTCTGAATGTTTCTTGGCAATTTTTGGCCGGATTGCTCTAGCAATTCCGGTCTATAGATTGGCGATGTCTGTCTGACTGTCAACATTTGGTTAAAGTTTCAGGTTGAGGCAAAATCTCAGCACTGTAAAGGGTTACAAACTTGAAACTTTGCCTGAAGGTAACCAGTAACGAACTCCAGGTCGGCAAACATTTTTTCCATCGTTTGACAAAAGTCATTGTGACGAGTGTCATTCGTCTTCCACCAATGGACTAATAGTCTATGTGGAAAAGCAGCGAGTTGCTTGGAAAGATTGTTGTGTGGATTACTGGTATGTGAAAGCCAGGAAATACATGAGTAGGTGAACTGGCCACAATGATATGAATGAAATATTGTTGAAACGGCATTAAACACCAATCAATCAATCAATATTTTTTTTTGTTCCAACAAAACTACTTCAAACTTGGTATTATATAGCTTGTGATCTGCAGATATCCAATGCACAATAACTATAATTCTAACATGCATGTGTTGGGAATTTTTACCTTGTGTGCATTTTTTTTTGGCAGCGATCGTATCACCTGTCATCTAACCTTTGTGGGTGACACATGTATTCCATGGAATGCACTTGTTATCATCTGTATATGGTATATGTACTTGCTAGATATGGATGTGTAAAACACAATTTAATCCATATATGTACATGTATATCTCAATGAAATTTCATTTTAATTCAATGTGCCACTTCTGAGACACACCATCCATTCACATTGTTATTGAACACCCCTCATTATATATTTAAATGCCTTGTAATAATTATATGAGTAATTTATTTTTTGTACTGCAATAAAAAATAGCAAACAGTATCATTCCGCCCTAAATTACATTGATGTTTATATACAGAAATGAAACTTGTATTGACTATTTATTTCTATAAATTAGATAATTATATCCTACTTCTATTATATTTCCAGCAAGTGTTCAACTATTACCCACATGCAAAAAGTTATAATGAGCAATTTATTCCTTTGTCCGTAATGTTTTCAGAAGTCTCCTGATTCTAGAGACATCAAAAAGGTATCTGCATGTGAAGAAGTCTTGACTTTTAACCCGTTCCCTCATACGACAATTCTGCAGCAGACGACTTTGAACATATTTAGTCAAAAAGTAGAAAATCTCTATAATTGGATAATGGATAACCTATGACTAAAAGTGGAAAACATTGTGGCAAAAGGAGAAATTGCTCGTTTTGAGGAATTTCTTCTTTTGTCACTATGTTTTCGAAAAGCTGTCTGCTGCAGAGGCGTCAAAAAGCGTCTATATGAGGGAAAGGGTTAACCTATATGATATTTTCAGGCTCGTCAGCTTTGAAAACATTTTGCGCAAGTAGAACAGCAGGACTTCTGAAAGTATTATTTTGTTTCAAATTTGAGTACATAGTTGGAAAATGAGGAATTTCTTGTTTTTAGGCATGTTTCAAAGGTCACCTGCTTAAATATGAAAAATCTGTATGTGAGAAAAAGTTATGGAAATTAATTTCATTTAAATCGTTTGAAATTGACGTGTTTGTCACCTGCTTGAACAAACTTAAACTTAACCCTTCCCTCATACTGACCCCTCTGCAGTAGACGACTTATGAAAACATTGTGACAAAAGGAGAAATTGCTAAATTTCTCCTTTTGCCACAATGTTTTCAACTCTTTTCAATAATCATACCTTCAATTAAGAAGATTTTGCATATATTTGTTTACATGTTTTGAAAGTCGTCTGCTGCAGATTTGTTGTATGTGGGAAAAGGGTTAACATGTAATTGTCAGACAACAGATGCGTTCCTTTAATAATTTTTTGACTAATTTCATGGAAGAGTGATTCGTTAGTGTGTAACCCTTATTAATTTTTTTGATGCTTCTGCAGCAGACGACTTTTGAAAAAATGCTCATAATGTTTTACCATATTTTTCTCTTAGATGATTTTAAAGTCTTCTGCTGCAGGTTTGTTGTATGTTGGAAAGGTTTAAATATGGCTGCACAAAAACTATTAAAGTCACTTACAGAATACAGTTGTAAAATAGACTTGTTTTCCCGCAATATTCTCAAGTAATGTTTGGTTCAAAGGTGTCAAAATTTGTCTACATCTGGGAAGAGATTAATTTATTAATCCTTTCCATTTTGCAGATATATTTTGATGCCTCTGCAGCAGATGACTTTTGAAAGCATTGTGGTTAAAGGAAAAAATTATCATTGTGACTAATATCTCCTTTCACTACAATGTTTTCATTTTTAGCTCCACTAAATGTCATGGCGAATTGTCTGTCGTCCGTGCGTTAACTTTTTCCTTTAAACAACTTCTTCTCCCTAACCACTTGGTCAATTTGGTTGAAACTTCATAGGAAGCATCCTCTCAATGTCCTCTCTTAAAGTTCTTCAATTTTTTTTATCCATCCATAATTCTGGTTTCCATGGCAACCAAAAGAAAAAAATAGTGAAAACTTAAAAAATCATCTTCTTCTCCGTTAGTGTCAGGCCGATTTTCAAATAATTTTGTAGAAATGTTCTATGGTGACCCTTTATTAGATTCCTTTAAGAAAAGAAATGTTGATTGGTTGAAAAACATGGCCGCCATGGGGCGGGGCTATTTTGCCTTATATAGCTATAGTGAAAACTTAAAAAATCTTCTTCTCCAAAAACGTTCAGCTGATTTTCAAATAATTTTGTAGAAATGTTCATCGGGTGACCCTCTATCAGATTCCTTCAAGCCATGTTGATTGGTCTGAAAACATGGCCGCCAGAGGGCGGGGCTGTTTTGCCTTATATGACCATAGTGAAAACTTAAAAAATCTTCTTCTCCGAAAGTGTTGAGCTTGGGTGACCCTCTATCAGATTCCTTCAAGCCATGTTGATTGGTTAAAAAACATGGCCGCCAGAGGGCGGGGCTATTTTGCCTTATATGGCTAAAGAGAAAACTTAAAAAATCTTCTCCTCCAAAAGTGTCAGGCCGATTTTCAAATAATTTTGTAGAAATGTTCCTTGGGTGCCCCTTTATTAGATTCCTTCAAGAAATGTTGATTGGTTGAAAAACATGGCCATCAGGGGGCGGGGCTATTTTGCCTTATATAGCTATAGTGAAAACTTAAAAAATCTTCTTCTCCGAAAGTGTTCAGCCGATTTTCAAATAATTTTGTAGAAATGTTCATTGGATGAGCCTCTATAAGATTCCTTTAAGCCATGTTGATTGGTTGAAAAACATGGCTGCCAGAGGGTGGGGATATTTTGCCTTATATGGCTATAGTGAAAACTTAAAATATCCTCTCCTCCGAAAGTGTCAGGCTGATATTCAAATAATTTTGCAGAAACATTCCTTAGGTGACACTCTACAAGATTCCTTTAAGCCATGGTGGTTGGTCAAAATCATGGCCACCAGGGGGCAGGGCTGTTTGGAGATTTGATTTTTGCCTTATGGCCGTGGAGCGATACTGGCCCTCTTGGGCGTCTTGTTAATAAAGTATTGTTCTTACATTTAAAGAGTTTCCATATTTTGAACTAAATGTTTTCAGATTAGCTGTATGTGGGAAAGCGTTAACTCTGTGGCCTGGCTCAAATAGTTCATTTTTTATTCAGATAATACAAGTTCATATGTGTGTGCCATGTAGTTATGAGTGGTATTCTAGCAAAGCCAACCTTACTTGTAATTATTACATGTGTTGAAAAATATCTGCTTGAGCATTTGAGCTGTTCCGCGAGAAAACCAACATTGTGGACTCTGCGTAAAGTATTGACCCGATCAACATAAGCATGCCGCACAGGCTTACCCGGACAGACAATTTTTGCCTCCTGTGGATTTTCTGTTTTAGGAATCATTACTCTTTACCTCTATTCACCCGAGACAGAATGTGTCAGCCCGGATTAGCTTGCGCAGGCTGATCTGGGTCGATAAATTACGCAGAGTCCATAATATTGGTTTTCTTGTGGAACGGCTCATTTATGCTAAGGATCCTATTGGAAACTGTTAGACAGAAGTTTCTTAAAACATTCTATGACAAATTGATGAATACAGATCATACTGTGTAAATACTTTTGATGATCTGGTTCTACACTGTTCATAAATGCCATACTGTTGTTTTTCGTGCAGCACCATTCTAATAAATCAATTTATGTTTAGCAAGCTATCAACAAAGATGAAAACTTTTTATTGGAATGGTGATGTCATTGCTCCACAAGTGGATCGGTTGGTAATTGAATCATTGATTTGGATCTAACTAAAAAAAAAAAACAGTCATATCACGGCGGCCAGTTGACCTACTCATGCGTGTCCTGGCTTTCTCACACCAGATCTCCACACAAAAAACTTTCCAAGCAACTGGCTGCTTTTCCACATAGACTGTTTAGCCCATTTGTGAAAGACGAGTAACGCATTTCACAGTGGCTTTTGTTAAACGTCAGCCTGTGCAGGCATCAAACTGTTGTTTCTGCTCAATAACCTTTCTTTAGAATTGACTGATTCTAGTCTAAATGATAGGAAGGTGAATTAAGATTAGAAGTAAGAACCTTGAGATTGTTTAAGGGTCACGGTCAAGGTCACAATCATTATAGTATGGTCACCATTAACACCATATCTTTGTTGCCATGCCATGTTTCTTGTTTTTGAATATATTTTGTTGAAGCTAAAAGCACTAGGAAAAACAGACTACATTCTGCCTATTCAAAATGATTATTTATTATGTTTTACTTTATTCTCAGGCATGTTTTTATACTGCAAGTTTGACAACCATGAATATATATTTAATTTAATCTATCCCTGATTGCATGAGGTATCTGTGTAATGGGAATCTGTTTGAATGAGACGTGAAAGGCTCAAACCTTTCCCACATACATACAGGCACTTTCTGACGCCTCTGCAGCAGACGACTTTTGAAAACATGGCGACAAAATGAGAACTATTAATTAATTATACGTTCTATTATCAAGATTTTCCTTAGTTTTGCCTAGATGTTTCCAAAGTTGTCTGATGCAGATTTGTTATATGTGGGAAAAGGTTAACATGTGAGCTTCATTTCAGGAAAGCCAAACATCGGGCTGGGTATTTGCTACTTGTGTATATCCAAATGAATTTGCGTGTCGCTTCAGTCTGATCCGACTTGCGTATCCCTTCAGTCTGATCCGGATCTGCAATATTTGGCATTAAGTTGCAGAAATATCCCATGATTCTGTAAAGTTTCGATCTCATTGTTGTTAGTTGTGTCTTGAGCAGTGCATAGTTTTATATGTTTTGAGTGTATATTGTTTCAGTGTGCAAGAGAAGACTTTTACTTGTTATGTGATTGTAACATGCTAGCAATGAATTAAAACAAATACGTTTTTAATATCATTTCAATTTTTTGTTTTATTTTATTTTCATTAAATCAATTAAAGATATCAATAAAGAAGTCTCCCTCTCTCCCCCCAATTTTTAGCTCACCTGTGCACGAAGTGCTCAGGGTGAGTTATTGTGATGGCCTTTTGTCCGGCGTCCGTCGTCCGTCAACTTTTTCTCCTCAGTAACCAGTGGGTCAATTGGGATGAAACTTCACAGGAAGCATCCCCACATTGACCTCACCAGAATTCCTTCAAATTTTCGGGATCCATGCATAATTCTGGTTTCCATGGCAACGAAATGAAAAAAACTTTTAAAATCTTCTTCTCCAGAACTGGTTGGCAGATTTTCAAATAATTTTGTAGAAATGTTCCTTGGATGACCCTCTATCAGATTCCTTCAAGCCATATTGATTGGTCGAAAAACATGGCCGCCAGAGGGCGGGGCTATTTTGCCTTATATGGCTATAGTGAAAACTTAAAAAATCTTCTCCTCCGAAAGTGTCAGGCCGATTTTCAAATAATTTTGTAGAATGTTCCTTGGATGACCCTCTATCAGATTCCTTCAAGCCATGTTGATTGATCGAAAAACATGGCCGCCATGGGGGCGGGGCTATTTTGCCTTATATGGCTATAGTGAAAACTTAAAAAATCTTCTTCTCCCAAACTGGTTGGCAGATTTTCAAATAATTTTGTAGAAATGTTCCTTAAGTGACCCACTATCAGATTCCTTCAAGCCATGTTGAATGGTCGAAAAACATGGCCGCCAGGAGGGGCGGGGCTATTTTGCCTTATATGGCTATAATGAAAACTTAAAAAATCTTCTCCTCCGAAAGTGGCAGGCAGATTTTCAAATAATTTTGTAGAAATGTTCCTAGGGTGACCCTCTATCAGATTCCTTCAAGCCAAGTTGATTGGTCGAAAAACTATGGCTGCCAGGGGGCGGGGCTTATATAGCTAAAGTGAAAAAAAAAAATCAGGTGAGCGATTCCAGGGCCATCATGGCCCTCTTGTTTTTAGCTCACCTGTGCACGAAGTGCTCAAGGTGAGTTATTGTGATCGCCCTATGTCCGTCGTCCGTCGTCCGTCAACATTTTCTCCTCTGTAACCGTTGGGTCAACTAGGATGAAACTTCACAGAAAGCATCCTCTCAATGTCCTCACCAGAATTCCTTAACATTTTTGGGATCCATGCAGAATTCTGGTTTCCATGGCAACGAAATGAAAAAAACTTCAAAATTCTTAAAAAATCTTCTTCTCCGAAAGTGTCAGGCTGATTTTCAAATTATTTTGTAGAAATGTTCCTTAGGTGACCCTCTATCAGATTCCTTCAAGCCATGTCGATTGGTCGAAAAACATGGCCGCCAGGGGGGGCAGGGCTATTTTGCCTTATATGGCTATAGTGCAAACTTAAAAAATCTTCTCCTCCGAAAGTGTCGGGCCGATTTTCAAATTATTTTGTAGAAATGTTCCTTAGGTGACCCTCTATCAGATTCCTTCAAGCCATGTTGATTGGTCGAAAAACATGGCCGCCAGGGGGGGGGGGGGGCGGGGCTATTTTGCCTTATATGGCTATAGTGCAAACTTAAAAAATCTTCTCCTCCAAAAGTGTCAGGCCGATTTTCAAATAATTTTGTAGAAATGTTCCTTGGATGACCCTCTATCAGATTCCTTCAAGCCATGTTGATTGGTCAAAAAACATGGCCGCCAGGGGGCGGGGCTATTTTGCCTTTTATGGCTATAGTGAAAACTTAAAAAATCTTCTCCTCCAAAAGTGTCAGGCCGATTTTCAAATAATTTTGTAGAAATGTTCCTAGGGTAACCCTCTTTCAGACTCCTTCAAGCAAAGTTGATTGGTTGGAAACTATGCCCGCCAGATGGCGGGGCTTATATAGCTAAAGTGAAAAAAAAAATCAGGTGAGCTATTCCAGGGCCATCATGGCCCTCTTGTTTAAAGTCCTTGTCTGATATTAAGAAAATTGAATAGGAATCTTACTTCAGTGATCCTCTACTTAATTTGTTCAAGCCGTATTGATTGCAAAATCATAGCAACCTCGCGTCATCACAAAAGGGGTAAATTGAACTTTTAGCTCCTACCATTGCACTCGACCAATTTCAACGTTACTTCACAGGAATGTTCCTTTGATGGTCCTCTTTCAAAACTGTTCAAAGACTTACATTCTCTGTAGAACTGTGTATATGCTGCGGCATCAGAAATTGAGAAAGTACCCAAATTTTAAAAACCTCAATCTCCATAATCCATTTGTAAGATTCCAAGATAATTTGGCAGAAATGTTCTTTCGGTGACTCTAGAAAAACTGTTCAAGCCATATTGATTTCGTTGACAAACAGGGCAGCAAAGTGGCATCAGGAAAGGTGCAAAATGACAAAACTTAATAATTCCATTCCTATAAAAGTTATTGTTAGATTTCAAGATACAAATGGCTTTTACTGATAAACTATTTCTTTAACTGAGTGTCCACTCCTTGCAGTTTCATTTGAGCTCCTGATCAAATTTTCACAGATTTTTGCAGTTAAATATTTGTTTCTAATTTACTATCATTCAGGTGATCGATTTAGGGCCATCTTGGCCCTCTTGTTTGTTTATATACACCCTTTTTAGCTCACCTAAGCACAAAGTGCTTAGCTCACCTAAGCACAAAGTGCAAGGTGAGCTTTTGTGATCACTCACCGTCCGGCGTCGATGTCTGTTAACAATGTCCTACAAATGACTTCTCCTACTAAACCAATGGACAGATTTCGAAATAACTAAACAGGAATGGCCCTTAGGTGGTCCTCTTTCAAAGTTGTTCAAATAATTTAATTCCAAGCAGAACTTTGGTTGCTGCGGCATCAGAAAAGGGGGAAATTGCCAAATCTTAAAAAATCTTCTTGTCCAAAAGTACTGGCCCGATTTGAAAATTATTTTGCACAAATGTTCCTTGGGGCACCCTTTACCAAGATTGTTCAAATATTTACCATCCGTTGAAAAACATGGCCGCCATGGGGCGGAGCTTGTTTTCCTTATATGTGCATTGTTAAAACTTTAAAAATCTTCTGGGTCGATACATTATGCATTTAATGTGTTTTTTGTTGTTGAACAGCTCATTTATTGTGTGAATGTACACATAGTGTTGAATGAATGACGCACTGTTTAAAATGTGATGCAAAACACATGTCCTTATGACATACAACTTATTACAAATGTCAATATGTGGGGAATATGGTCAGTCATTTACGCCTTCAATGCTGTATTTTTAGCTCACCTATGCACAAAGTGCAAGGTGAGCTTTTGTGATCGCTCAACTCCGACGTCCGTCGTCGTCATCGTCCGTCCGTTCACATTTTCCTACAAACGACTTCTCCTAAACAAATCAACCAAATTCAAAATAATTTTACAGGAATGTTCCTTGGGTGGATCTCTTTCAAACTTGTTCAAAGAATTCTATTCCATGCAGAACTTTGGCTGCCACGGCAACAAAAAATGGGAAATTAAACAAAACTTAAAAAATCTTCTTGTCCAAAAGTACTGGCCCGATTTGAAAATTATTTTGCAAAAATGTTCCTTGGGGTACCTTCTACCAAGATTGTTCAAATATTTCCGATCCGTTGATAAACATGGCCGCCAGGGGGCGGAGCTTATTTTCCTTATATATGCATTGTTAAAACTTTAAAAATCTTCTTGTCCAAAGGTACTGGCCCGATTTGAAAATTACTTTGTACAAATGTTCCTTGGGGCACCCTTTACCAAGATTATTCAAATATTTCCAATCCGTTGAAAAACATGGCCGCCAGGGGGCGGAGCTTGTTTTCCTTATGTGTGCATTGTTAAAACTTTAAAAATCTTCTTGGCCAAAAGTATTAGCCCGATTTGAAAATTATTTTGCTCAAATGTTCCTTGGGGCACCCTTTACCAAGATAGTTCAAATATATCCGATCCGTTGAAAAACATGGCCGCCAGGGAGCAGAGCTTGTTTTCCTTATATGTGTATTGTTAAATTCAGGAGGTAATAAAGTCTTCATTACTTAGAAGATAACACTTTTCCAAATCGATAGCAATGGAGCACTGCTGAGCCTCTATTTTTTGTCTAAAATGTGTTATTGTGCTTGACATAACCAATCACAAAAAATAAATCAGGTCAGCGATCCGGGGCCATCATGGCCACTGTTTGTTACATACTTCTGCTAAACTGGGAGGAGAATGAACTTCCCCCTCTCCTTCCAAAGCTTGTTTCACACTTAACTTATAACTAGAGGCGTTAAACCTAAATATATGTTAATATTTAAGCACCTATGTTTTTGTGTTATCTAATTGATCTAGTTAGAGCAGATTTAAAACCGTTTACTGTTAAACAATTAAGAAACTTCAGTTTGTATATTATAGTTGCTGTCAATGTTAAGCAAACTTTAAACCAAATGGTTTCAGGACTTAACTTGTCATTTCACAACTAAACTTCACATGCTGAATATCACATAGATCGCAGCATATAAAACGTCTAATCCCTACGTCAAATCTGACCCTTTCTTCTCCTTTTATTATAGGCTATGGCGGCCAGGTGGGCAATATAGGCACATCTTGGCCTTCTTGTTTAAAATAAAGAGACATTTTGCCTTCTTGTTCGAAATATTTACATCCTGTCTGTTTGCACACGTTATTTAAATGTACTGAATTGCATCTGCTTCCTTTAAGTCATGCTTCAAAATCAATCAAAATTCGTCTTGTTATATGTTTGAAATATTTTGAGAAGTGTACGTGGCGTTTCTCAACATAATTGTTATCCTCACATGGACCGGTACTTGTATTAGCAATTTCTTACATACAGACGGGATTATTAACAAGTTTTGAAAACACACTTCTGTCGATTTGTTGTATGCAGAAAAGAGTTAAACCTGTAAGCCTGTGCCAATGAGCAAAAACAATTCTACAAGTTTTACTGTTTTGGTATGACCTGGATCGTAGATAAGATCATATCGGATGATCGAACCATTGTCTCATTTCTAGGGGATGTCCTAAAACATGTACCACTGAGTATGGGGAACGTTAGAGTCTCCTGCTCTTCGACAACGGCCAATCAGACCCTTTTCAACACGGAAGAGTCGACTTTCTGAATACATATGTATTTGAAACATGGAAAAAGCCCACGCCCTCACAAAATATATTTTTTAAGATCTACATTACACTTTCAGTTTTCCAGATTTTACGTGTTTTTTTTTCCGTCGATGTTTACTAAACATGCAGTGGACTCGCAAAATACAATAACGTTTTGGTTCATAAATTAGAACACACGTTGCAACACGTGATGTCGTACGAGACCATAGAGCGTTCTCCAAGACACCAAGGAATTTAACCCTTAACACACATGTAGGCGCAATAAGGACTCATCTGCAGCAGACGACTTTTGAAAGATTGTTGCAAAAACTGCTCTTATTTGAGCAATTTCTCCATTTGCCACTATGCTTTCAACTCATTATAAGTTCATTAAAGGAGAGTTGTTCATAGAATTGCCTACATGCTTTTAAAGACATCTGCTGCAGATGTGTTGTACCAGGATTAAACCAGGTTAAGATTACTGGTGACTATATTCGGTGAACCTAAATCACAATATAACATATTCTTCCAAATTTTGCGGTAAAGCCTTTCCCTGACCCAGAGGGGTTTAGAAACCTATGTTGTAAACGAATCTAAAAAACAATGTGGGAAATGAAGAGATTGCACAAATATATATCTTTTTCCTTTAATCTCAACGATTTCAGCAGACGATCGTATACATATGAGCCGTCCCAAGAGAAACCCAACATTTTGGACTATGTGTAAACTACATAAACATGCCGCGCGGGCTAACCCGGACAGACACTTTCCACCACCTGTCGATTTTCTGTTTCAGGAATCATTACTCTATACCTCTATTCCCCTGAGACGGAATGTGTCAGCCCGGATTAGTATGCGCGGGCTGATCTTGGTCGATACATTACGCAGATTCCACAATGTCGGCTTTCTCGTGGAACGGCTCATATAAAACCAGGTCAACGTTCTGTACACTATCTCCAGGTTATGTACCACGGGGTTGACATTACATGTAACCCTTACCCTGATGCTCAGTTAACGTACTTGTACTTGCAGCAGACGGTTTTTAAAAAACACTGACAAAGGGAGAAACTGCTTCTCACATTGCGCATATCCTACTTTTTCCAATAATGTTTCTCAACTTCCGTTTTGCTTCAATTTGTTTTTGTAAAGAAATTGCTTGTATCTCCGCCAGACGTATTCCAAGCAGACGAGATTAATACTACTTCATGAGGTAACTAGTTGAATGTTATATAAACGATCACTTTTATCAGCGTATCTGGAGAACTCAGTTTAAGTTTGCAGAACACGGGACGCTTTTTGACTTGTGAACACTTACAGAAAATCATCTAACAATGCAGTGCTTAATTTTGCTAGCTTGTTTATTCGGCATCAGCTACGCCGGACCTCTCCATGCCTCGTGCAAAGTAGACTGGTATGTACGGTTTTTACACTTAACCCTTTCCCACCTGCAGCCGCATTTTGGCGCAATAGCAGCAGACGACTTTTGAAAATATTGTGGCCAAAGGTGAAATTGCTCATGATGAGCAATTTCTCCTTTGGCCACAATGTTTTCAACTTCATTTAACAATTAAGCTATCTTGTATAGAGATTGTTCAGGTTTTTGTCAATATATTTTTCAAAGTCGTCTGCTGTTGTGAATGAAGCTAGGAACACAACCCGGCTGGTATTTACGACAAGTATTGATACAGATCAACCTGTGGATCCGTGCAGTTTTTATCTGGATCTAGATGTTCGACACAGCAAATCTGACAAACAGTGTGCATTCGCATCAGATTACATGGCCACGCAGGCAGATGTTTACTGGACTGTCATAAATACGATCAAGTTGGTTTACCTAGAGTACAGATCAAATGCATCCAAAAGTTGAAATTACTATTATTGTAAATTATTATTATCAGGGAAAATTTGGTCGATAATCTTCGAATAATCAGTTTTTCTGTCGTGTATCTTTGGCTCAGAAGTAACAAAAAAAAAAAGACAAACATCAGCCAAAGAGGATATTTCGTACATGTTCCATAGTACTTGATGTCCAACTTTGTCATCCAATATGACCGCTTTACTTTCTCCGAAATAGAAATGTCCACGCCACAGAAAAAGTAGACGTAGGAATTCAATACTACTATAATCTACTGTTGTTTCAATACTTCAGGTCATTTACATCGAGTTGTGACGTAATCAAAACAAGTCTAAAGGACCAGATTAATACCTGGAGCACAGCAGATAACTGTGCCAATGGAGGAGAGAAATGTTTGTATATGGTATGTCTGAAACAAGTGTTATTAACCCTCTTCCACACACACAAGCTTTCTGACGAACACGAATTTAGAAAACAAAAAGGAGAA
This sequence comes from Serripes groenlandicus, assembly GCA_031761405.1. Classification (NCBI taxonomy): domain Eukaryota; kingdom Metazoa; phylum Mollusca; class Bivalvia; order Cardiida; family Cardiidae; genus Serripes; species Serripes groenlandicus. Next base: position 123,421,099 of record JASEVX010000004.1, on the reverse strand, counting down.
ATTGCTCTATTAAATAATTATACTTACATTAAGATGTTTTATAAAGTTACTTTTTTTACAAAGTCGTCTGCCAACTATTTGTTGTATGTAGTCCTGAAAGAGTTGATAACGAAGGAGACGATCGCTCAGAGTCAGAGGTAGATAGTCTGGCTTGTGAACGAAAAGTGCCGACTTAAATGACATTGAATGCGTGGTTAACAGTTACGATCTGTCTCAAGCACTCGGAGAAATCCGCCGTGGCCGAGTGGTTAGCCTTCGGGATTTAAAATCGGCGTCCCGAGTTCGATCCCGTCTCGCAGCGGTCATGGTGGAGTGGAGCGCACTTGGGCAAACCACATTTCTTAGCCTAGTACTAGTTCGTTTACACAGGGATCACTAATAAGTGCTTTGTCGCCGTGATATAACTGAACTAATGTGGAGAACGGCGTAAAACTCTCATAAAACTAACGCTATGATTGTAGATATCCAGCTAAGGTACAGCCTTTTCTATACAATCGTTTACAAATACAATGGGCAACATGTCCATGAATATCAGACTATATATTGCCATACACATGTTGTTGACGAAAAAACTGTAGCTCGTCAAAAAATGAAGGAAGCCACTACTAAGTCTTTGGAATGAACAGACTGGACCGTCCATTTCCGGTAATCGGCCATTTCCGGGCCCGAATCATTTCAACTGTGCTTTAAGATAACCATCCACAATATTGTTTAGACATATGTAGCTTCAGGTCAGCTTATGCATCCGTTTGAGTTAATCTATATGAGATCGGTGCTCAAGGAAAACTGACATTAGCGTAATTATTGCAAGTGTAGATAAAGTTCCATGGCAAAGGAATCACAATGGAAACTGTTTTTCTTGTTAAAAGTGTCTTGAAACCTTAAATGGATGGCTTAATGGGGAACAGTGAAGTTCCTAATCAAGCTGCGCGGACGTGCAGATCGATCAAGATGTTCACTTGTTGCAAATGCCTTAAGTTGGGTTTTCCTAGAGCATTGCGTTCATATATACTCGTAATCAGAGGTCGAGATAAGGAGGAGTATACAGCTCTTTTACTCACAATGTCTCTCACGTCACTAACCAAATCCTAGGATGTGGGTACTCAAAAGAATCATCTCAATGAGACGATTATTTTGAGTACCCACAACATAGTGTTAGAGGATTAAATATGGGTTTTAGAACGTTCAAAACTCCCCTTATTTAGAGCTCTGCTTGCCAGCATTCTCGAGAGCGATTAATTGGCGAGCAGTGCAGATTCTGATCTGACTGCGATGATGTTGCAGTCTGATCTGAATCTTCACTGACTGCAAATATGATTTAAGGAGTGTTTGACTAGGGCACATCTTCCTTTCTTTACATTTCAGTTTAAATCCGAGGATGCCACCACATTGAAACTGGTGCACGAGACGCCCGTGCATCACTACAAGGATGACGTCACATTCACCTTCGCACAGAGCGGCACCACTTGCAATGTTCACGTATGTTAACCCTTTCCCTCATTAAGACGCTTCCTGACGCCTCTGCAGCAGACGGCTTTTCGAAAACATGGCTACAAAAGAAGAAATTGCTCAAAACGAGCAACTTCTCCTTTTGCCACAATGTTTGATCTCTTTTCAGTTATTATACCTACAATTATAGAGCTTTTCCCAAGATACTATCAAAGTCGTCTGCTGCAGATGTATGTTTGTCGTGGAAGGGTTAAAGAGCCGCGTCAGCTGGGCGGTTTTGGGATTTGTTTGGGCCTTGTTGAATTCACTAGTCTTCAATGTTCGCATTGAGACTCAAAATCGCCAGACACAGCTCATTCGTTTTAAGTCCCGCGAGAAAAACAACATTATGGCTTCTGCGTAATGTATCGACCCAGATCAGCCTGCGCAGTCCGCGCAGACTGATCCGGGCCGACACATTCCGTCTCAGGGGGATATAGGTATAAAGTAAGGATTCCTGAAACAGAAATTCCACAGGAGGCGAAAAGTGTCTATCCGGGTAAGCCTGCGCGGCATACTTAGGCTGATCCGGGTCGATACTTTACGCAGGGTCTACAATGTTGGTTTTCTCGCGGGACGGCTCATATCTTTGATGAACCAGGTACGACAACATTGACATCTTGTTGTAAGATGGATTTAGGACAAACAGAAGTAAACACTTTTTAATAAAGACAAATAAATTGGGGGTTATAAAATTGAATGTTAGGGGTAAACACTACAAAATGTAACTTAAAGCCTAGAGTTTAAGTTTCTGAGAAACATCTGGCCTAGTACCTACAGGAATGATGCTGTCTTTCGGGCGTCAAACGATTTTTCACTCAATAAATTTAGTAACATTGATCAATCCCGATTTTCTACTCAATAAATTTAGTATTATTGATCAATCCCGATTTTCTACTCAATAAATTTAGTAACATTGATAAATAAATCCCAACAAATTTCACGGGTAAAGAGCTGAGATCAAGATCAGCATGCACACCTACGCTGCCTTCCCTGACTATCCCATATGCTCGCCGTCTAGCCATACACGCATCCCGGCAGTCTCAGAGAACGGTTTGACTAAAACCCGACTAAACAATAATGCAATTTCACTGTTATTGCTGTTACGTTCAATACCCACTGAAGGTTGGTTTTCAAACGAAGGCTTATGCTATGGAATAGTAAAAATAACGTTAATAATGAAGCTGTGCCGACCTTTAAACGGGAAGACAATTCTATTCTATTCTATTCCCACATACAGACACTTTCTGATGCCTCTGCAGCAGAAGACTTTGGAAACATTGTGGCTAAAGGAGAAATTGCTTCTAACGTGTTCAACTATAATCAATAATCATTCTTTCATAATGACTCAGATCAGCCTAAGCATTAACCGGCAGACAATTTTCGCCTCCAGTGAATTTTCTGATTCAGGAATCATAACTCTATACCTCTATCCCCCTGAGACGGAATGTGTCGGCCCGGATTAGCCTGCGCGGATTGCGCAGGCTGATCTGGGTCGATACATTACGCAGAATCCATAATGTTGGTTTCTCGTGAAACGGCTCTAATAGAGATTTCAAAGATGTGTTGTGTGTGGGAAGGGTTAAAGGAGAAGATAACTCTATTCCGACATTATACTTCAGGGTTTCTCTACGTCCCAGACTTGGTACGCTATTCTGGACTCCAGCACAAACTACTGTAACATGAAGAACTTGATCGACGGTAACGTATTAACTTGTTTTACCTGCTCCCCCAATATACAGACACTTTCTGACGCCACTGCAGCAGACGACTCTTGAAAACAGTATGGAAAAAGGAGTAATGGCTCATGATGAGATGTTTTTCCTTATGCAAATTTTTTTTTTGTTTAACTTTAATCAATAAGTGTTCATTCATTTATAGAGTGCTTCAATACAGCCGTCTGCTTCAGATTTGTTGTATGCGAGACAATGTTAACGATATCTTCCAGCCCCCCTCGTAACGAGCTGTCTCACCTGAAATCAGTATTGTTTGCCTTTTGGTTATCAAAATAGTCCCATCTTCGATTACATCAGAAATGGAGACGCCCGATTTTGAACATGGAAGAGTCTACTTTAAACAATTCGGCGCTGAAAGAAATAAGTTACCAGTACAACAGGTCCATTTACCCTGGCACCATCAAAATATTTACTATGTCGTCGGCTGCATATTTTCTTGTATGTGGGAAAGGATTAAAAACATTTAACCCCAAAATCGTGTGACAGCTCCTTTAACTGTTGTTGTTGTTGTTTTGTTTATTCAGGTGCGAATCTACACAACACGCTAGGATTCACCGAGACAACAAGTGACTCCAAGTGTACCCAGTACTCCTCAGCAAACTGCATGAAATATTAAACACTTCGATTCAATCACGTCTGATTTTGTGTTCAATTTTTGGTTTAGGTTAAACTTATTCATTTTGCATCGATTGGGAAAGAAGCTTTCAGTTTATAGTTCTCATGCTCAATTTATGCTTCCTTGATACTTACCCAGTAATTTCCTAGCCTAGTAATGGTTTGTTTACCCAGGGATCATGAATATGTGAACTGTCGCCCTGATATAACTTAAATAATGTTGAAAACGGCGTAAAACTCCAATAAAATAAATAAACAAGCCGGTAGGCGATGTGGGATTCGCCTTTGCATATTTTGCAAACTTCCGGCTCTAGCTCGGAGGTCAATCTCGTAAAAAAAACCTTGAATAGCTCTATCAGATGGTGCAATGAAATCGCTATCGAAAACTACCACTGCAGCGCTAGGGGCGATTGAAGTCAAAAACGACTGTAAAAAGATACCCTATCGTTGAAAGGCTATCATTTGGAAACAAAGGCCTCAATCAAAAATCGTTACGGATTCGTTTTTTTCTAAATATCTCGAAGTATCAGCTCTCCTCATTCAAAACTGTAGGAGAAGATAGAACGAGCACACCCTGAGCCCCTATGGAACCTGTTCATCAAGTATAATCGGAATCGGCCCGTCGGTCTGGGCTGTGGAGCATCGCTTTACAAACAAACAGACAGCCGGAAAAGCCGGACAATAAGGGATATCTAGCTAAGCGAATCCCAATAAACTTACCTAGTACACGCACCGTTTGTGTGGATAACTCCCAAGCGCAGAACCAACTCATCACTGGATTCAAACCCATGGCCTTTGGAACGAGAGGCCAGCGCTCTATAATGGTTCATTTTTTTTAACAACTTTACAAACAATATCTTAGTCTATTTGCATATTTGATGAGAAAACTTTCTCTACCTCGTATTGGTTCATAAATCACGAAGCGAATTTGGTTCTTTGAGTATCAAAGAGCTCTCTTTTGAAAAAGGTCATGGCTATGGGGCAGAGCTCTAGATAAGAGGCGTTTTGAATGTTTTAAAATCCTTATTTGACTTATAACCCTATGTTGTGGGTACTCAAAAGAATCGTCTCATTGAGACGATTCTTTTGAGTACCAACATCATAGGGTTTGGTTGGATGATAAGAGAGGAACACATGTGCCACCTTTAACTAGATGTCTTCAATGTCGTTTAGTGCATAGTTTTCTATGTGGGAAAAGGTAAACCAATCAAGTCACAGCGTGACAGACAGAGATGACGAAGAAGTGGTCCCCGAGTATTTTCCACATACAGACATTTAAGACACCCCTGCAGCAGACGACTTTTGAAAACATTGTGACAAAAGGAATCAAAGCGCTGAAAGCGCTGGTGGTATAGGGGCATATGTAAGTTGAAAATATATGGCATAGATAATATAGACAAACATTGTTGAAACAATGACCTTTAAACAAACCAAACCAAAAATGTGCGAAGCACACATATTGCCTGCCTATACAATACAAATACCTAATTTATCAAAGTTTCACCCTTTTCTTGTATAAACAAAATAAAAAGAATGACAAAAAACAGAGCAGCGACCCTTAATTAAAATATTTCCAGTTCAGAAATCACTAAAGATTCACAATGTATATTGTAATCATGCTGATAAATGAAAGACAATCGAAAGCATGCTAGAGTTATGTTTCTTTTGCACTGCACATCTGTAGCTCTGAGTTTCCTATACAACAAGTCTTAAATTGATACATTGGACATCTATTGAGACAATAACCGAAGAAATGAAAAATGAGTTTTACACCTAAAAAAACCAGATCAGATTTGTGTTCAAAATATTGTATCGATCTCTTAATCCCAATGTATACGTGTGACGACTTTGAAATGGATCCGCGAAACAGAAACAAAGTTTTGACCCATTAATGCAAACCGTAACGGACAGACGGACCGATGGATGAACACAAAGACGGACAGACCAATCAGTCGCTCTGGACAAAGTACAACGCTTGGGAAACACTCATTAACGAAACAAGGGCATGTGTTTTTCATGCGAAAGTCATATAATAAGTGAGAACATGAAAAGACAAAAATATACACACTCCAAACGCAGCATGCTAAAGTTATGGTAATGGTGCACTGCAAATGTGTAGGTCATAAGTTACCTACAAACCAAGTTTGGAAATGGATACAATGGAAATTAATTGAGACAATCGCTGAACTAAATAAGGAAAAATGGAGTTATGTACCTAGTATTTTGCCGTTCTCCTGATCACAAGGTATAAGTGTGACCACTTTCAAATAAATCTGCCATACAGAAACAACGTTTTGACCAAAACATGCAATCCATGACGGACGGACGAATGCACATTCAGGCAGACAGCCGGCCGGACACCGGATTATACCTCCAAGCTTTACAGACAGAGACAACTTATAAAGTATTAATTACAGAAGACTGGTTCGATGCGTCAAAACACGTCTGTGCTTAGGAAAGCTTAGATTATGGTTTTTATACAGTATTTGCAAATTAATTGTATCTCCGAAATGGGACCGTACAAGGTTAATTTACAAAAACCTATTTAGACTATATACTTCTAGTTTATTTGTCAACAGATACGTCTAGGACTAGATTACACGTTGACGAACGTTGAATCTTCAATTAGCGCAAATGCATATACATTATAATTTTAGTCCCAAAATCGGTAGAAGCGCCTCAATTATAAAATAAATAATAACCTTGCGGTTATAACTCGTGTGTATGTTGACATTTTCGGCCAACTTTCTTTCCGACGTTTGACAAAAGTCAATGCGACATGCGTCATTCGTCTTTCACAAATGGGCTATGTGAAAAAGAACCCAGTTGGTTGGGAAGATTGTTGTGTGGAGTACTGGTGTGAGAAAACCAGGAAACATATTTGTAGATGAACTGGCCGCCGTGATATAACGTAGAAAATGTTAAAAACGGCGTTAAACCACAATCAATCAGTGTTAAAATCTTATCTCTAATTTGTAGATTTAATTCCTATGTCCTAGTTGGGTCGACATACAGCGACACGTGAGAATATTCAACACAACACGCGACCTGTTTTACCAACAATTCTCCAGTAGCGGTGAGACCGTTAGTACCATTCTTTCATGGCATGTATACACAGTAGGACCTCTCTCTTTGGACGGATTATGTAAAAACAAGTCCTTACCCTTGACCACGTAGACTAAATATACAGCAAACAACATTTAACTAAGCCTGAAAGTATTATTTTGAATAGTAATTAAAACATTGTGGAAAAAGACAAACTTGCTGATTATCATTTATCTGTTAAGGTTAGTCAAATGTGTCTTAAAAGGTTAAAATAATAACTGTAGACAAATATTTTCGTTATCTATGTTATAGAAACAAATTGATTCATGTTTCAAAGCATTGTTTGGAAAGGAGGAATTGCTCATTGTCAGCAGTTGCTCCGTAGGCAAATATACTTTCAACATGCGTATGTAACTAAGTTGCTATAACGGAAACGGTTCAATCCTTTCCCGTTTAAAGTCGCTTTTTGACGCATGTGCAGCAGACGGCTGCAGAATGGTTATTCGTGACCCATTTCCTCTTTTTCCAAAAAGCTATGTATAAACTATATATTTTTCCTTTTGATGTAAGGCGATATTGCTCGTTATCATTAATATCTAGCATGTTATTCAAAATGTGTCCGGAAAGGAGATAGAGTAAAAGAATGTCCACAGTAAAACGTTTAAATATGAAAAGAATTAATTTGAAACGTGTTTGAAAGCATTGTGTGAAAAGGAGAAATTGTTCATTGTCAGCAATAGCTCCATTTTCAACAATATTTCAATATTCGAACTGTTATATTATGACGGAAAGGGTTCCGCTTCCATGGGGAGGATGTAACAATTTCCCGCTTACAGACGCATGTGCAGCAGACGACAATCGGAAACATTGTGACAAAAGGAGAAATTGCTTATCGTAGGCAATTTCTACTTTTGCCACAATGGTTTCAACTCCTTTCAATAATTTTATTTACAGTGATTTTCACATTTCTCTATGTAAGTCGACTGTTGTAAACTAATGGGGTCACAGCACGGTCGACGTTACCTTACACCACTGACATTAAGGTCAATCATAGTTCAGAGTGTGTTTCACTCGTTTGAAATATTTTGTATCCGATGATTAATAAATGCAAGCGGATGGTTTTTCGTGATTCGGTCGAACCAATGAAATCGTTGAAAAGGCAGATTATAACCAATCAAAACTCGATTTTGGTGTAGGTATACACATGTGGACTGTGGTTGCAGCTTTAATCCGACTTTTCGAAATCAGCATGAGTATGGGATAGGCGCGAAACGCCCCTATCCCAAAAATTGCTCGTAAGGAGCAATTTCTCCTTTTGCCACAATTTGTTCCAACTCTATTCAATAATCATTCTTTCAGTTAAAGATATTTTCCATGTTTATACTTTAATAGATGTTTTTAAAGTTGTCTACTGAAAATATGCTGACGGTGGGAAAGGGCAAAGCATCTCCAAGCCCCTCTGGCTGGTTATACAACAAATACAAATTAAGTTATATCATAGCATCATTTAATCTGAAATGTACAATATCCAATAAAAATATTTCCACATAATTCTGTAATACTCTTAAAACAACACGTAATGACCAAACATGGAAATTTACATGAGATATGTATTGCACAAAGTTTTTATATGAGCATATCTGACTAAAATATAATTTTAACTATTTAGCTGATATTACTTTTTCAGAATTGTCTACTAGGAAAATGTCTTAAGAAATAATTAAAACATAGACAATTCATTTTGAAATTAAAAAACATTGCAGTAAAAAGAGAAAAGAAGGAGACAGAAAAACACCAGGATGCACCAGGAAAACATTCAAAGTGATAACTCCTTGCTCAAATTTCCACAATGGTTTCATATCTTTTCTGCTGCAAGTGCATTAATTTTCGTCTGTATCAGTTACAAAGTCAAACCTATTCTACTGTTGGCTAGTTCTACATTCTCTCTTTTCAAACAGCAATAAATAGAGTCTATTTACCATTCAGATTTTGATACGGGAATTCTGTCCCGCGTGAGATTCATGCGCGTGTCAAAAACAATTGCTTCTAAACAAGTTTGTTATTATCGAGTAAAATCACGAGGGATAAGATTGTTTCGTATAATAAATTAAATGCTAAATAAATTAAAAATCACATTTACAATTGCAGAAAATATATGAACCATTTCATGAGAAAACAAACATTATGGACTGTGCGTAATGTATAGATCCAGATCAGGCTCATGCAAACTGTGCAGGCTTATCCGGACCGACACATTCTGTTAGGGGGATAGAGGTAAAGAGTAATGATTCCTGAAACAGTAAATCCACAGGAGGCAAAAAGTGTCTGTCCGAGTTAGCCTGCGCTGCAACTTGGTTGATCTGGGTCGATACTTAACGCGGAGTCCACATTGTTGGTTTTCTCCTGGAACGGCTCAATTATCCTGTTTTTTTCTGGTTACCGAGTTATATTATGAACATCCCATCGGAATTATTTCTCACCAGGCAGAAAATTATTTTTCTCATCGCCAAATAAACCTTTGTAGTATATGTAATATTTAGGCATCTCTCCTCTTTTGTCATTTAACCCTTTCCCAAATAAGCAGAATCTACAGATGACAACTTTGAAAAAGTCTAGATGAAAAATCTCTAGAAACGAAAGTATCATTATTAAATAAAATTAAAAACATTGTGGCAAAAGTAGAAATAGGGAAATCTCCTTTTGTTACACTGTTTTCCATAGTCATCTGCTGCAGCTGGGGTGGAATGCGTCTGCAGGTAAGAAAGGGTTACAGATGTAAAACAAGTACATTACAAAATTTAGATAGATTCTAGGGTTATATTACACGACGCTAACATTGAATGCCGGCAAGACAATATTTATGATGGAAGCACACGTTTCACTATGTGCGAACCATAAATATGATTAATGTTTTTTATATGTCTGTTCTGGCTTTTATTATTTGAAGCCACTTTAATTTTATATAGTTATATAGTTATCATCTTTACCAAATACATATTGGTCAATAAATAAATAATGTGTTTACAAACAAACCTTGATCTAATTCGCTATAAATAACACATCATTTGAAATTTCCATTACATTGTTGCAGTTCTCACAAGTCAATTATTAAACATTTACATGTGTCGCGTCAATGATCTTAACCCTTTCCTACCTATAGACACATTTTGATGCATCTGCAACAGACGACTTTTGAAAAAATTGTGACAAAAGAAGAAATTACTCAAAACAAGCAATGTCTCCTTTTGCCTTTTGCTACAATGTTTTCAACTTTGTTCAGTAATTATACCTACAATTATAGAGATTTTTCATATTTTTGAGTAGACATGTTAAAAGTCGTCTATTGCAGATTTGCTGTATGTGGGAAAGGGTTTACAATACAGATACACCTCTGTTTACAATAATACTTTGATTGTGATAATGTTCATAATTGTTAACCCTTTCCCTCATATGACAATTCTGCAGCAGACAACTTTGAACGTGTTTTGTCAAAACATAGAAAATCTCCATAATTGAATGGATAACTAACCTATGACGAAAAGTGGAAAACATTGTGGCAAAAGGAGAAATTGCATGTGTTGTGCAATTTCTCCTTTTGTCACTATGTTTTCAAAAAGCTGTCTGCTGCAGAGGCGTCAGAAAGCGTCTATATGAGGGAAAGGGTTAATGTCATGTTGTGGGCCTAGGCTTGAATTAGATTAGTCTTGCCCAAAAAAGGTAAATTCTTATTAGCACAAACTTTGAAAAGTTTCATTTTTAACAATCATAAGTGTACAGGAATGTATCACATGTGCCTCGTCATAGGAAAATGGGCATTCAGACACTTGCCCTCATGTGTGGTATATAGCAGCAGAGGTCCAAATAAGGGTCATAGCTCTTTTCCCCACAGTATCTCTCTTATTTTCCAACTAGGTCCTATAATGTGGGTACTCAAAAGAATCCTCTCACTCAGACGATTCTTTGTGAAGTACCCACAAGGCCACAACATAGTGTTAGAGGGTGAAATAAGGATTTTAGAACATGCAAAACTACCCATGTCTAGATCTCTGTGCAGGCTCCTATATTCCTACAGTTTTGTCAGTCTTAACCCTTTCCCACAAACCGACGGATTTTGAAAATATTGTCACAAAAGGAGAAATTGCTTGAAACAAGATGTTGTTTAAGTCATCTGCTGCAGATATTTGGGAAAGGGTTAAGTCTTTTAACAAGAAGATTCTTTGATTTATCGGCAAGCAGTGCAAATGTTGATCAGCTTACACATACGCTCATCTAGGTCTAGACTGAAGGCCTATTTCCCTTTCTTGAAGCTCTACTATATGAGACAAAGAAAGTCACAAATCTCACAATACAACGTCAAATCATTGGAAACTCTCTCCATCCACAGATATCCTTTACATAACATGTGGTTGCTTGGCCATCAAGTCTTCTTGTTGCTAGGTAACCGTTCAGAAGTTGTCAGCCGGAAACTTGACAGACGGACTCAGATCCATGAAGTAGCTGTGTTGTAATCCTTCTTCTGCTGAAAGTCTTCCATTTGGATTACAGATAAGCAACCTCTGGAAAATTGATTTCATTTATGTATCTACTCTTACACACACACACAAACATCTTAACCCTTTCCCTCATATAGACACTTTCTGACGCCTCTGAAGCACACGCTTTTTGAAAACATAGTGACAAAAGAAGAAATTGCTCAAAACAAGCAATTTCTCCTTTTGCCACAATATTTTCCACTTTTAGTCATAGGTTATCCATTCAATTATAGAGATCTTCTATTTTTTGACAAAATATGTTCAAAGTCGTCTGCTGCAGAATTATCGTATGAGGGAAAGGGTTTAAGAAGACAGTTTGAATATATCTTAGCAAAATTGAAAAAGTCTCTGAAACTGAAAGTATTATTATTAAATTGTTTTGTTTTTTAAATTGTCTGATGTAGTGCATCATAAAAGTGTCTTCTTTACCCTAATACCACTTATTGTGAGAAGGAGAAGAAATTGCCAAAAGTGACCAATGTCTTGCTTTTCCACAATATATTGAACTCTGTATAGGATCTGTATAACAAGTATCAAATCATACTTTCATTTTTCAAATTTATATGATTTCTTTATATCTTTTTGGCGGGGAACCATTCCGAAGGTGACTTTGATGGTCATTTATCTCTCATAAGGTTTCAACAATATTCACAGAAATTTCCTAAAAGAGTTACTTATTCTGTTCTTTAATTGAAATGTTACACCGTTACAGGTATATAAGCAGCCAGTCCATGTCAAAAAGGAACAAGTTGGAGTTTTATAACAGTGTAGGTAAAGATCACACTGTCCATCTGATCAGAATTTACAAAAAGTTGTTAGAAGTTTTTAACAAGCTTACAAGTGTCAGTAAAACGTGAAAGGTGTAGTTCTTGATCAGATTGTGCTGATGCATAGGCTGATCTAGTTCTACACTAAAAACATAAGCAAACATGGGCATTGTTCCCGTCAACAACCTCATACAAGTTGGTGATCTGGAGGGGGGGGGGGGGGGGGGGGGGGGGTCTTAATGAATCTACGTCAAGTATCATTTGATGTTTACATTAACTTGCTACTGAACTGCAAAAGATTGTGCCATCCAGTCATGGCGTTCATGGTGCCCACCATGGGCAAGGCACATTTCTTAGCTAAGTACTGTTCTTGTACCAAGGATCATGAGTAAGTAAACTGTCACTGTGATACAAAAACAATGTTGAAACCGGCATAAAACCAAAATAAAACAAACAAAAAAGGGTCAATTTACCTGTAACAAATCCCTGCCTTTGGCGTTTATCGTTGGAACCACTTGTTGCCAGGTTGTATTCACGTGGTACATTGGATATTGCTGAAAAATGAAATTCGAGACAGATCATGCAATGGGGTTCAAAAAACTTTAAACCCATTACTTCACATAGCTTTTCATAGGTCGTCTGCTTTACAATCATCAGATGAACAATTTCACCACTCTAGAAAACTGAAACACTCTAGAAAATGGAAAGAATTATATTGATAAAGATTTGAAAATATTGTAATAAAGTGAAATTGCTCGTTTTGATTTTTATTGCAATTTTTTGCAACAGCAGGCATAAAATGTCGTCTGTGTGAAGTGATGGGTTGAAACAATTTGATTTAGATACCCTGGTGTCAGGATAAACTTACAAGCAGTACTGGTAATTTACCCAGGAAATGCTATAAGTTTTACTGATACGACTGAACTACTGTTGAAAACAGATAAAAAACACCAGTTAACCCTTTCTCACATACAACAAATCTCTAACAGATAACATTTAGTCAAAAATATGGAAATGAAAGAACAACTATTGAACAAAGTTGTTATCATTTTGGCCAAAGAAGATACTGTTCGTTGTGAGCAATGTCCTTGTGCTACAATGTTTCCAAAAGTCATCTACTGCAGGATGTATGCAAAAGCGTCCTGTATTAGGGAAAGTTACATACTTTTCTTTTTGATAAACAACAATATATCATTTTTCAACTCTAGTATTGATGATTTTTTTTTTCCCGTTTCTACATTTTTAATATAAAAGAGTTAGAAAATTGAAAACCAGGGCAGTAATTGGAAGACCACTGAATAGTTTCACAATTTATTTTTTACTGATTAAGGTTTAATTGTTGTTTTGTGTTGTTATTAGTGACAGAATATATATTCATGATCCATGGGTGACAAACCAGTGCTAAACTAAGATGTGACTTGCCCATTGGCATTCCCCAAAGGACAGCTAAAACCCTTTCCAACCTGTAGACACTTTCTGACGACTCTGCAGCAGACAATTTTTGAAAATATTGTGGCAAAAGGAGAAATTGCTCAAGATGAGAAATTTCTCCATTTGCCACAATATTTTCAAATTTTTGCAATAATTATACCTTCATTTATAAAAATTTTGAGGTTTTTGACAACATGCTTTCAAAGTCGTCTGCTGCAGGTTTACTGAATGTGGGAAAGAGATGAGGTGAGAACCAACCTCAGTTACCTGGTCCAAACTGAAGGGAAATGAATGCAGACTTACTTTGTAATCCGGTAGCCTTGTTATACTGGGCCAACTTTCTTCTGTAGGTGTACCTAAAAGTCTGAGGTTTGTGTTAAGGAAATTCTTTGAACATAAACAATCAAGTAAACTTTATTATTTTCCCATTTGCAGGGTAAATGCAGAATTTGACTTTTAAAAACATTGTGACAATAATCTTACTTTTGTTTATAGACATTTTGCGTATATGTTTTCAATGTCATCTGCTGCAATGTGTTTGTAAGTGGGAAAGGGTTAAACCAAGATCATCTTTCAGAGAGAAGTATAGTCTGATCATTATTTTAATTTTCTGAATGTTCTTATCTTTGTTAACCCTTTCCCTCATATAGAAGCTTTCTGACGCCTCTGCAGCAGAAAGCTTTTTGAAAACAAGAGGGCCATGATGGCCCTGGAATCGCTCACCTGATTTTTTTTCCACTTTAGCTATATAAGCCCCGCCATCTGGCGGGCATAGTTTCCAACCAATCAACTTGGCTTTAAGGAATCTGATAGAGGGTCACCCTAGGAACATTTCTACAAAATTATTTGAAAATCGGCCTGACACTTTTGAAGGAGAAGATTTTTTAAGTTTTCACTATAGCAATAAAAGGCAAAATAGCCCCGCCCCCTGGCGGCCATGTTTTTTGACCAATCAACATGGCTTGAAGGAATCTGATAGAGGGTCATCCAAGGAACATTTCTACAAAATTATTTGAAAATCGGCCCGACACTTTCGGAGGAGAAGATTTTTTAAGTTTGCACTATAGCTATATAAGGCAAAAAAGCCCCGCCCCCCCTGGCGGCCATGATTTTCGACCAATCAACATGGCTTAAAGGAATCTGGATAGCGGGTCATCCAAGGAATATTTCTACAAAATTATTTGAAAATCGGCCTGACACTTTTGGAGGAGAAGATTTTTTAAGTTTTCACTATAGCCATATAAGGCAAAAAAGCCCCGCCCCCCTGGCGGCCATGTTTTTCGACCAATCAACATGGCTTCAAGGAATCTGATAGAGAGTCACCCAAGGAACATTTCTACAAAATAAGTTCAAAATCTGCCAACCAGTTAGGGAGAAGTAGAATTTTGAAGTTTTTTTCGTTTCGTTGCCATGGAAACCAGAATTCACCATGGATCCCAAAAATTTGAAGGAATTCTGGTGAGGTCATTGAGAGGATGCTTTCTGTGAAGTTTCATCCCAATTGACCCACCGGTTACTGAGGAGAAGATGTTGAAGATTTTTTAAGTTTGCACTATAACCATAAAAGGCAAAATAGCCCCGCCCCCTGGCGGCCATGTTTTTGACCAATCAACATGGCTTGAAGGAATCTGATAGAGGGTCACCCAAGGAACATTTCTACAAATTTATTTGAAAATCGGCCTGACACTTTTGGAGAAGAAGATTTTTTAAGTTTGCACTATAGCCATATAAGGAAAAATAGCCCCGCCCCCCCTGGCGGCCATGTTTTTCGACCAATCAACATGGCTTGAAGGAATCTGATAGAGGGTCACCCGAGGAACATTTCTACAAAATTATTTGAAAATCGGCCTGACACTTTCGGAGGAGAAGATTTTTTAAGAATTTTGAAGTTTTTTCATTTCGTTGCCATGGAAACCAGAATTCTGCATGGATCCCGAAAATTTTAAGGAATTCTGGTGAGGACATTGAGAGGATGCTTTCTGTGAAGTTTCATCCCAGTTGACCCACCGGTTACAGAGGAGAAAATGTTGACGGACGACGGACGACGGACGCCGGACATAGGGCGATCACAATAACTCACCTTGAGCACTTCGTGCACAGGTGAGCTAAAAATAGTGACAAAAGAAAAAATTGCTTGAAATGAGAAATTTCTCCTTTTGCCACAATGTTTTCCACTTTTAGTCATAGGTTATCCATTCAATTATAGAGCCCCAGTCACGGCATTACGGTCATGGTGGAGTGCCCTTGGGCAAGGCACATTTTCTAGCCTAGTACTGGTTTGTTTACCCAGGGATCATGAATAAGTGAACTGTCGCCGTGATATAACTGAAATAATGTTGAAAGTTGGCGTATAACCCAAATAAATAAATAAATAAATAAATAATCAATTATAGAGATTTTCTATTTTTTTTCCAAATATGTTCAAAGTTCTTTGCTGCATAATTGTCGTATGATGGAAAGGGTTAAATTTATGTATAACAGGTTCATCCAATTTTTCGTTTAATCAATTTTCCTTGAAGGATACTTAAATATTCTTTTTAGTTGGTCTTCAACATCATTTCCTGGAAACAGTGGACGCCCTGCATTCGCCATTTCTGAAAGTCAAATACACATTTTTTTTTACTCCACTATCTTTGACTTATCTCCTTCAAACAATATAGGGATAATACACATTTTCGAGGGCGTGAACATCTGCGGACGCCCGCAAAATGTGTTTACGCCCGAGTGCGAAGCACGAGGGCATAAACACATTTTAAGGGCGTCCGCAGATGTTCACGCCCGAGAAAATGTGTATTTTCGCTATTATTGCATAAAATAAGAGCAAACATCCAACATATAGTCCGCTGTAACGTTCAGTTGTACGATAACCGCCGATAAACATGACGCGATAAGGATTGACACATGTGACGTCATAAAATAAACAAGTTATGTTTTATATATCCACGAACCGGTCCTACATCAAGGTTGCCATCACTGACTCGAATGGTTTTGGATTATGTTATGCTCTTTAACTGTGAGTCTATTGCATGTTACCGATTATCGAGTTAAAGAAGGTGATGTTATTGTTAACCCAACAATTGCTCCTATTCTAGGGGAGATGGAGCGTCCATGTTTTGTTTACTAACGGTGCCCGGGTAATGCATATGTAAAACATCTAACCGGTCTGAAACGGCACGTACGCGCGAGAATCGCTTTGTTAATACACGTTTTCTCGCCGTTTACGCCCGGTTTTTGCAATGTTTCTGTATCCCTTAAGCGGGCGTAAAACATAGATTTTATGCTATAATAACTATTGAAATAACAACAGATACTTTTAACAGATCCGTAGCAGTATGATTTTGAAAACATTGAAGGGAATACTGCAAATGTATTCCAACATATAGACAAATTTTGAAGCATCTGCATTATGAACAATTTCTCCTTGTGCCACATTATTTTCAAAAATTGTCTGCTGCAGAGGCGTCAGAAAGTGTCTACAGGTTGTAAAGGGTTATAGCTGTCCTTTGGGGAATGCCAATGGGCAAGTCACATCTTAGTTTAGCATCTGCTGCAGTTTTGTTGTATACGGGTAAGGGTAAAAACCAGAGAGAATTATAGCTGTTTTGTATGATATCTATGATTAAGGGATAACTTGTTACCTGCAAAGATACAGCCGGCGGACCACATGTCTATGGAAGTGGAGTACATTTTGGCACCAAAGAGAACATCAGGTGGTCTGTACCATAGAGTTACTACCTGTAAATATCAAATACATGTACATGAATCTCTGATATATATATTTGGGGCAAAACATTAAGGGCCATTAACTTTGTAATCAATCACAACACAGTCATGTTTTACTAAACCTCGTGGGAAGAGAGATTTGTTTGCTTGCACAGTGTTTTAGGCTGCTTTCAACCTGACAATCTTGAGCATCAAGTAGGGAAAGCCATTATTACCATTTTTAAGGTCTTTGGATGACCCGACCCGGATTAGACCTGCGACCTCCAACAGACTCTTCCACAACATTACAGAGGAGGAGACAGAAAGAGAGCAATTAAAGAAGAGTGTTCAGAAGAATACATGTGTATACATATGAATATATACATGTCACATTATTATAACCAATTAAGTGAACAGGTTTACTGATGATTTAGAATAAACCCCTAATTTCTTCTCTGCCTTACAAGTAGGTGACATTAACATCCAGTGTTACTAATATTGAGAATATTTAATGCAGATATGCAGTCAGGGTCCGAAATTATTAAACTCTGAAAACATTCTTAGTGCTCAGAAATGAACTCCATGCTCCAAATAAGGCTTCTGATTGGTCAATTTGGAGAACAAATTTGCTTCTGATCAATCAAATACTTGAGCAACAATTCTGAACACAGATTAAACTTTCACAGTTTTGGAGCCAGAACACTGATGCAAAATTTAGAGTTGTCAGCATTAAAAAATATCTGGAAAAAATAAATAAAGATACATTGATAAGATTGGAAAACAGTTATTGTACCAAGTTAAGAGCATTTTTGGACACTGACGTTGGATTTTTCACTTTTCTCGCAATAGTCTTAAGTTGTCTGAATGCTAATATGTCAAAGTACCTCTGGCTCAAATTGAATGGGATAAATAAGCTGGACATTTAAAAAGAAAATATGCTGGGGACACTGTCTAAATACCTCTGCTGAGTAAAATCTGACTGGAATTCCAAATGCTCTTGCCAGACCAAAATCTGCCAGTTTTAATTCACCATTCTGAATGTAAAAAGAAAAGAGCATATGGCTTTAGACTATCTATTTATCTAACTGATCAAATTGTACTGATAAGATTTTTCAACCAATTACCTTATCACATAAGGCTTGTTAAATATTTTAAAGAGTTGTCAGTGTCTGCTTCAAAATCATCAGTTAAACAAGAGGGCTATGATGGCCCTGGATGGCTCACCTGAGTTATGCAAATCACAAAGTCAATCACAATAACTCATTTTGAGGTCAGGTAAGCTATTATTTGTGTTTTCTTTCGAGTTGGCCTTTTGACCCAGTTTTTGACCAGACTAGAGCAATATTCAAACACCCGACATGACCCATATTCGAACTTGGCCTAGATATCATCAAGACAAACATTCTGCCAACGTTTCAAGCTGCTGAAGCAAAAAATGCATTCTCCAAGCGTTAAGAAGATTTTTCTCAAACTTGGCCTAGTTTGACATGACCTATATTCAAAATTAGCCTATATATCATCAAAACACTCATTCTGACAAAGTTTTAACATGCTCAAATTAAAAATGCGGCATTCAGTGTTAATTAGATTTTCCTTCAATTTGGTCTAGTGACCTAGTTTTTGACCCAACATAACTCATATTCAAACTTGGACAAGACATCATGAAGACAAACAAAGTTTCTAGCTGCTGAAGCAAAAAATGCCATCTCTAGTGTTAACAAGATTTTTTTTCAATTTGGCCAAAGGCCTAGTTTAGGACCAGACATATTCTATATTTCAACTTAGCCTAGATATCATCAAGACATTTATTCTGGAAAGGTTTCAACATGCTAAAGATAACAAGAGGGCCATGATGGCCCTGGAATCGCTCACCTGATTATTTTTTTTTCACTTTAGCTATATAAGCCCCGCCCCCTGGCAGCCATAGTTTCCGACCAATCAACTTGGCTTGAAGGAATCTGATAGAGGGTCACCCTAGGAACATTTGATGATTTCTACAAAATTATTTGAAAATCGGCTTGACACTTTCGGAGGATAAGATTTTTTAAGTTTTCACTATAGCCATATAAGGCAAAATAGCCCCGCCCCCCCTGGCGGCCATGTTTTTTCGACCAATCAACATGGCTTGAAGGAATCTGATAGAGGGTCATCCAAGGAACATTTCTACAAAATTATTTGAAAATAAGCCTGACACTTTCGGAGTAGAAGATTTTTTAAGTTTTCACTATAGCCATATAAGGCAAAATAGCCACCCCCCCCCCCCCCCCCCCCCCCCTCCTGGCGGCCATGTTTTTTTACCAATCAACATGGCTTGTAGGAATCTCATAGAGGGTCATCCAAGGAACATTTCTACAAATTATTTGAAAATCTGCCAACCAGTTTGGGAGAAGAAGAATTTTGAAGTTTTTTTCATTTCGTTGCCATGGAAACCAGAATTCTACATGGATCCCAAAAATTTGAAGGAAATCTGATGAGGTCATTGAGAGGATGCTTTCTGTGAAGTTTCATCCCAATTGACCCACTGGTTACTGAGGAGAAGAAGATAACGCACGACGGACAAAAGGCGATCACAATAACTCATCTTGAGCAAAGCTCAGGTGAGCTAAAAATGCGACCTACAGAGTGTTAACAAACTTTTCCGTCAATTTGACCTTGTGACTTAGTATTTTTACCTCATATGAGGTATGAGTTTCGAACCTAGCCTAGATATCATTAAGACAAACATTCTGACCAAGTTTCAAGGTGCTGGGAAAAAAAGTTCTAAACAATTTTTGATGAGATTCACCTGTGATATTACTTTAAAATCATACCTCAATTTTTGATGAGATTCACCCTGTGAAATTACTTTAAAATCATACCTCAATTTTTGATAAGATTCACCATGTGAAAGTACTTTAAAATCGTACCAGTAGTTTCAGAGAAGAAGATTTGAAAGGAGGCTGTACACAGGGTGATGAGTGTGATCACAATAGCTCATAAGTGAGCGCAGCACTTAAAAATAGTTTAGATATCTTACTGTATTACTAAATGAGCTCTTACAGATTGTTTTGATATATAACCATATTAGTAAGTGAGTTTTTACAGATAGCTAATATATCTTACTTTTTTACTATTAAAGTGAGCTTTTACAAATTGTTTTGCCCTTTCTTCTTAATATTAAGTGAGTTCTTACAGAAAGTTTAGATATCTCATCATATTACTAAGTGAGGACTTGAAGCAAGTTTTGATATCAAATCTTATTACTATGCGAGTTCTTATAAATAGTTTTGATATCTTACCGTATTACTATAACCAATTAAGATGTTACAAGACATTTATATAAATCTTACTGTGAACTCTAACATATTCGTTTTGAGTTCTTACCTTATTACTAAGTGAACTCTAACATCTAGTTTTGAGTTCTTACCTTATTACTGAGTGAGTTCTAACATATAGTTTTGATATCTTACCTTATTACTGAGTGAGTTCTAACATATAGTTTTGATATCTTACCTTATTACTGAGTGAGTTCTAACATATAGTTTTGATATCTTACCTTATTACTGAGTGAGTTCTAACATATCGTTTTGAGTTCTTACCTTATTACTGAGTGAGTTCTAACATATAGTTTTGATATCTTACCTTATTGCTAAGTGAGCTCTAACATATAGTTTTGAATTATTACCTTTTTACTGAATGAGCTCTAACATATTAGTTTTGATATCTTACCTTATTACTAAGTGAGCTCTAACATATTAATTTTGATATCTTACCTTATTACTAAGTGAGCTCTAACATATAGTTTTGAGTTCTTACCTTATTACTAAGTGAGCTCTAACATATTAGTTTTGATATCTTACCTTATTACTGAGTGAGCTCTAATATATAGTTTTGACATATTACCTTATTACTAAGTGAGTTTTTACAAATTGTTTTGAGTTCTTACCTTATTACTGAGTGAGCTCTAAGTCTAACATATAGTTTTGATATCTTATCACTGAGTGAGCTCTAACATATAGTTTTGATATCTTACCTTATTACTAAGTGAGCTCTAACATATAGTTTTGAGTTCTTACCTTATTACTGAATGAGCTCTTACATAGTTTTGAGTTCTTACCTTATTACTAAGTGAGCTCTAACATATAGTTTTGATTTCTTACCTTATTACTGAATGAGCTCTAACATATTAGTTTTGAGTTCTTACCTTATTACTAAGTGAACTCTAACATAAAGTTTTGAGTTCTTACCTTATTACTGAATGAGCTCTAACATATTAGTTTTGAGTTCTTACCTTATTACTAAGTGAGCTCTAACATATAGTTTTGAGTTCTTACCTTATTACTGAATGAGCTCTAACATATAGTTTTGATA